>WBNH01011947.1:299301-486336 GCA_013401255.1 Urocolius indicus | reverse complement strand
TTAGGTATTTGTGTTGATGAGATCCCCTCGCAGCCTCCACGTCTCCAGGCTGAACAGTCCCTCAGCCTTTCCTCCTCACACAGATGCTCCAGTCCCCTCAGCATCTTGGTGTCCCTGCACTGGCCTCTCTCCATCTGCTTGCACGGTGCAGAGGGGTGGTGAAAAACAGTCACAGACATCCAGTTTTTAATGAATTATGCTAAGTGTGGCTTCTGAATCTTAAGCATTAACTCTAAGGACATGGGCATGTATGAAACATGTGGAAACCTGCAGACCATTTGACTACACGTGCAAAGCCATCCCCCTGTTCCACAGCGTATGATAGAAACAGGCGTGCTGCAAGGCAGCAAAGGCTTAGCAGCTCTTCATCTGATCAGGTTTGTTTGGGTTTCATTTTAGACAATAAAAACCCCTTGCTTTTTGCAAAGAAAACCTTGCTTGGAAAAGCTCTCTGGAAACCAATGAATGGTTGAATGAACAGGGTAAGGAGGAATGGCCTAATCCATTGGGAGGCTGCTGAGTTATAGACACAGACTTCCCAGAGCTCAGGTTTTGTAAACTAACAGGGAGTTATTTGTTACTTACACCACAACATCTGTGGCAATCACAACCTACAGAAGCCTCAGCTCAGAGATATCAGTGCTGGGGAATGGGCAGAAAAAGGTTGCACTTTGTTCTTCATCAAGGGTCAATGTCTTTCACGTTAAAGCCCTGGAGACTCAGGGTCTGCCATTGAGAAAGGGATGACTCTTAACACGCCAGAAGTTTGCAGCCCGTTTCCCATCTCTTGGAGGTTTTAAAGAGCTGGAACCTTCCTTTTTCAAACCTTTGTGAAAGTTCTCGGTGTGAGAAAAGAGAAGGATCTTCTGAGCTTGCTGCTAAGTAGGACAAAGATGCCATCTTCATCACCAATAGCTGAAAACTCTCCCATTTTTATGATCATATTGCTGCTTGTCATGGGGGTTTATTTTTTTCCAAAAGGTTTTGACATCTGTTACATTTATTTGTCTTGAGTTTGCCTGGCATTTGCTCAAAGGTCACCAGTGTAAAAATCAATACATTCTTCTTCAAGTTCTGACAGAGTTTGGAGCACTGATGAGTTAAGGTCACCAGCAGACACCAGGGACAGTGTTTGAGCGAGGCTGCAGTGAGTCAATCGATGTGTGTTTGCTGTAGAGGCGTCAGAATAATGCCTGGTGGCTTGCACTCACCACGTGGGATCAGCCTGCCAGTGCTTGCTTTACCAAGTCAGTTAAATGGCTCAAGACACCAGACTCCTAATAAGTCAAATCACTTGCAAAAAGAACAAAGCTCTCTGAGGTCAAGCGTCCCGACTGGCAGCAGATACGCCCTTGTCACACCTTTCGTGGTGAGCTCAGCCACAGCAGCAAGCTTCGTGGAGCTCATTCTTCAAGGTCGTGTTGCCAAATAAATGATTTCTGTCCAAAGTTGCTTAGTGGTAAAAATAACATGGAACAACTGATAGACTGCTGCTGGTTAGGCAAGGCGAATGTCACACACAGGCAGTGGGAATGAAGAGGAGATGCATGTGTGGTCTTCTGCTTTGGAAGGGAGTTCCTGCATTTCTGTTTTCTAAATGGACCAGCCATGAACATCTAACAAACCAGGACAAGTCAGCAGAGGCAAACCCCCACATTTTCTTTGGGTGGTTTGCAAAGGGCAGAGGTACACGTCTCTAGCTGCGTTCACAAGCTTGATGGCAGTGTGACAAGTGACAGAGGCACAGCAGGTTTGTGAAGCTGAGTGTTTGCTCTGCGAGAGCAGAGTGTGTGAGGGGTGGAAAAGCCAACACAATGCAGCGGCGAGCAGTCAGAGCACCAGTGTTTTCTGCTTTCAAGAAACTGATGGCTTACATTTCTCTCAGGCATCCAGATGCCTTTCCTACATTTTCCTGACTGCTAAAAGGTATCATTTCAAGTTAAGGTGAGTATCAGAGTATGACACAGACAAAGAAATGTTAAAATGAGCATTCTGGCACCTAGAGCTGGGTTCTCTCTCTGCCTCCATTATGGAGCCTGTGGGACTGGCAGTTATCCCTGAGGCCCAGAGTCCGATTTTGATCTGCAGGAAGGTAGTAGCTTAAGAAGGATGATCTTCAGATGGTCTGTATTATGTGTCATTTACCACATTGCACTGTACTGTAGTGTCGATTTTTGCATCACATATACCTAATCCACATCCCGGCTGCCGTGGAGCACACAGATGTAAGGTGTTAATGTTATTGCTTATCAGAAAATAGACACCAAAATGTAAGTTTGCTTCTGCTTTTGGCCATTGCTGTGTAAAGACAAAAACAGGGGGTTTATCACTGGTGTGAAAACAAGTCATTGCTTTCATCACCTCAAGAGGATTTAGATAAAGGCTCACAAAGCAAACCCAGTACTTGGCTAGTCACAGTGATTAAAAATCAACAGAGCCCATAATGGCTCTCTTATGGCAAGGGCTTTGTAATCTTTCACAGGTGATTTGCCATATTACACTGCTCCTTCTCAATAAATTAAGATGGATCTTAGCAAGACCCAAGGAGAAGCTGAGGGAACTCAGCTGAGTCAGGAGCTGCAGAGTTCCCTCAGCTTCTCCTTGGATCTTAGCAAGACCCAAGGAGAAGCTGAGGGAACTCAGCTGAGTCAGGAGCTGCAGACCAGCTGCCTCTCTGAGGTGACACTCTCAAGATGCTGGGTCACCCCTGCTTCTGCTCTGCAGCCAAGTCTTACTGGCTGCCATCCAGAATCTCCTGCCTAGCATTTTTGCACCTGCTTAGGAGGCTACTGGCTTGTCCTTAAGCAACTCCAGGGAGTGTTGCAACATTCACAGCTTCCATAAGCAGTTGTGGAGAAGGAAGAGGGCACTCCAGGTGCACCCGTTGCTTGTGTTGTCTGGGTGCGATGTCAGAGCAGACTCGGGAGGCCACAAAGCACAGAGGTCATGTCTTTGCCTCCACAACTAAGAGGGGAAGGTGTAAGGAAGGAAAAACCCCACATTCAGTGGTGCACAGGCTGTACTGTCAGCCTTGTGAAAACACGACGGTGCACTCCAGTAGCAGGTGAGCAGGACTGTCCTGCACAAGGCTCTCCCTGCCTGGTCCCTGGCTGGTCTTTGAGCTACACCCTACATTGTTTTCTGATGTTGTTGTTGTTCTTCAGCTACCCTGGTTAATTTTCCACACGTTGTGGTCTTGTTTGTGGACTGCTCATGTGTCATTTGCAATTAGAGTATCCAAAGCTGCACAAGTCACCTGTTTGTAAACCAGTCCCGTGGCTGACATGACCTGAAGCTTTCAGATCTGTGATGCCTCTGGCTCTTGGCGTCTCGCTTGGCACGGAACACCACTGCCACTCCCCTCTTCTAGCTGCAGGATTGTTATCAGTGCATTTAACCCCGTTTGCCATAAATAATCAGGAAAAAGCCACATTCTTGGCGTGCTCGTAGCAGTGAAGTCAGGAGGGGTTTGGGAGTTCTGATGGAAAGTGCAGCTTAGAAGCAGATGGATTGTTTTGAACTTGTCCTTATTTTTCACTCCGTGCACGTGCTGCAGTGGGTGTTTCTCCAAGTGGCAGCCTGGGTGACCCTGTTTCACAGCTGGATGCCATCAGATGTTTCTACCCCCTCTTTCTACGTTAAGAAATGATGCTGTGCTGTTATAAAAGGCTGGTGCTGCTTTGGACCAAGTGCAATCTAATAACAGCTTCCCCTCAGCAGATGACACTTTCATATCCTCTTAAAAACGGAATCCAGAGCAGTTGTTTGTAGCTGTAAGCTGGAATGGATGAGGAGGGCTCTCGTGTCGTTTCTTTCCCCGTGAGTTGTTGTTTGCTGGTCAGACAAATGCCTGTATTCCCAGGTGCCTGTTTGGAACGGCTGTCTGGAGGCCCAGCTGTGTAGTACTGCTCTGGATCAGAGCCACACTCGCTCTGCTTGCGTGTCACTTGGGTTCATCTGCATGGAAAGAAAAGCCTCGAGCTGCTGAGATGATGCAGAGAGTGAGCTGTGAGTGAGCAGCTCAGAGCAGCTCAGGGCTGGGGACTGACTCCCTGCAGCTTGTATTGACTGGATGTATTGACTGTTGTGATTCCGCTTCATTAGAGACGTGTCTAACGAAACTGCAGCACACGGCACCTCGAATGAAAGAACAGTTCCACCCTTACTGCTGGACTGAACATTTGTTGCTCACGTGCACTGAAGGCAACTTCTGCTCCAAAAGCTTTCCCATTCCAGAGACCCTGCAGTAGAGCTAGAGCCTCTTTTGAGAGAGAGAACTGACCTTATGGAATATTCCTTTTCCTCCAGAACCATGTTCTGTTGCTCAGGTTTGGAAGTACTCAGTTCTTTCACAAAATCTAATACTCAGACCCGTTCTGCTTCCAAGCAACACCCTAATATGAACTAATTATGCTGGTTCTTGGGAGAAGTGTGTGGTTTTGTTTGCTTTTCCTAAGGAAATCCCTGCTGAACAATATGGAACCTTGTGCCAATCTTGAGCCTCTTGCGCGGGGAACAACACACAACACTCTTTTACACATTGAATTAAAGACAGTAGTTCATATATTCCTTGTTTGCAAACGAGCAGCTCAGGTCTGTCACTCATGGATCTCCTTCAGGCCACTGCACATCTGTGTCTATTGTGAGGAACTTGCTCAGCTGTAACTCTGTGCTTTGTTTTCTGCCATTTGTTGGTTCAGTGTGGACAGCATTTTCCTGGCTGTATGTCAGTCAAGCACAGAGGAAAGAGCAGAAAGAGGCTCAGGGCATCCTTCTGCTCCCCTCTCTCAGGTTTTGTCAGACCACTTTCTGGCCTGGTTTCCCAAGGAATGAAGTCACATGTCATCACACTCTGTGTAGCTCTGGAGATTTATAGCATGGAGAGGGTTGATTTCAGTACCCCAGTTGCAATCAGTCCTCACAAGGCAGCGTAGGTTGTATCTGGAGCCTTATCCTGAGCCCAGCAGACTCATGTGCTGTTCCCAGTTCTGCTGTGAACTACTCTACTGTGGCCAAATTATGATTCCTTATTATGATTGAGTTTTCTCAACTAGAAAACAATGAGGCTGTTTGTTCCCTTTGCAAATCCACAAATGAAAGGTATTAGATGACACATAGGTGTTACTGGCAGTATTTCAGGGGATTTTACCTCTATCCAGTGCTAAAACTTACAAACCAGTGCAGTGTCTGTGTACAGCAGCCAGTGTCCCAAATAGCAGCCTGGCATGGGGGTTCTTTGTGTGTTACCATCCCTTGTTTAGAAATTAGTTGTTCTATTTTAGCTAGTGTTTCATAACTGCTCTCTGACTTGGAAACCAGAACTACACAGTTGTCCATGCTGGCTTTATTTGTTTATTCATTTTGCAGTGGTATCTGGGCTCTCTCAGTCACTGCAGGGACACTCACATGCGTGAGATTCTCAGTACAGATGTTGTGATGTGGAAAATATGCCACATTTGTCTGGCTCTTTCGTAACAGAAATCGTAAAGGGAAGGCTCTCTTTGCTTTGTTTAACCTGCAGCTTAAGCAGCACAGCAAAGAGGATTGAGACTGAGGAACGGACAAGAGCTACCGTGGGCTTCCTTTTAGCACTTAGAAGGCAACCAATCAAATAACACACAGGGGTTGCTGTTCTAGACTTGGGAAGGTTTTGGGCACATAAACGGAGTGGCAGCTGTTTGTGTCTGACACATCTGGTCCCCATTAAGGTGGTCATCAGAGACTGCATGGGCTGTTCTTACACGTTATTTTCGTGAGGTTGGGCAATGCTACTTTAGCCTTGTTTTGCAGAGGGACAAATAAGTAACAGAGATGTCTAAGTGATAAGCACATGCAGATTGGTTTGGCAACACCTCTTCTTCTTGAGCATCTGCAGGGCAAACTGCCACGATTCCTTCTGCTGCAGAAGCCAGAGTGTGAAGAGTGGCTCTTGGGGTGCTGGGTGGGAGGAGGAACACAGCAGCCCGGAGGAACCTCGTCATCTGGGCCAAGTTGAACTTCTCTTGCTTTTTTGGTTCTCTGACCTGAATTCCCAAATAGTTTTGGGATGATTGTAGCTGAAATTCAGCTACAGAGACCTTTACTAGTCGCCAAAAAGGAGAGGAAAGAACAAGCGCTTACATATAACTCCCAGGGAATTCACGTGTGTCCAGTCATCTGCTTTGCACTGACTGCAGAATAGCACACCTGATTTCAAGGGCTTTGAGTGACTGTTTTTAAGGGTTTCACTAGTTGTAAAAGTCAGACTCTATAAGCAGTTGCTGTAGGTCTTGTAAGGACTCGTGTCCCTCCAGAGCCACACAACACACTTAAGCTCTGTTCAGAAAATAAAAGTCAGCACAAAATATTAAACAAATGTGTCCCAAACAGCCTTAAGACAGAAGAAAGAGGAAAGATGAGGAAACGCATCAGAATTCATTACCTTTGTTAGCTGTAGCATCACACATTGATAAGGTGGCAGGTGCAGTACAGTAAAAAGGCACATTTTTCATTAATCTTTTCTCCTGCACACACTGTCTCGTTCTCTTTCCAAATCCCACTTTGTGGTTCAGCTTTCTTCTCGAGCTTTGGGAAGCGCAGATGTCTTTTTTAGCTCACAGCACTAAAGTCTGTTCTAAAAAAATCAGTCTGCTTTCTGTCAGCTTCCAGTGAATCACAACTGGCCCTTGCCATGCTCTCTGTTACCCATCACATGTCAGCGCTGCTGCAATAGCTGCGGGTGTTGGACCAGCACAGAGAGCAGCCATCAGGCTTCCTAAAATAGTGCCAAGCCCTGGGTCCTGTTTGCTCTGGTGCCTGTGAAGCTTGTTCTGAATTGAGATAGCAGGGTTGCTGTTGTCTGCTGGGGAACATGTTAACCAGAGCCTTAGGCAGAAAGGAGCTGTGGCTGTAAGCCTGGGCTTTATCAGCTGCTCTGTCGTCAAAGCTGTAATTCAAGTCAGCTTCAGACACCAAGCAGTGAGGATTTAAAAGTGGCGAGTCACAGGTGACCCTGTTCTTATGGTAAGAGATGTGCAGTTTTAAGCCAGAGCTGTGAAGCGTCCAGTGTGTGTGTGAACGACCAGAGCAGCTTCATGTCTGTTGTGTCAAACCACCGCAGGGATTTGCCTCAGCTTGTCAACGTCCAGGAGAGCTCATTGTCACCCCTACAACAGCACGTCTTGCTTCCTTGCTGCTCTGACAGATGGCTCCAGGAGGAGTTCTTTGGAGAAGCTCATCCTTCCTCATTTTAGTCTTTGCCCCCAGTGAGCTCATGATTAAGTAATGTATCCTGATGTAACTGGTTCATGCAGTAGCACGGTGAATAACGCTCTAGACAACCTGTTCCAGCCACAGCTCTTGAGACAGGTCACTGCATAGAGCAGAGGTGAGGATTCACACAGTGTCTGCAGCGTCTGAGCTGGGTCTCTTCAGTGTAGGAAGTTCAGTCTCCTCTGCAGGCTCTTCATGATACGAAGTACAGCTTTGTGCACACATCCAGGCTGATGGCAATGGCTGTGCAGGAGCTGTGGTGCACATAACAAACTGGATACATATGCAGAAGTTTCTGTTGGCTGAAGATTTACCATCTGTTATTCTGTTGACTTCTGTCTAATTCAAGGGAGTTTGGAGGCTGGCTCCTGTAGACATGGCGTAGTGATGACTTCAGAGAATGCTTCTCCTCTGCACTGGTGTTCTCCCCAAAATTGACAGAGTTTAAAGCTAAGTAGCCATCAAGATATATCTCAGGAGTGGTGGAGGGCAAACCTGTTTGCTAGGAGAAGCTTCTGGCTTGGAAAAATTCCCATGTGAATAAGTTTTGTGTGTTTATAACACAGGACCTGGTGTGAGGCCACTTTCCTGTCCTACGTTTGCTTCATGTCATCGTTTCTGTTGCTGACTGGAGATGGCTACTGGGAGATAAACCATGGCTTACATCTAGAGCTGCTCTTTCTATTTACACGTTCTTACCTTGTCTGTAGGAAATTAACAGCAATTTAGCAGCAGTTGTGCAATGTAGGGTTTTCAGTTAGGTTTATTCACCCAATGTTTCATCCTGCAGACGGCTGCTGGTGTGAAACCAAGGGTGGAGATGTGTCATTATTTCAAAGGGCACCGGAATGTATTCAGCGTTTTCGGTCCAAGTGAGTAACTCTGTCGCAATGCCCATTATTTTAGTGGCAGGAGAATGAACTGTAATGTTGTCATTAAACCAGCAAGGGGTTTTGTTGTGCTTCCCTCCCTCAATCGTCTCCTTGCGTTTTGTGGTGCACTGTTTCCTTCTGGCTGAATCGTGTGTTAAAGTTACACAACAGCAGATCTGATCTGATGAGGGAGGTAGGAGAGTGTCTGTGAGAGTACTCCTCTTGGCAGAAGGTATGTGATGGAAGGAAGGGTGAGACAGAGCCACACATCTTGTTGGAAGCTTAGAAATACCCTGCCACATTAGCAGGCTCACAGCTGGTTATAAAGCTAAAGCTTTCCTTTTAATGTGATGGTGAAACCTCAGAGCAGATCATCACCTGAAGGTTCGGGTACTTATTTGAAGGTCACCCAGACCGTTACACCCTTACATTCTACAGAATCTGGCTGCACATCACACAAGAACAGGCTTTTTGGTTCTTCCCTCTCTGTGAGGTTGTTTGGTACTTCTTTCTTCCACTGTTTCCCTCTGGCAGGCAGCAGACCGTGGGCTTCTGTCTTGGCCCAAGCACTGTTTCCTCCACTGCTTCTCAGCAAAGGGGTGAGTCAGCGTTGGTCCCCTGCAGTACCTGATGTCAGGAGTTGCCGTGTGTGTACGCAGCGAAGGGGAGCGTAGGGCCTTCAGACGCTGCTGCAGGATGCCGGCACCCCAGGCGTCACGGGCTTTCTTGCTCTCTCCCCTGTCTATTTTTGATTCCCCCTTTGAAGTGAGTTTATTGAGTCACACAAGACTGACAGAAATGTTTACAAATGCATCGGACAATAACTCAGCTTCCTTGTTTCTTGCCCTATTTATGTCCTGACCAGACACCCTTCATCGGCTCAACTTCCGACCTCTCCCTCCACGCTCCATCAGCTTCCTGCATGTCTTTGGCTCGCAGCACCACCAGAACCACCCCGTTACTCATTTAGGGCTTATTGTTTCTTTTGTTAGTTTGCTTTTCCTGAGGAGTTGCCAATTCTCACAAGTGACCCCTGAACAAGTAAATTTCATCACCTGCCGCGTTGAAATCCAGTGTCGAGCATTCCAAGGGCCTCCCAGTCTTCTGTCTTTTTTCCTTCCCTGCTGGGCATTTGCTGGAGATGGAAAGAAGGCAGAGGTTGTTCAAGCTTAACTTTGTGTTTATTTTCCCATTATCTTCTTAGAACAGAACTGAAACCGTTACACTGTGCCATGTGTCATGACTTAGCGTCCAGTAACAGCAGGAGTTATCCATATTGGCCTCTAAATGTCCCGTATGTGTTTTAAGGATACTGTAGATATCTCTAGCAGGAGGGTTCTGATTCTACTTAAGCGAAATGTGCTGGTCCTGGCTGTAGTTACAGCACCTACAAGACAGGTTTTGGCGACTGGGATCTCAGCACTCCCCATGAAACCTCTCAGCGGTGTAAACACGTGTGAGTCAGTTCTCCTGGCTCACTGTAGTACTTGGGCACCCACAGCTTCCACCCACGGTCCTTCAGCAGGGTATCTGTGTGACAGACCCCTTGCTGTGCACACTCCATGGCACCCCGTGTGGCTTTCCCTCAGTGTCGTGTGCCCTCTATTGAAACCTGTCTCCGTTTCCCTCATCTCGCAGGTACTATGACAGCTTCACCCAGTGCACGGAGCGCGAAGCCAACAACGCCAGCTGCTTCTGGCCGAACCCCCTTGCAGAGGGCTTCATCACTGGCGTCCATAAACAGTTCTTCTCCAACTGCACTTCGGAAAAGGTTCACTGGGAAGACCCGCCGGATGAAATCCTCATCACTCTGATCTTGATCCCGGTCATGTTGACGTGTGCCATGATAACACTGGTCGTGTGGTGCAGCAAGAGGAGCGATATCCTGGTGTAGGTTCTTCCTCCGGGCTTGCCGTTTCTCCATTTCCTTCTTCCAGAAACACCAAGAGAGGAGGGACAAAGAGAGAAACTCGGTTTCGGATCTGCTTGAAATGGAACCTGTGAGGTACTGAGGCAGAGACAATGCTCCAGGCAACACAGAGCTGCATAAAGTCACTGCTGCTGATCTTGGCCGCCGGTGTTGCGCCTCACTGCCGTGGAATTCACAGGCAGGGCCCAGCGATGGACCCCTCAGCTGCACAAGGGGTTACTGAAGTTACTGTCCAGTGAGAAACCTGGCTGGAGAAGGAAAATCTGCAAAGCTGTCCGTGCGTGTTTGTGCGCGTGGTGTGGCTCTGGCTGCGGCTGCGGGGGAGATGATGGCGCTCGAGTCTTTCTGCACGACGCTTGAGGTTTTCATCTGTGAACCCTGTGAGCTGGAGAGAAGGTCAGTGGCAAAGGAACTGAGCGTGGATGTAACCAAGTGGCAGCTTTTCCCAGAGGCCAGTTGAAAAACATCGTTGTCAAGAGCTGGAAATGCTGTCCTGGTAAAGGAACAATTTATCGTGCCACGTGAGAAACTAGTTTATGAAATGCCTTTAAGCATGGCTGCTTGGGATTGTATGGCTTACAGACAAGCTCTGGGAAGACATACAGGTCTTACTTTACAGACCTGGAAAAGGTGAGAGGAAACTGGTCGATTATCAATATACTAAGGAGTAGTGAAGAAACTTTCATCCTCCTGACTCTTCGTTTTTCCTCTTTTATAATTATCATTCTTGATGACCTGTGTTCACTGTATACTCCCCACTCACCTCACTTTGTGCAAGTGATGTCCCACAAATAAACAGAAAGGTGTCATGTGGATGGAAGTGCCTTTCAGAGGATAATTTTGTACATAGCTAATTCTTCGTCCCGTGCAGGGTGTGGGAACTAAAGAACGAACATCAAAGCTGGGAACAGATGTAGCAGGAGAGAAATCTTATTCCATAANAGCTAATTCTTCGTCCCGTGCAGGGTGTGGGAACTAAAGAACGAACATCAAAGCTGGGAACAGATGTAGCAGGAGAGAAATCTTATTCCATAAAGCTATTCCCTATGTAAGAGTTTAAATAAAGAAAATATGCCCCAAACAACACAACTTCTGTGTTCATGGTGGGAACTTGTCACAAAACGCCTTTCAGTTGAACGCCCTTTGGTTCTGAAAGCAAATCTGTCATTTGCCTGTGCTTTATGAACACTGAACTGCCCCGGGTTTGTGTGGAGCCGCCTGAGCCTGGTGCCAGGGAGGGGGCTGCAGTGCTGGGCCCTGTGAGCAGTTCTGGAACCTTCCCCCAGCTCTGAGGGTCCCACCTGCGGCTCATCTGGTGCCTCTGCCAGCGCTAATTAAGGAGGGAGAGGTGCAGCTGATGGGGAAGTGGGAGGGTGGGACAAGATGGAGGGGACCGTGCTGTGTGAGGCTCCTGTGCTGGGGCAGGGCAATGGTGAGGAGCCTGCCGGCACTGAGGCGAGATGAGCGGCGTGTGAGGGACCGGCTGCAGCCACCATTGCCCACCCTGCGCTGCTGAGGGGAGGCACCGATGGGGTACGGGGCAGGGCTGGGGGGAAGGGCTCGGGAAGGGCAGGTTGTGCCCTTCGTCCTCGTGCTGCTCCGTGCTGTTTTCTCTATTATGGTTTTGGTTGGTGGTGGATGAAATCAGCTTTGGTTTCATCCCCCGGGACCGTCAGTGGCCAGCGAGCCCAGTCCCTGGCAGGCTCCAGAGGCCAGGGGTGCCTGAACGACCAGTGAAGTACACGAGGAAAAGCCAAGTAATGGTGTTTCAGAGTTGTGCTGTAAGTCTGCCCTCAGTGTCCCAGGCTCAGAGCTGTGGGCATTGTCGCTCAGTCTTATGCCTTTTGCTGGGCTTGTTTGTAAGTTGATGAAGAAAGCACACCTGTAGCCCTTAGGGTTTGTTTTTATTCTGTTGTTTATTCGCTACCCCGAGGTCAGAATGATTCATTTCCCAAGGTGTTTCCTCTCTGTGTTCCAGGAGTTGCTGTTTCATTCTCTGCATGCTAGCAGGAGATTGCTCTTTGTGAAAGAAGAATGGCACGTGTGCTAAAGCCTTTGGGCCGTTTTCCTACTTAAAATCTGCGTCAACATGTTTTAGCCCACCAAAACAAGTGGTGAACTAAAACAAAACCCCAAACCAACACACTGCTTTGAGCCAAAAGGTTGTTTAGTTAAGCGTTTTCTATGGCCAAAACCCAGTGGTGGTTGTTTTCTGCATGGAGCTTCATTTTAACACTCGTTTTACTTGAATTCTTTTCCACAAGCTCCAAAGCAGGTTTCAAAACTTCAGCTTGGAAACCATACAGCAAGAATTTCGGCTTTTTCAAAGCTGTGTTCGTTTCCATGTAACTGCTGCAATTGGTGTATGCTCCTGAGCAATTCTGGCTCACCTGAAACTATGATCAACAGGTCGTCTGAGAGGTGGCAGCCAGGTTAATTCAGTGTTAATACCGTGTTTAGATGGATTCTGCTTAATTGGGAAATCAAGTGGGAGGTCTTTGGAGAGTCCAAGAAACCTTCCACTCTATTCTATATAGATATATGTGATGGAAGGGCAGGGAAGCTGAAACTGTGTCTGTGGAACGCTGCTGTTTTTTGCAGCCTCAGGGGTTAAATCTGGAGGAACACTTATCCTGCTTTAAGGAAAAAGGTAACGACAGTGTCCGCTTCTTAACCGCCCTGGATGTGAACAGGGAACCAGAGTGATTCCTGTTGGATCCTTTGACATATCTGGTACTATGTGTTAGCCAGAGTCAGTGGTTATTTTCTGCTGCATGGAGCTTGCTACCTTTCCCCTGAAGCCTATTTCCATTGCCAAGAAAATCACGTCTGGGACAGACAATCTGGCTTGTGTTGTAATTGCGGATTAATTTTATGTTACAAGAGAGTCTCAAAGGAAAATAGGCAGAGACTCAGAAGGAAAATGACTGGTTGAGAATCCTTCCTAGATTCAGAACAGAGCTTCATCCCAAGCAATGCCTAGGCCAGAAGAGAAGTGACAGGCTGGCTTAAGCAGCTGGCTGACATTGCTTAATTTCTGCAAGTTATGGGATCTTCTTTCATTCAGGAACAAATGGCAAAGTGTGTATTTCTGTGGGATATGAGAGCTTCATCACAGAGCTGATGGAAGAAGACAGTGAGCAGCAGGAGCAAGACAGAGAGGTCTGCCAGCAACATCCAGAAAGATATCAAGGGTGAAGGCCAAAGGAGAAGAGCTCCTGAAGTGAGAGGACGATTTGGGCCTTCTTTCCAAGAGGAGGAGCTCACCCTAAGCAGAGCAGTGGCAAATGGCCCTTGGAGCATTGGTAAGGAATGATGATGAAGTTCCATGTGTTCTTTCCGTCTCTGCAAATCCACACCAAAGCAACCAGAAGCCTTCCTTTCCCTTCTGGCATCCTCCCACCCAGCAGGAATCTCTGCTATAAACGCCTGTCTCCACAGTGCGAGTGTCCCCAGCAATGTCCAGGGAGGCCTCGCAGCTGAGTCTGGGGCAGAGAGGGCAGGGACAGCCCCTGGGCACAGGCACTTTCTCTGGTGCAGGTGACATCTCTGCCTGCTTACACCTCAGTGGATCCTGGCAGCAGGCACTCCAGGACACTGAGTCTTTTGGAATCTGATGTCGAGTAGGAGTTTTGCAAGCAAGACAGCGTGTAGGTAGTGCTGCAAAGGCTAGATATTGTTTTGCTTAAGCTCTAACTGTCAAAGTCATGAGGGTACTTCATTCCCTGGTGGTGAAAGATATTGACCTTAATTTGCTGTGTCTCGACTTCCAAACAGAAAACAAAAGGTGCTGGGTTTTTTTTACCTCGTGGGTATGCTGGAAGGATAGTAAGGACACAACTTCAAAGGAGTTCAAAGCAGGTGTACTCTTCCAAAGGCACGAAGCTGCAAAGCCGGCCAGCTTTGGACATGTAGGTGCCTTTTGCTTTCTGCTCAGCGAATGGTGAGATCTCACTGTCTCTTCAAACACCTCTAGATGAAGATGTTGGAGAAAGCTGTGACAGGGTCATGGTCCCTGAGCCAGCAGAACTGAAATAGCAGCTGGGTCATATTTGTAAGGAGATCTTATTAGTCCTAATGGGACACTGTTAATAAGAGACTGGAGTCAGTCTGCAGGCTTAAAAATCTCACTTGGGAAGAGTTGAGTTTGCTGGGTTTTGACACAAGGTTAGTTTTTGAGGATAGCTGTTAATAATTGAGGTCCCAGGTGATAAAATGTCCACAGGCTCAGTGTCTGAGAGACGTGTGTACCTTGGCTGGGGTTTCAAGTGGATTCACTGGAGCTTGGGTCTCTAAGGAGAGTGATTTGCCGAGACTGTAATTAGAGAGAGCTATTTGCTTAAGAGTGTAATATTTATGAGGCAGTTGCAGTGTCTTTTCGTGTCAGCAGTGGGTGAATCCCAGCTCTTGTGGACTGCCTAATTTGTCCCTGAATATTTTCAAGTGAGCAGCTCTGCCAGAAAACTTGATGCCCAGATGGATTCCTGAGAACACCCCTGTTTGACAGTCGTGTGGGCAGAACATTTGCACACTTCTCTCCCTTTTTTTTTTCCCATGTCTTTCAGTGATTTGGTTTTGCCATCCAAAGCCAGCTTATTTTAGTGAGTGCTTGCTGTAGCAGAGTAGCAGGACTCTGCAGTAGATGTTTAATGTGTCTTTCTGGTAACTGCAGCTTCGATGCTTATACTGCAAAGTAAATCTCTTGGATAAACTTTCTGTTCCTGAAACAAGTGTAAGAAAGTCAAACCAATGAGCATAACCTCAGCACTTCAGCTGTGGCGATCGATCACTGCATCCTCTCCATCTCTGTGCTGTGTGTAATCTGAAATAGCTATGAAATAGGGCTGAATAATTTTGATTTGACTGCAGAAAAAGTGATGGAAAGTGGCTCTGGCCACATTGAGTTTGACAGATTGCAGGGCTGAAGCAAAGCAATGCTACACAGTGTTTTGTGTAACGTGCAGTACTGCCAGTGGTGCTGCAGGATGGCAGTTCAGAAACAGAAACAAAGGACACTAACAGGCCACAAATATTTATGGTACCACAAATTACACTAATGAAACTCCAGAGTGTCTCTGAGGGGGGGGGGGGGGAAAACCCAACCTTAAAATATTTACATCAAGGTTGTTTATGCATGATAGTTTAGGCAAGTTGAGGCTTTTGTTAAAAATAAAGCCTGGTAAAGAGCAAGGATAGAGTCAGATGGATGCTGGAGAGAGCAATGACCTAGCTCTGCAGCAGCTTCTCAACTGTCCTGAGTATAAACTCTGTTTGATTTGAGTCTGTCAGAGCTTTCTGACATGCTGTGGATTAGTGTGATGATTAGTCCTAGTTTCCAGAAGTTTTAAGAACATGCAACTGCAGAGAGTTAATCAAAGCAAGGGTGCAGCTTAAGTAAGGTGGTTTCCAGGTGCTGTAACCCGGTGGATGCTGTGCTGAAAAGCCCACAGCGCTCATCAGGGGGGAGTTTGCTTTTTTTCCCCACACCCATTCCTGCTGACACTTTCCTAGTGTTTTCTACTGCTTTACAATTTGATCCTCTGAATGTCTGATGATTTGAAACCTGAAACCCCAAGGATGTGACTTCAGCCTGAGATCTGGGGCTTTAGATCAGTGACCACCATAAGGGGAAACTGTGCCTGTAAATGTGATAACGCTGCTGCTCTTCGATTACGCTGCAGAAGTGCCAGAGTCAAATACACACTGGGAAAGGATCAGCATTCAACTAGCCGTTCAACTTCTGGCTATCTTACCAGCTGTGGAAAGTAGATGGGGTAATTGCAAGGTGTCTTTTATTGGTATGTAGCCATCAGGCTCTGCTGCATTAAAACCAGTAAATCGTAATTCATCTTTTTCTGTCGCGGCCTTGTGCAATTAGGCTGAGACAGAAGTTGATCGTTATAATCTTCAGCTAACTAATTCTGCTTTAAAAAAAAACCCCTGTGATTGGTTAACTGAAAGAAGAGAAAGAAATGGGTGAGTATGCGAGTGAATCCAAAGTTACAGATGCTGAGAACTTGGGTGAAACTGGTGTTTGCTGTTCACTCAGGGGGAAAAGATGATTGTGGAAAGAACGAATCAATGTCTCACTGAAAACACTGGACAGCTGGTAAATGTACCAATAGCCTCACAAATATCTCCTGCTTCTCCAGGGAACGTGGAGAACTTGCAAATAAAGGTTTAGGTCTTGCTGAGGCAGGGTGCTGTGTAATGTTTCATAAGAAAGGAGGCGTGTGAGGAGTCACCTTAGTGCTTCCCTGCTCGCTTAGGGGCTGCTTTAATCTCAGCCCCAGGTGTCAGCCCACAGCGGGTCATGACCACGCTGTGCCCAGGGATGTCTTAGACTCAGAATTGATTTGGTTAGAAAAGACCTTTAGGCTCACTGAGTCCAACCAACCCATCACCTCACACTGACAGCAAAAGTGAGGGGCTTGTGTCCCATCCCAATGCGTTAAAGAAGCCACTGCAAATCCAGGTGAAAGGATGCATTACCAAGATGCAGCTTAAGAGCAAGCTCCAGGGCAAATGCTGCTGGATGGTCATGAATTAACAGCAATAAAAGCAGTAGATCCAATTCACCTGGTTAACTTGGGACTGTTGCAATTGAGCTGAAGCCAGAGAGCAAATTGGAGTTAAAGCAGATGTCTTGCAAAGCCCACTGCACCAGCCAGTGCTGCCAGGCAGGCGTGGGACCCCCTGGCCTGGGAAGTTCCTTTATGTTGGCTCAACATCTCAGTGGCTTCAGTGGCTTTGCAGTTGCTTGCTGCATGAGCTTCTAAGCTTGTACACTTCCATGGTTGTTTCCTGACTTAAATGACTGAAGGAATTGCTTACATGCTAGTGAAGTCAGCAGAGCTTTTGGTACACAGGCTTTCCTTTGGCTGGATCATGCTGGGACCACAACCTTTCTACAAAGCAGATCCAGCTCTGAAACTGACGGAAGGGAATGAGCAATGCCCATATAAAGTGTGACTTTGACGGGCATTGTGTTTTGGACTGAGTGTTAATGATCCCAGGTCAGACTTCTGACAGCCTGAGGTATCATAACTGAAGCCTTAAGTAGCGTGGGGAAATTCTGCCCTTCTTGGTGGCTGCAGAGCTTTGAAAGGCAGGTGGATATTGCCAGCTGAAAAAGAACTCTCAAACCAGGTGCTTGCTTCTCTCAGCAAGTCTTTGTTGGAAAGGATGAAGGTGTGTGCCAGCTAGTCACCGTTGCCTTTGAAGGTTTTGTGTTTGAAGAAAGAAATAGATGGGATTCAGGAGTCAAAAAAAAAAAAAAGAGGGCCCAAAAAATGACATGAAATCAGATCTCAATTCAGTATCTTACCTTACAAGGTCTGTTACAGATAGCAACAGAAAATACACCTGAAATCACAGACACAGATCCTCGTGTCAAACGTTTCTCCTTTTGTCAGACACGGTGCAAGTTCCCCCAGCGTTTCCTGCCCCAAACATGATGTAGCTGAGACAGGCAGAAGTCGTCCAAAACAAGACCATTTTCAGTAGCAACCCATGGATGAGAACAGCAGCAATAACAAAGCATGCTGAAGGCCACGCATTTCCTGGGGCTGATGATCTGGGCCAGAAGTGAATGGCTGCTGCGAATGTCACCAATGCACACTGTTCATTAGGATCCCACCAGAGACTGTTCCTATCAGAGCAATTGTTTCAGTGTCTCCCAGGGTCATAAGATCAGCCTCCCCAGACTTATTTCCACTCTCTGGGGTGAAAGAAGTGCCTGAGAAAAAGAAGAAAATGGAAATATTTATAGCTTTGTGTTCTGTGATTCTCTCTTAAGGAGAGAAACCAGAACTTCTCTGTAAAAAAAACACTAGGGTGGGTTTTTTTTTGGTCATGGCTTTTGCAGTTTGTTTCTTTTATTGCCCAGTCACAGGCTGGCTCACAGAGCCTCACGTGACCCTCATTTCCCAGCCGCTTCAGACTGCCCTAAGTTTCAACGTGACTTTTCTTACAAATCTCTTCACCCTGGAAATTGTAGGGAAACCAAGATTAACAACAACAAAAAAAGGATGACCCCAGTGATTTTTGTAAGTGGCTGCCACTTCACAGGGCACCAGTAACCTGAATTTTCCTGAAACTGGGAGTTTGAGTCATGGTCAGGTCCCTGCACTTTTTATCTGCTGTAATTCCACTGTTGCACCCGAGCAAACCTGAATTAAATCTTAGTGGGGATGAATTATGCCTTTGGCTTATTTTCTTTCCGAGTGTAAAAGTTTTACACTAAATAATGTTTGCTCCTCACAGAGTAGCTCTGAGGGGAAGCATACTTGTCCTGAATAGTAAAGATGCAAAGTTGGCAGCAGTTGAAAGTATTAGAGTGAGGAGGCTTGGATTGGATAGCTCAGTGAATTATTTGCTTTGCAGCACTGCCGTTCACGTTTTGCTTCTCTCAGGACCCATTTGGAAATAAATGAATGTGTCTCTTGGGGAAACAGGCACACGAAGCAGAGCTAGGGAAGTGATTATAATGAAATGGATTCAGAACTGTAGCTTGGGTATATTTTGTTCCCATAAGCAATGAAGGACCTTCCAGAATGGACCCCTGTGGTCTGTGGTTTCCTATTGCCTTGAATTGTCCGGCTTCCCAGAGTTTGGATACTCAGTGTTTAAAGGACAGGGTTCTTTAAGGCTAGGGGTGGAATCAAGCCTAGCTCTGGTACCCCATTCCCAGGACTACCTTCCCTCGAGTGTTCACTGCATATTCCAGCCAATCTTTCAACTTTGCAGTTCCTCCCCATGCCGTTCTGCTACTTCACTGATTTCATTCCATCTTCAATACAGACACGTTCTTTATGTTCTGGTTCAGCTTCCCCTTCTTAATTAGTTTGTAATTCTGCACGTAAACTTGAGACAATTTGGTCTTGCTGACTCTATGTTTCTAATAACTGCCACAGTCATTTGGCTTCTGCTCTGCTTGCTTGAAGAGCACACTGTGATTTCGTAGCCTTGTCTATGAGGTGGCCCGGCGAGTGAGAACAGTTGTGTGTTACCAGTTGGCTGTATGGGTTCAGACAGTGATGTAAGGAACATCAAACGTCCCTTGGACTGTCTGCAGTCAGTGATACAAACTCGCCACTTAAACAAAAGGAGAAATAATATGTAAGTGGGATGGGATGACAGATAGTTTTAATGAAACCTTCTCCTCATTGCAATGCATGAGACCGAACCCTGCGCTGAGATATGTTATGTCTGTCTTCACCACTGCAGTCTCCTGGGAATCCGTAAAGGTATGACAGCTTAAGCTAAGAGTGCTGGAGAGCTAATGATGAGTGTTACACACGGATGATGGCGGCTACAAAGGCTGCAGTGGACACTTCAGTGGGTGTTTGTCACTGCTGTGTGTAGGACTGCTAATGTGCACATTTATGTTGCAAACTGTCACGGGGAAAAATGTTAGTCGTGTCTGCCAGAGATTCCAATGGCAATCTTACAGGGCACGTGTCCTACTTTTCCAATTAGGCTTTAGGCTAAAATATATTCCCTTCTGTTGCATGCTGAAGGGTTTAATAGGTTTGTTCATGAGCCAGTTCTTCACGGCGTATTAGATGCCCATTGAGAAATCTGTCTTCAACATCTTACACCTGTGTGTGGGCCAGAATGCTGCTGTTCACAGCTGGGGGGCTGCTGCAGAACTGAACCCTGTCTTTTCCACGGGAGGAAGAGTTTCAGGGTGCAGGCCTTTTCCTGACGAGCGCACAGACATGGTCAGTTTCTGCATTCTCCTTGACACACCACCCAAAATTGAGCTGGTCTTGGTAAAGACACACAGGCAGTGGCTGTTTTGTGCATCAGAGAAATCCTGTGTAGGGGACTGTGGGTATGGTGTGCTACTCACAGATGGATCATAGTCTTCCATATTGCTGTCTTCCTCTCCCATTAAACAAGGCCATGGTGTTTCTGTAGTAAGGGTCTGTCAGGTCTTACATGGCTTCTGAGATGCGTTTTTCATCCCTATCTGCATGATCTCATTTCTCTGCCTGGGAAAGGTCTTTGTTTAATACCTAGGGTGGTGCTTGAATTGTAACTTTGAGAGATTACGTGGAAAAACACATGCTTGCTCTATTCCCCCCCCCCCCCCCACCAAGGAATATGCACCCAATACCACCCCCCCCCAGGAACATGCACCCAATACCCTTCCTTTTGTTCATATTTAGACTGTAAGGAATTGCTGCAGTAGTCAGGAGAAGCCAAGTGATGGACAAAGTCAAGGGAGTGGTTTATCAGCTTGTTGAAATATTGATTTAGCAGAGATGTCAAAAGACCACTCAAGTAGCTCATCTGATGAAAAACTGTGAACAGCCTTGGATTAGACACTTAACTTTGCTGACTCTGACTTGCTGCGTGTCAATAACCTCATGGCTTGAATTTGTTACCATTACTCAGGAAAAATGGAAGATCAAAGTAAAAGGCAAATACATAAAAGGCAAGTTTGTCAAAGAGAATGAAATACTCTGATGTAAAACTTCTGATTGTCACACAACAGACAGGGATTGCTGGAGCGTGGGAGGAGCACGGAGAGCTGTCTTCTACAGTGACCTCATTTCTTCTTCTTGAAGACTGTATGAGTCCCGTGAGGAATCAGCAGATGGACCTTTGACACAATCAGCAGCATTTCTCCTATGTCAACCTCATGTGCAGTTATTGACTTCAAGGAAAACAGAGTCCTCTCCCATCCCATCCCCTGGGATGTGTCTCCTATGCATATGGTAGGGAGATCCATGCCACTGGTAGCAAAATGCTGTGTGTGGTAATCGAGTGCTGTCACTAGATGAGAGTGTGGGGTTGGAGGCCTTGTTTGAAAAGTTCAGAGATGTAGCACAAGAGCTGCCTACTGAAGCTGAGCTGCTGGCTTGAGAAACTGGAGAGCTGAAGAGTATAACTGAGGACAGGGAAGCTACTGCTGCCACTCTTGCTGCTGAGGACACCAAACCAAAGCAGGTTAGGGTATTGGTGAGCAACAGTATTTTAAGGGCTCTGAATCAGTAATTCTTTGCAGGAGACTGAGGTCTTTCACTTACAAGGGTCCTGAGGTATGTTTGATGCAACTGGATGGATGTGCACCAACCACAGTGACTTCTCTGAGTCTGTGAAGGCAGCTGCAGAGCAGCAGTGTCACATCTGGATTGTGGTTTGAGAAGTGATTAACAAACGTATCATTTGGTATGTCCAGAGAGTATCACGTTAGTAAAAAACCATTTCACTTCTTCTGCACAAGAGTAATTAAAACATCCCTTGTAAAGTGATGGTTGCCTGATGAATTAGAGTATGGTTTTGAACGTGTGAGAGAGAGAAGCCCAGGAATGGAGAGAAAAGCAATAACAGCTTTGGTGGGTTGTTTTTAGTTTCCCTTTTCATGAAAACCTCTCGGTGGGCCACTTAGATCACATCTCATTGAGCCACTTATTCCCATCTGCAAACTGCTGTTCCCTATGGGATTTGTAATGGAAAAGCTGGATCCAGATGTAACTTGCCTATATTTCAGTGTTCTCAGGGACTTGATAGTGTATTTGCCTTGGAGCTCATTCTCCTTTGGAAAATGCTACATAACAGCTGCTTTATTTTTCAATTCATATTTGAGCAGAAGTAGTCGTAAGGCTGAGCTTTAAATCCTGTTTTCAGCCTGCTGCATGGGGACAGCGAAACTGCAGTGTAGACAACAGTAATTCTGTCACAGAGGCTGCAAAAAACCCATCTGTCTGTAAGTGTTATGTGCTGGAAAGCTCTTCAGTGGCTGCCGAGCATATGGATCCAAGCACCACGTATGGCTTTGCAGGCTGTCTGTTGAATGTGGAACTGAAGAGCCAGAGTACACTCACAGTTCTCAGCAATCCCCTGGGGAGGTGAAATGAGGCCTTTTTATTTACAAACTGCATGCTGTGTTTCCAGAAACAGGAACACTTCTCTTTGCTTGTACGCTGGGTTCACTTCATTGCTGAATTCGCAGCCAGAGGCTGAATGCAGGAATCATCGGATCAGTGCAGGGTAAGATCAGTCTCCAAATTCAGTTCTGTGAAGGGATGAGTGATCTCACCTTGGTCTGACCTTAGGAAAAACATCCTATTATTTGGCACCTAATAAAACACACTCAGCATTTTTAAGAGGGTGAAGTGTGGAGAAAGATCTAAAGCACTGGTGACTTCAAGCCATTGTGGAACAAAAACTATCTGATTGTGTCAGTCACTAAAAAATACGGCTTGTCTTGGCTGAATGACATCAGACGTTTCACAGTGATGTCTTTTTGCTCTGGCTTTCTCACTGTGTTCCTATAGCACTATCTGATCCTTGGGCCAGTTTTCAGAAGTGGTTACTCCTGTGGTTCCCTGAGGAGTAGATACTAAGTCAGGATAGATGAGGAGGCCACAGAGCTATGTGCTCTATCATAAATGGCTGTCTCTCTGCTTTAGGATAAAGCTTGCTCGGGGAAAGGGATCAGTGAGCTGTAAGGAACAGGGAATGTTTAGCTGCAGCCCAAGTGAATAGGTACAAGTGATGACATGGTCGCTGTACCCATTCGTACGGAGAACACTGTCAGATGGAAAGGGGCCGAGTTAATCAAAAGAAATGCAGATCACTCTAGGCAGGAAAGAAGTTAGTACCTGCCATCTCATTGTGGAGTATGAGGTGTCAAAGCAATGGAAGAAGATAATAAAGGGGAAAGATTGCAATTTATAGAAGCTTATGAGGTCAACACGGTAGCAGGTCGGCTCAGCAGTTTGCAGGCGGATGATACCAAAGTGTCACAGTGACTGTGTGCTCTGGATGGGACTGGGTCTGTTCTAGATCCCCCTAACCTAACTGACAGAAATACTTTAAAAGGCCAAAGATCTTGCTTAGTCTTTATTGTTAATGTGTGATTCTGGATACTCAGAAGAAAAAGGGTGATCTCTGAACCTGAGGCTACTGGGGATATTATTTGTTTTTGTTCCAAAGTGAAACCTGCTTATAGATGTGTCCCTTGTGAGTGTTCCAGACGCTGTGCATCCCAGCACATGCACAGGCAGCATCCCATGGTTCTTCAGGCACGTTAGGGAATGTGGGGGTTGCACAGCAAATGTTTATAGCTGTCCTATAGATCCCAGGAGGCTTGGAACAAAAGCACTAAAAGGTTCTTGTGTGTATGGGTACAAGGGCACTGCCACATCTACGCTTCGACAGGTTTCATTGACAGAAAGGAGAGAAGGTCGATCCTTACAGAGCCTAATAGCAAACTTGCTTGGCTTCTTAGAAAAGAAATAAAGCCCCTATCTCAGTGTGAAAACTAATTCTGAAGGGCTTAAGCTTTTGGTAAGATTGAATTCTTTCAGCTTTATTCGGTGTCTTAACTATAATTCTCCCTGAGACAAGGAGAGCTGCATCCTTCCAGCGCTCAGTCCTTTCAGATGGCTGAGAGTGGGATGCCAACAAACCAGAGCTGCACTGGGGTACCCAGAGTTGCTGCTGCTAGCCTACCACAGCAGGGAAGTTTGTCTTAATGGAGTTAGCAGTGAAGTAAGGAAACTTGATTTGAGTACATTATCTCCCTCATCAGACTCAAACAAGTGCTTTCCTTTTTTTTATCTCTCCCTGCAGTGTAACCAAGTTTGATAGGTAGGGCACTACCTCCAAGACCATTGTTCTCTTGAACAAATGCTGCAAAGATAAGCCTTTGCCATGCTTTTGTTCTGTTCCAACAAACGTAAGAACAAGAACAAAGCCTTCTGAGCTAAAGCCACGTTGAAATCGTAGTGTGAGTGAAATAATTCTTAATTAGGCATGGCCTGATGTGGAATAATGGCATGGCTGTATTCCTGCTGTAAGGTGTGGCTGTGAGTTGCTGTTTTTACTGCTGGGAGCGAAGCAATGCCACGCAAATACGTATCCTGTGTCACTTCGAATACGAAACAGAAGGTGAAATCATATTGGGAGAAGCAAGGGAAGAAATACTGACTGGAGGCAAGAGAGCTTTCCCTCTGTGCTAGTTTATTCCACAGCAGATGACAACAAAGCAGAATATGCAAAAGACCTAAGTGCACCCTGCTAGTTTGGTGTGGAGCCCCAGAACCAGCTGAGCTGCTGTGGGTGATGTGAGGAGCAGCCTGTGTGAGCAAACATTCCGTTCCCTCGCTTACAGCACAGGAGCGTGTGCCTTCAGCTGCATCTCTGGAGGTCCCCACCATGTTTCTGCCGAGGTGACAGGACTTTATACAGCTGCACTTGCAGCCCTTTGTCACTTTTTCCTTGTTTTCCAGTCATTACTTTGCTGTATGAGAACGGAATTTACAGTAAATGTGAATGTCCCAGGGTGTAGTTAGAGTCTGCAGTGGCTCCAGCCTGATTTGGCTTTTGTGCCGTGGTGGGAATGTGATTAGGCTCCTTCAAGCAGCACAATGCAGCCAGCTGTCTGTATCAGGACATAGGACACGTTCCAAACAAGACTGCTTTGAGGCCTTGTTATTTAGACTGTAGCTAAATTGTGCACCAAAGGGACTGGAAGATTGGCTGTGTATCCTCAGATGATGATCATTACTGAAGATTAGAACAGAAATTGAATAGGTACAGCAGGAATCTTCTGTTTAAATGCAAGTGTGTGTCCTGTTTAAATTGCATCTCCTCTCCTGTTGGAGGATTTGGCTAGACACATTGCATTCACTGTTTACTGCTCCAGATTTGCAGTGTTTTAAATTAGAAACGCTGCCGTCCTAGTCCTCTGCAGGGAATCCACATCCATACTGAGGAGCTGCTGTGATTCGTGCTTGCACTTCCAGCACTGTGTGGAGAGGGCTCGTAGGCAGCTCTGCTCACAGCTCCTGTACGTGGCACTAAATACAACACAGTCTCTGCTTTCTGACATGAAGAATGGGTTTGCATGTGAACCCACTGAAGGACAAGAATGCCTAGTGGATTAATGGGTTAATTTGGCCTTTGGGTTCCGTGGTGAAAGGCTTAATAGTCAGCGAATCTATGAATGCTAGGGAAGAAAGCTGAGTACAAGTACAAATTCTCTCCTGCTTGCAGCTTGGAACTTGCCTTGTGGGCCTGGCAAAGCAAACACATGGCCACATTAGAAGCTTCTTTTAATATTTATTAGAATATAATTAGGCTTTAAAGCCTAATTTTGAAAGGGAAGGAACCCTGACTGATTGCTTTGTGCTGTCTCATTAGCAGTTCTGGAACATCCATTACTACATGGGTTTTGTTTAAGGATTGTAGTGAGCTGGTGGTTTTCTCTCTGTACCAAATGAAACTATTTCAGATGTAGTGTGGGCAAATTATGCCTTAATCTACCTGTAAATTAGCAATGTTCTGTGAGAATTGTCTCGGATGCTTGACTCCTCTGTGTTCTTCTAGAACGAACTGCTTTGCTCTGCTAAGCACTCTGCTCATTTGATACCTTCCATTTGCATCCTTACAGCGTGTTTTGTATTTGCAGTCCAGACTGAACTCCCTTTTTATGGGCTTAAAAGCCAGTCAAACGTTTTCCCTTCAGAAAATTTGGATCCAAAGGTAACACTGTGGTTATTTCCCCTTGAGAGTGTTTGATGTCTGTCTTGCTTCAAATGCTTAAGCTGCCCAAAGCTAAAAGTTCCAAATGTGAAAGGAAAGCACTGTTTCCATCTTGAAGTTTTCAAGAGATGTTCACAGCCGGTTACATTCCTCATAAAACCGTGTTCACTCAGTGGCAACAGCTCCTCTGCAGGGACAGAGAGACCTGTCCCAAAGGCTGCAGCACCTGGCACTTCTTGTTGTTGCGTAAGATGTCATTGAACCTCCAGGTGTTGAGGTACGACAGCAAAAGAGGAAGACAGCTGTTGAAGTGAAAGGCTGCACAAAACTTGTCTGCAGGGCAAGCAAAAGTGCATCTTTCAGAAGGAAGGATGTGGGTCTGCAAAGCGGCTTGGACACAGTTGCCCTTGTTAGGTGCAGGGGCATAGACAGAGCTAAAATGGAAAGCTGGACAAACTTCCCAAAGAGCTAAACGTGGTGATCTCACTGCCACGGGGGAAAAACACGTTGTGGAGAAGCAACCACTGTGCCTGGAGCAGCAAACACTGAAAGCTGAAGAACTGCCTCTCTTAAATGCTCACTCTTTCTGAGTTTTGGAAATGGCAAAAGTATTCTGAAGAACTTCTTTATCAAGCAGAGGCATAAGGAATTGCAGACTTAATGAGGGGCCTAACTGGAGATCGTCCTTGTAACCTTCGAGTTCTAGAGGAACTGCATATTCACCTCTCTGGGTCTGTGTCATTTGGGACACTTGCAATCCCGGCTTCTTTCAGTGACTCACAAACTACAGTAGGAGTGAAAGCTCAAAGGCGTGAAGTCTAGCAGATCCTAAAGCAAAGCATGATGTTTTACCTCATGGCTACCCCATTTTGTAAAGATTTCTCTGTCAGAATTGAATTGTTTTGGAGCACACTGAGGATGTAACACCATATCCCAGTCAAGAAATAAGCCTTCCCTTCAGCAAGGGCTGAGTTCCATTCAATAAAGTTATCAGTGTTATGCCAGTTATTCTCATTATAAAAATAACAGCCCTTTGACATGAGACCTAATATGTTTATGAAGTGAGTACTACCACTGCCTGCCTAAGGAACCTGAAACACAGTCCACATTTGCAAGGATACTGTTAGCAGATTCGGATGTATTTGCACCTTGTTGGCCTAAGACAGGTAAAAAGCAATGTGCTTAAGTCTGTTACTGGTATCTACAGGACAGTTTCCCACCTTTCCAAAGCGTTTGTAAGCTGTTCCTTTTGAAAAATCAAAGCCAAGAGACAAACTGAGTATGACATTTCACACTTTGGGCCTTATCCAGCACAGAAACATGCTGCAGCTCTGCTCCACGGTCTCCCCTGTACCAGCTTGTGCAGGGCTCCAGGTGTTGGGCAAGTGGGTAGATCTAAATATGTGAAGCGAATTGCATCACACTGCAGTATCAGTGCTGTGCTGCTACCAAAGGACTAACCTGCTCCCTACAGATGGGAAGCCAGCTGGCTTCTGTTTTTCTCAGCAATGGAAGGAGGAAATGTTTGTGGGGAGTAAGTTGCCAGTGATTAGTTCTCGAGGGTGTCAGTGGGTCTTTTTTTTGTCTCAGGTGTTGTAACTGTCATCTGTTTCCATGTCGGTGGGTGTTTGGGCTGCGAAGGGTTCGGGTTGTCGAAGTTACACCTACAGAAAACTGCCTTTGAACTGAAAAAAAGAGGGAAATTGCCTGTCTTGCTGTCCCCTTCCCACTAGACACAGGGAGAACAACTAGATCTCGTGGTCCAATCTTGCAAGATGCTGAGACTTTCAATACCTCGTGAAATCAAGTTGTGAGAGGCTTATAGAAAGGGCCAAGTTGCCCAGCTGGTGACTTAGCCGGGGTAGCTGTGTGTGACTCTTCGCTGCCTGTGCACAGTTCATCAGGGTTTAACACGGAGTTCACAGTCTCTCACGTTGTCTTGTGTGGGTGTGCAGCAGGCAATACTGTAACCACTGCGGTGGATGCATGAGGTGGATGAATAAAGACAAAATACATCCTTTCTAACTCTTCAAGCCAGAACAGTTTGTACTCTGCTGCTCTCTGATTCTCTGAGCTGCTAGATTACCTCTGACATTTTGTACTTTTTAGAAAAGAAAGGATTGAATTGGCCAAAAACCTGTGGGCTCCTCAGAGCAGGCTTTGGGTGTTTTGAGGACACAATCTGTGTGCCGTCCTGCCAGCGGAGCCACGTGCTTCTCTCCCGTGTGTTCAAAGTGAGCCTGGTGTGACAGGCACATAAGTGGTCCTCTAGAAACATACCAAAAGTCCCACGGATGAAATAATCTGTGCCTGTTGCAGCTTGGTGAAGATTTTTCCTAAAGAGTTTCTCTTCCATTCATATGGTCTTCTCTGGAGTTTCAGTTCCTCAGCAAAGTTTAGTCAAGCAGCTGGCGACAAGGGTGTGTGCCCCTTGTACCCTTCCTTTGCTGCACTCCAGCTTTTCTCATCTATTTACACATAAACCTGCTTGTTGGTGATACACTGCTCTGGACAGTCTGTGTTTGGAACTTCAGCATTCCATACTTGTATGTTCTCTTTCTTTACCGGCCTGTGGCTGTGTGGTGTTTCTGTTTTCGTTGCCTTTTTAGTGTGCGGGGAGAATCAGCATTTGGCAAAGAACAAGTAGTGAAATGAACACACCCACACTTGTATTGAATTTCTTCTTAATTCTTTGTTTCCTGCATGTAAGCTTTGTGCAGTGTGGGCCAGCTGGGAACCGTGGTTAGGTATTTTTGGCCAATGGAAGTTCAGTGTGAGGTTAGGTTGTTTTAAAATGCACTGGTCTGGAGCTACCCTTTTTCATGAGTTTAATGACCAAGCCAATCCTGAAAAATCCTAGCTGTGCCCTGTGAGCATGTAGCCAGTGATTTCAAAAGAGCTGCCTGTGCTTTACTGCAGGGAAGAGTAGATGGTGACCTTACTGCTGTTTTAGCCAGCTGTGCCATACCTGATGTAAACTTCATGGTTTACTGAGACCTAGAAAGCACCAGAAGACAATAGGGACCTGGCACTACAACCTGACACATGGCTGAGACCTGGAAGCAGTGTCAGTGTGCCCTTCCATGGGCATTGAGGATTTGTGTGTCTCCCTAGCAGCCCCCTGCCAGCTTTTCTGAGGACTTTACCCATAGACTGGCTTCAGCTCCAGCCTGTAAGTGAATCAAGGTAGATTTCACTCTAAGCAGAGAGCCCTCATATGCTCTGAGTTTGTAAGACGTGGTTATGGGTCTTCCCAAGTTGGATTCTTTGCTTCAGTAAATCTCAATTCACGTGGGTACAGTGCAAGTCAGAATGATGCTTGACAAATGACATGCCGTTACCTCAGCTGGTGTAACTTGCTTTGTTTCTAACAAACCCAACACCACTTTGTACTGGCCAGACCTCTGCTCCTAATTTCTTTCTTTTTTTCCCCCTAAGTTTGTTTTTTTTAAAGACTCTGCCTTGAAACGCATCTGAACCTTCTACGTGCTGTGAGAGAAACCCTAACACCACCACCATGAACGGCAGCCCTCCCAAACACCAAAGCTGGGAGTGGTGCTCCGAGGAGACGCTTAGGAGCTATTACCTTAAACGTGCCATGGCAGTACCATTCCTGCCAGGACCTGCAGTAACCAGCCCCCAGGTTCTTTAGCTCAACACTTCTGATCCTGCATCTCTAAAGTTAAGGGGTACTGCCCAGCTGCAGTGTTAATTCTCACAAGAGATGCGCTGCCTACATTCTCGTCGCTGTTCTGATGTAGGAAGGAGCCAATATAAATGATGAATCAAAAAGCAATATTGGCTCTAGCACGAGAGACTCTCGTGAGGCAGCCGGGAGCAGGAAGGTTAAATTAAAGAGTTGAGGCGTCTGTTCAGAACCAGCCCTCAGATTCATTTGGTCGCCTGGGAGCAGGGACTGGAAAGGCCAGTCGCTGCAGATAGATCAGTCATTATTTATGGGCCAGCTGATGGAAGCTGGCCAGCGTTTTCCCACCTGTGGGGAAATGGTTCTTAATAGAAAAGAGACATTTCAGAATTGGTTTGCAGTAGATGCCTTGTTTCTCATGTGGCCCTGCTCAGCTTCATAACCACAGAAACCTCATGCACACAGCATTAACTTGTCGCTATCAGCATGGCTGTTTGCTGTGGTCTCAGCAGATGTAGTAGTCTTGTCCTTCATGCTTTCCTCTCTTCCTGCTTGTATTACTTGGTTTCTTTTCCTATACTTATGCACTTGCCTTGTTTAGAGCCAGATAAGTTGTTTCAGGCAAGAAATGTCTTGTTATGGTCCATTTTAGTAGGTGAAAATGATTCTAGGTTCTTTTTAGTAAAAAAACAGCAAAACACAACTTGGTTTTAAAATAAAAGCAGAAAAGAAGAAAACTCGAATCTGAAAGAGTGCTGTGTCCCAAAGGCAGGAGTTGTAACTGGTGCTGACGTTGGCTTATAAAAGATTCTAAGAGTGCATATGAGGCTTTTTTGCTCACGCTTCTTGTTGTTTTATCTGTTGCAGGCCGGGAAAGTCTTCATGCTGCTCCTCATCCAGAGGCACCGAAGAGCTGAAGACTTAATTCAGGTAACCTACTTTGACTCCTTTGAAGTTCGTATTCCTTTAATGCAAACAGTTACACAGAACCTGATGTAAAACTGATGCTTCATCGTGGCTATCGTGTGAACTGTCTCCTTGCCTTTGAACACTGACTTGCCTTAACCTTGTGGTTAGCATATGCTGAGCGTGTGAGATCTTTAGGCTCATTACTGAAATATCCACAGGTGCTTTCCATAGGACTTTTTGGGATGTAAGGATATGATTTGATGGGTTTGTAGGCTGTACTGTGAATGTTTGGATCTGTAATGGAGACTGCCATGTCTAAGGTGTTGTTGCAAAGCACTTTGTGTTTTCAAACTAGATTATGCTTCCATGTTGCAGAAACGGCTTTTGTTTGGTTTTTCCCTCCTGGAGCTACCTGGCCTTTGCCACTGCAGTCAAATAACGGACCCTAGTTCTGGTGGGAGGGAAAAGCACAGTTCTGGGGCACTTCTTCTGGTAGAGACAATTCCAATATAGTGCCAGGAAACCTTCATTTCATCCTTGCTGCTGTAGCTGGAGGTTTGCTCCTGTGCAGATCATCTACAGAAAGTGTAGGGCACTGTATTTGTTGGGAGAGAAGCATCTCATTGTCCTAGGTGAGTACATATACACACTCGAATGAGGCTGTGATTGCAGTAAGTGTATGGAATGCTCTGAACCATCGGTGAAGTTCCTCAGTGAGAGCTTAGGTTGTACCTTATCCGCTGCAGTCTTGAAGCATTGGGGCATTTCAGAAAACTAGAACTAGTGTTATCTCAGCGTCTACATAGAACTACCCACAAATGTAAGACAAGTAAAACTGCCGTGGTTTCCTAATGAAATCACACAATGTCCCAAACAGATCGTGGTTAAAAAGCCTTACAAGGTGAGTGATGCAAATCAGTTGAATTTGTCAGCTTGAGGAGAGGGAAAGAGAGAAATCCACCTCAATTCTGATAAGATAGCTAAGGCCTGAGGGCTTTGTATTGCAATAGTCTTCTGTTGCTACCAGGCTTCTGGTCTGAAGAGAGCTATTGTAAAACATACAGGTGATCTCAGTGAACACGCTTATGGAAAAGGGTGAACTGGCTGTGTTTGCACACAGAAGTTACTTGGCTCATCTTAATGGTAATGACTTAGTTTAGAAAACAACCATTCCCAGGCTGATAAAGAGTTTTCTAAACTAATAAATGATAAATTGCCTGAAAATGAACCATTCAGCAGGGGCCTCCAGAATGAAGTACCCTGTGATTCCTTTTCTCCTCTCCAATGTTGAAAGATTGGGGGGAGAGAACAAGGTTGGAGCTAAATGGTCTGCTGCTGCTGCAAATCGATGGAATCATTCGATTGCTGTTTCTACTGCTTCCATACATGTAGCGTTATCAGGTTCTTAATAATGAAACTCTGCCTTCTTGAGATAATCTCAGCTAAAAGCCAAGCACTCGAGAGCTTTTTGATCTGCAAGTGAGCAAATGATAGCCGAATCTGAGTCATCAACACAAATGAAAGCAAGGGCTGCAAGCACACGTGACAAAACGTGAAGCTAGGGAAGCCTCTCTCCTCAGGTCTGACAGCACCAGCCGAATCATCCCGTGTGCGTCAGTCACAATGGAACAAATCCGCTGGGACTTCTGTTGCTCCAGTGTCAGCCGCGGGAGCTGGTGGTTTGGTTTCTGTGGATGCAAAGGGAACAAGACAAAAGCTACGAGGCTGAGAACACTGGTTTATCTCTTGAGGTGGTAAAGGACTATGTCAGCTCATGTTGTGTTCCTCGTTGTACGGGAGGGTGTTCAACGCTGACAGAAAAGGCTTCACCGTGACTACTGAAACACCAAAGAGAAATACACTAATAAAAGTGGGAAAGGTCCTTTCTAGTAGTTACCATGGTACAGGCAGGCTTGGGAAAGGCGTGAGGAGAGGGGAAAAAAGCTGCAATTCCTCCTGCTAGTCTGGTTTGCCTGGAATAGGGGAAATCATTCCCTTGGGATTTACACTGCAGCAAGAGAACTGACACAACAATGGCAGTGCCGTGCTCTCATTATGTTTTGGGAACTGGAAGCTGTGGGGCTTCCCATGAAATTAAGGAAACAAAGCCTCTTTTTCCTACAATAGTTTTTGCTTTCTTTTGGGGAGGGAGGTGCGTGTGCATGTGTCACAAAATCAAATGAACTATGTAAAGTGAAACACTGGAACACATCGACCTGAACAAAGAGATCTGAAACTGGTGTAAGCAACAGATAGGCTGTTATAGACTAATTCATGGTTCTCAAGTTCCCTGGGGAACCTGGTTCCCTGAGTAATAGGAGGACAAGCCTTTCTCAATACGCTGCAGAGCCTCAGTAATGTTCCAGTTTGAATGGAAACAGCAATTGCCCAGCACACATGAGTCATTTCGGACCTTGACCCCCGAGGTGAGGTGTGTGCGCCACTGCAGCTGGGTGGCAGTGGTTGGGCAGCAGTAGCTCGCGGGACAGACGGGAGAGAGAGCTGTGTAAAGCTAATTGCTGAGCTCTCCTCTCTGCTCCAGCTTCCAGCCTAGTCTAGAGGGATTTTGGAAGAAAAGCAAAAGCAGGTGGAAGGACCTATTGAGGTTTATCCATGGAAAAGACTGTTTTTAACTAGCTCTGTCATGAATATCAATACCTGCTCCACCTAAGAGGCGTGCTGAGATTTGTTTTCCTTTGTCAAAGTATGTTAGCCAATGCCTCTCTGAGTTAACCACTGAGATAATATTTCTAACAGCATGGAAAAAGGGTTACTTTCTTCTCTAGAGAAGTTCTGTGCTGTCAGTTTCTTTCGTTCCTGCTGGTGACCAGTTTGTAATTGTCAGTGGAACTATGGGTGGTCCTGTTTCTCTGTCAGTTGCCTCATGACATCTTGGGCTCTGAACTGCTCTGCGCTCCTTGGGATCAGATCAGAGTTTTGGTACATGGCAAGAAAATAAAACAGAGAGGTGAAATTCATCCTTTAAGAGCCAGAGCTGTGTGCTTTCCTCCAGCCTGAGCGTCAAGATTGATCAGGCCTGGTTCTGCATCTGACTGGCTTCATTAGTGTGAAGAGATTAGTCAAGGACATAAGAGTTTTAGCAAAAATGTCATTAACTGGCTGAGGTTCAGCAGGGTATGGGAAGCTCTTTGCACACTGAAAGAGTCTTTGCAGTCCTGAGACTCACATCTCCTGAAAACACTCCCTTTCTTCTCTTCTATGGACAGGGAAGGAAGCAAAGTATTTGTGTTGCTGGGAAGAAAGAGCCATCCCAAGTACTGCGAAGGGCTCTGTTGTACACTTCCCTTTCCATCTGCCTGGCTCCCTCCAAACTCCTGGGAATTAAAGCACTGCCCTTGCAGTTCCTTTCTTCAAATCAAAATGAGGAAAGACCGAAGGCAGGGTGAAGTCTGCTGCTTTCACTTGGATAGTGTTTTCTGACCAGAAGAGCCCGTTTCCTTAGCTGCCCACTGGCAGTAGGGTTGTGTGGACCTGCTCAAGGTGCAAGAGTTGTCTGGAGCAGAGCAATCTTTTGTTTCCCAGAAAGGATCCTTACAAAGGGAGTGGTGTCTGTTTCTTGCTGTTTGCATGTGTCTCCACAGCAGCTGGCTTATTAGGTGGATTAGAAATGAAATAATAACCAACATGAGTCATCTGTATGTAACTGCCAGTGCAGATCAGCGAGTGTGTCAGCAGACCTGCCACGTGTCCAAAAAAGCAGAGCTCTGCACGGGACCTGATGGCTTCTCAGAACCCACAGGTTGGCTTGGCTTCTCTCAGGAGCAGGTGGCATGGCCAGAGCAGTCACAAAGCTGGAAGAAATAAAGAGAGGGAGTGTAAAGAAAAGACTCTTGAAAGTATAAGCAGGATCTTTGTTTATGTTACCACTTTCAGGTGACACCTTCAAACTTTTCTGGCGATAGGCACGTAAAAATAGCAGGTGATGGGCTTGGCGGGGTTGTGTGTATTGATGTGACTGTATGAAAGGTGTTGGAACCTGCAGTGAAGATGTTGGAACCCTCAGTTCGAGAGCTGCTTCTTTGCTGGGCACTTCCAAAAGAAAAAAAAACATGATGGAGGAGATGAGAGGGGAAAAAAAATGACCCGTATGCTTCTGTGAACTCAGCTTTCATGCTGTAGTAAGATGGTATCTAAGGAGGCACTTGAGTATATGCCATCAGATTGCTACATCTGAGGGGAAAAAAGGAACCCATCAAGGTGGTTAAAGGCTGTGTTGTGTGGTATGCAAGCACAAAAGCATGAAATGGTGTTTCTGCAGAACTGAAGCTCCCAGTATTTGTACTGCAGGTTGCTGCTGTTGTGTAAGGGGGTGAAAAGGAATGGAAGCGTTTCACTACCAGCAATAGAATGCATTAATGCCTCTGCAGGCCAGTGAGTACTGTGAGTGCTCATTTGATTGCTTTTGTGGCACGGGAGTTGGTACTGGAAAAATCCACAAAAAGACTAGAAAAACCCCAGCTTTTATAAATGAGGCAACTGGGCAACTTTAGAGGAAAAAGGCACAAACACTTCAGAATTAATTACAGGCAGCCCTCGAGATGGAAGCGAAGCTGGAATGAATCTCTGACAAGCTATTGTAAATAATAAGAGAAAAATGAGGTTGATGAATGGGAAAGAATCATGTTATAGGAATTAATCAGGTTCCAGTAAAGCTGAGACAATGAGGCAGAAGCTTTCACAAGAAGACTGCAAAGGCAGTTCAGAGGCATACTCTTCACGTTTCCCTCTTCACTCCATGCTGGAGGTGTGCAGTCTATGGCTCTGCCCTCGTCTGCCTGCATCTGCTGAGTGATCCTATATTCTAGTAGGAAAAGGTTTCATCAACAAGAAGCCTGATGTTGGTGAAACCTGCAACAGGTGTATTAGGCTGAGATCTACCTGCAGGTTTGCTGAGATGGAGGTTCAGGGTCTGGCCATTGCAGTGAAATAATATCAATAAAAATATCAGGAATAACAATAATCATCATGGAGTCACGACACCACTCGGGAGGCTAGAGCCTGTATGGCACCATGAAGTGTTCACCCTGGCTGTTGCACTAGATACAGCACTTTGTAGCTTCTTATTGGTCCAGTTAAAGATGGGAGGCAGCTCTTCCGCAGACTCTTTCTTCTGCCCGCTCCATAGCGATACAGCCCTTGCCCTGCAGAATCAAACAGCAGTCGTTTTGCATAGTGCCTCTCCTCCAGCCATGCTGACAGTCAGAGTGCTCCAGCAGCAGGCAGGAATAGGTTGTCTTGCTCAGAGGTGGGTTTCTGCCAAGCGGCAGGCAGAGCTGTCTGTGGATCTTTGTAAAAAGTATGCTGGTGGGTTGAGTTCTGAAGGGGTGCTGAGTGCATCATCCCTTGACGTGCAGCTCAAAATCTGATCAGGTGTCTTGCTGGGCATCCCTCACCGTTCAAATGGCTTTGGAAAGTCTGCCCACCAACAGTTGGGAAGCTTGCAAGAGCTTTGAAAATGGAGTGGTGCAGTGGTCTGAATTTTTGGTGGAGTGAGGTATTTGGCCAGATTTCCCAAGGCATCCCTATGCCCGGGTAGCCTCCGAAAATGTGAACATAGGTTGTTCAGTTGTGGGTGGTAATGGGACCGTAGTCCTCAGGGTGCTCTTTGTTACTTTCCATCCTTCCCAAAACTCTGTAAGCAAAGTCCAGGCTGAAGTACCTCTGGGTACATCCATAGGAATGTCCAGATCTGAATTGTCATTGGAGAATCAGTAACTTTGGGTGGTATTTGTACAGAAACACGTGACCTGTAGAGCTTTGTGCATGTCTTCAGTGAGAATGTACAAGATAATTGTGTTTTCTAACAATACAGTGTGTTTATAAATACTCATCACTATTGTATGGAGCGACTGGTAAAATGTGTGACAAATCTGGACTGAAATCATTGCCTATCAGAGGTTTCACAGCAGCTTTCTCTTTGAGAAGTATTCCCTGCACCGAATGGCCCATGGACTAATAATACCAACTAGTGACTGAGTTACTGCATAAAGTCAGGTACAGTGGCACAAACTAAGTAGGGAAATGGGGTAAATACGAGTGTGAATGTGCACACAAACATCTTGGTACATGAAGCTTTGATCACGTTGGTCATGAGATCAAATTAACCTGACCTTGCCCTGAGCAGATGACATCGTGCTTGGAATGGTTAGTGAAGACATGAAGGATTACACCCCATTGTCTCTGTCTGGCTTCCCTGCTTGCAGTGCTGAGCCTAGAGGGATGTTTACTTCTTCTGGGATGTGTTTTGAGATCTTTGATTGTAAAATAAATGAAATACAAACAGGTCATTATTGTATCTGGAAAGGGGTGAGACTCTTTGCATCCACAGAGCAAACACAATGAGGACATCTGTGCTAACGCAAGGTCTGGCTCCCAGCCACTGATGAACCCCTCCTTTCTTCCCAAGTCTGTCCCTGGAACGTGCCAGCGCTGCTTTCACTGCACACACTCACAAAGGAGACGCTGATTTATTCCTTCTCTTCTGCACTGCTAGCCATTTATTTGGAGCAGGGCACTGATGTCAGTTTCCAGATGTTTTCTCCAAGTCAGTACTTCAAATTAGCTGAAGATTTGGGTATTTGCACGAGGCTGTGAATGTTCTCAGCATCCCTGCGATCTCTGCCATAGGCTGGGCTGTAAGTCCCCGCTGGTTGTGTGGCTTTGTGCCAGAGAGTGTGCAGATCCCCTGTGGAATGGTACCCCTTGGCTTCCCTGACTCCTTGAGGTCAGAACGGGCCTGAGGAGATCTGAATGCGGCCATTGCTCGGCACTGGCAAATGCTGCAGATGCACTGCAGCCTCCCAGAGTCACAGGGGTGAGGGTAAGTGCCCCTTGTTTGTTAATAAAGCCCAGGTGATGTACATACTAACAAGAAAAAAGAAGGAAAGGAGCAAAAGTCAAAGAATATAGTAGGCTGAGCACTCTGCAACCTGAATTTGGAAGAGATTTGCCCAGAGCCATAACCCAGACTTGATGGTAGAATTGTTTGTTTTGGCAAGTGATATCAGGGATGGGCAATGCACCGGGATAGCTGCCTTGGAGATAAGGAGACTCCATGCTGATGCTGCATCTTGTTTGCTTTCCATCTTATATCTTTTTTTCTATATTTCAGCAGCTCTCCCAGCTTCTTGCACAAAACAATTAGCAGCTGTTGCCATCCTCAGTCCTTTATCTTTGGTTCCCTCGGTTCTTGTCAAAAGACAAAGAAGTGAGATGAACGCATTCATGTTTAGCTGAGTTTTTGGAGGCGTTGTCACAGGAACAGTATTCCTTTCCCTTGTCCTGCTTTTAATCCACAATCTACAATCACTTGTGACCTTCCAAAGGATCTTACTGAAGGGTAAGATCTTTCTCTGCCTGCTGCAACCAAAACATTTAAGCTTACACTTCCCCATTTCTCTGCCTTTCCCCAGTAGTTTTATTGCTGTCTATATTTCTTTCTTTCACCAAGTGTACCAAAGCCTTCACTAGCTCTCAAAAAGGCTTCGTTGCTGCCACTTTCCACTGGCGGTACCCATTTCTCGAGCTTGTACCAGGAAGATGTGACAGAACAAAGCTTCCCATAACAAGGAGTTTCACATACTTCAGGGAGTGCTTCTTTCACTTTCTTCAAGGAAGATTTCCCTCGCTGTGAGTTTTGAAAACAAAGCCCTGACTGCCAGTCGTTTCCAGTCTTTCTGATGCTGTGAAACCTCTTTGCCAGTATATTCTGTTTAAAAGCTGAGCTGATCTACTTGTTCTTACAGTTGGACTGTTCATCACAGCTGGTAACAGGATTGAACCAAACGCTAACCCTTTGTTCATGGCAGTGCGTAGCTTACTGAGTGCTACTCTGCTTGCAGTCTGCTTCACGTTGTTTTCCTTTTGCAGTCATCCTTGATCTTTTTTTACCAAGAGCTGTGTTGATCCAGATGTGGCACTAATGGGTAGCATAGTCCCACTAAATCTGCAGGGAATGGCTTTTGCTTGTATCAGGAAGAAACCGACTTTGCCAGTGGGAGAAACGATGCCACGCTGTCTGTGACATGAAAAACGGGCTCATACATTAGGATGGACTCCAAGCTTGTTTAGAAACCACCTAACAGAGGAGAAAAGAATGACAGAGCTACGAGTTGAGGAAAGAAACTGTCACCTTACCTCATGGAGGATCTGGAAGCAAAGTGACACTAGTGAGTGAGAAAGAAAAGAGCAATGTCTGTGCATGATCAGAACAAGCTCTTAAGCATAACAAAGTGGATTCCTTGGATGGTGTTGCATGACATTTAGTGATTTGCACTAATCTAGAATCTAACCTTGATTTTTCAGAGTGCTGGGGTGTAGAGGAAGGATATGACTTGGGTATTTCTCTGCAGTGGAAGCAGTGGTGTAATTGTGATGCTACCGAAAGGACAGGAGAGGGTGATGACACTGCCACTATGAAGCAGGGACACTCGGCAGGCACTGAAGGGAATTAACTTGGACTAAACACCACTAGATACAAACTGCCTGTGTGAGGAGCTGCTGCTGGGGCAGGACAGAAGCCATGAAAAGCATCTCCCTCTTCTGCTCTTCTCAAGTGCATGTAGTCTCACTCTCCTCCTTCAAAGTGCCAGACCCATCAGCCCGCGGCTCTCTGCCTCAGATTACCTTCTTTCAACAGTGGGATGGTAGGAATTTAGCTCAATTGCCCATCTGTTTCTGAAACTGAGATTGGATTAAAACAAGCCTTATTTTGCCACACGGGGAAGGATAAACCATTCCTAGAATTACTAGTGATTTGGAGCAGGAACTTTGGCAATAATCTCGTGTCCTCCTGGTGTAGCTCTTAAAACTCTGTGCAGCTTGGCTCTGTCTGAGAAACAGCAGTTGGCAAGTGCAGAGCTGTGTGTGTGTGTTCAATGCAAGCCTCCCCTGGGGCTTCCCTAGCAGTCACACGGCAGATCTGCTCCTCAGCACAGCAGCTTCATCTGCAGGTGGCAGGGCTTTGGGGTCTGGCCAGTGCCTTCCTTGAAAATGCCTTTTCCAGTTGTTGGGGACTCCCTGATGTGATGGAGCTGTTTCTCCCTGCTGTCGAGGTTAGTCATGGACAGAGGTGATGAGCTTGGCAGCGTGAGGTGAGTGGTTGGACTTGATGATCTTAGAAGTCTTTTCCAATGGAAGCAATTCTCTGATTCTCTCAGAGGAGGTTAGAGAACCTCAGACAGACATGGGAGAGCTTAAAAGTGAAAAAAAATAACAAACAGAGCAAAGAAACAACTGAAAGAGCTGGAGATAGAGAAGCTAAGGAGATCAAAAGACAGGGCAAGGGCCCTTGGTCGTAAGAGCAAGAGACAGACTCTGAAAAGCAAGGAGGAGGAGATGGAAAACTCTGTATGTGGAGGTGTTTGAAATTCTCACCATGTTAGAGTGCACATCCTAGTAATTCCTTCCTTTGCTTTGAGACCTCCTGGCAAATGAAATGCTTTGTGCAATGCCTGGGTTAACCCACCCGACTTTACCTGTAGATCCCAGAGAGAAGGCTGAGATGCTAAGAGAGATCGGTGCTGGGTCTGCAGGAAAAGCAGTGTACGGTGTCAGTACCACAGATAAATACGTACAGATATCCTCTGTCCATGCAAACGCAGGGATGCCAGTGTCCATATAGACTCTCACTCTCAATTTACACCACCTCCTCTGTAGGTCTCTCAGGGGTTTGAAGTACAGCAGCTTCTCCTTGGGTACACAGTACCATAAAAGTGTTTGAAGATGTCATTTCAATTCTGTATTTATTTTCTCTAGCAGTTACAACGTTTAAAAAAGGGAGATTTGTGTGTGCTGAGCAGTCTGTCCTCTGGAAGCCCTTAATAACTGACATCATTTTAGTCAGAGAAGAAGCTGCCTTGAAGGATAATGGCTCGTGATTAGGATCATCATGCTTCGACAGGATATGGAAGTTCCCGATTGTTGAACAAATGGTCTCATAAAAATATCTTGCATTGAGTGTTTTCTTTGAATCCTGTTAACGTTTCTTGAGCTCACTGAAGAATATGAATTATCTACCAGTGGTTTGAGATACTGTAACAAATCTCAGCCCACCCAGTTAAACTCTTCAGTGGGCTGCCATCTATTCACCGGTGAGCTTTAGGAGTCACAGATGAGTGTTTCACACTTGAGCCGCTTTCACGATGTCAGAGCTGATTTTTTGAAAGAATGATGGAACTAAAAAAAGTAATAATGTGATCATTAAGAAACGAGAGAATCCCAAGTTCTTCCCCTTTCACTCACAGGCTGGGTTTTGCAGGGCTGTCAGGTGCAAAATATTTCTTTTTCCTTACTTAAAAATCACCGCAGAGCAGCGCAGACATTTTAACTGTTCAAACTAAACGTCAGGGCTGAAGTACTCTCCTCTCTGTCCTGTACACTGCAGTCCTCTAATCAAAGTAAGCTCGTAGCACAGAAGAGGAGGTAGCAGTATGGCCCAGAAGGGGTGTTCTGTGGGAACAGATTCATCATTAGGCTCTTCTTTTGGAAAACAGGGGTTTTAAACCATGGGCAGTAACTGAGCAGAAGGTGAGCCAGCAGCACACAAATACGCTGCAGCAGACTGAGTTTACTCTGTGCTTACACACAGAGCACAGCAGGCTGTAAATGTTCCAAAGAATCATTTGAAATAGAGTTGTCTTTGCCCAGCATACTTGTGGTGCTGCCTGATAAGGATGTACATCTCTCTTTCATTTGCTCCCACCTAATTAGCAAAAGCTGTAGCTCTTTAAGTGGTGTGTAGTTTCTGGAGGCAGCTGTGGGTCTGCAACTTGATTCAGATGGGAGTTAGAGGGTGCTCTTCTTTGAAAGAGGACAATTAGTGGAGACACTATTGACTGTCAATGATGCTTCTTTCAGTCTCAGAGCTGTCATCTGTTCTCTTGCAAAGAGCTGTCTCTTTATCCTCTGCTTGCTTGCCAAAGGATGATGATCTGTTACATGTTGTGTAAGGAAGATATGCTTCCTTAGGGGGACAACGTGCATCACACGTTCTTTCCCCTTTTCCTTTGGGAAAGACTTACTGTTTTTAGGGAGTGAGATAAGGTCAGAGATTTGAGTCCTAAACTTCCCGGTTTGGGCTTGGAAAGCTGCAACAGACACTTCAGTGCTTTCCTCTGCCCTTGGTCCTGTGTTAGAGAGACTGTAAAGGATACAGGGGTTTCTTGGACTCTGTACCCAGTGTCTCCTTGCCTTTGGGATGGCTCTACCAAAGAGACAGTGGATTAATACCCACAGATCAGGATCACAGCTCAAGAGCAGACCTGTTTCCTTGGCTGTTAGGAGTTGTTGAGGCAAATTCATGTGTGGGTTTTGGTAACATCAAACATCACAAGTGGCTGCTTCATAGAGGAAGCCAGGGAAGCATCTACTGACACCAGCCAAATACACATCTGCACAATGTCTGAATGCTGTATCGAGTACATGAAGGCTCTGTGTAACAGATTTGCTCAAGACAGGCTAAAGTCAGAACAATCCTGTGCCTGAGGAGACCAGGTTACCCTTAGGTCAGACCAAGATGCAGTAAGAATTGAAGCAAAAGTAAGAACGTGCCAGTGGATTAAGAGCCTGTGCTGTTGTGCATTACGTTGGAGGGAACATTGTTGAGCTAAAAAGCACTCCCTCAGAAATACCAAGCTGCAGTGTCCCTACATACAACCCAACTACAAATCCTAGCTGTATTTTACTCATACAGTGCTTGAATAACTGTTTGAAACAATACAACCCATCAGGAGCAGCTGCTGGCTTGGGGTGTGCTCTGAGAGGAATAAACAGCTCTCATCATTCTCCTAAGGCTCTGAACGACCTTCCTGAGCAGAGAGACAAAACTGGGTACAGAATACAGTTCTTACCAGATTGTTGTTGGCAGGCTGAATACATTTAAATGTAGTCATGATGCTGATTTAGGTCTGTTATCTGTGCTGATTTACCTCCCCAAAAATGCAGGACAAAAGAATATCAGTGCGGGCAAAACCAGGCAGGCATGAGATAATCCAAAGAGGAGGCAGGGTGAGTAAATAAATGAAAATGTAGAAGGGGAAAATCACATTTCATCAAATGGCTACTGAATCAGCATGGGATTCAGTTCATCAGCATCTCTGAGAGGCAGTGTCATGATGACAGTGAATCGGGGTGTGCTGTGAGAGCGTTTTCATAGTGCCAGGTTCTGCTCCTGCTGGAAGTTTGTTCTTTCACTTCAACAGAATTAATGTTTGGCTCATAATAAAAAGCCTCTCGACTTCTTTAATAGCTTGCAGGACTCAGTAAAGCTTTCAGTCAGTGAGAAGGGAAATGCATATTTATGGCTGGTTTTTGGATGTAGCTGTGAATTTAAGTCACGTTGAAATATATTTCCCTTCTCTTTCATTTTAGGAAAGATTTATGCTGAAACTCTTCGTTTCTTCTCCTGAGGCTGGTTTATAGATTTATTACTTTGAGTAGCTTACCAAAAACAGTTGATGGCAGAGCACATGGAAGCTGGACTAGAGGTGTTACTAATAATGCATTTCTTTAAAGTTATTTCCCCTCACAGTCCCCAAACTTTTAGTGCCTGAGAGCAAAGAGCATGCTTGAACTTAAAAAGCCCAGGACTTTAGGACAAACTGTCTGTATGTCTTTGGCAAGCAAAGGTAGACAGAAACTACTTAGGTTTTATTCTCAGCTTTTATTCTTCTACTGTCTTCTTTCCGTGAGCTTAACAGCACCCAGAGAAAACTCGTACTTGTTCCCAGCTCTCACCGCTCGTGCCTGCAGCACTGCTTTGAAGAAGGCTTAATGGCTGGATGAGATTGGTTTTGGGAAGTATTACAAGCTGAAGCTGTACTTGAGCGAGACCACTTTGCCAGCAGAAGGCAGGCTGGGAAGCTGAGATGCTACTCTGTGTAACCCCCTTTGTCTGAAAGGACACCTTGCAGTCATTTACTTCAGTAGCTTAGGAGCACTCAGGAGTCTCTTGCCTCTCACACAGCCATTTACCTAAAGAGCAGCTCCTGTCATCTGTGATAGATACAGAGACACCATCATCAGGTGAATGATGGTCCTGGCTCCACATCCCATTACCTTAATGGCAGAGCTCCTGAAATCACCTGCTGGCACAGAACAGGGCTGTCTCCTGAACCTGATGAGTGAGTGCACCCACTGCCTCTCCTCAGGAACTGCATCCCAGCTGCACTAAATAGAATGGAAGGCCTTGGAAGGGACCATTACATAGCAGAGAGCTCAGGGATTTTTTTTCAGAAGCAACAGGTTTGTAATATTTGTGGGATGTTAAGAGGACTCCTTCCTGTCACTGCCTGGCATTTTGTTTCTGTTGCTCACAGGTTTTCTGCCCTCCTTTGCCTAGCTGTGAGAACAGTGTACTCTGTGGGATGAGCTGAAGGGCTGGAAGCCTCTGGTAGGAAAGTGAGAGAGCGAGTGGCTGATGGAAGAGGCAGAATCTGATGCACTGCTGATAGAAATATTCTCTGTTAGTAGCATTAGGAATTGTAGAAGTAGGACAACCATCCCAAAGATGGTTACGGCAGAAAGGCTGGGAGAACACAAAGAGTTCTGGAGTGACTGGGGAGAATGGGAAAGCATGAGGTAGGACGTGCAGATGAGTGGGAGAGGCAGCAAGTGAGACAGCCCCTGCAGTAAGGGGAGAGTGAGGGGATCCTGTGAGGGATACAGTGATGTGTGAGGGGTGTCGGAGGCCTTCCTCTGCTCAAACACGGCACGAAGCCTGGGCTCAAGAAGCAACTTGGTCTTTTTTTTGGTAACTATGTGAACGTTTGTTGCATCTGGCCTGTATTAGGAACAAGAAGGGAATTGGAGAGAACTCTACCTGACAAATGTGATGGTGGAGCTCTGTGGGGAAATTGCAGCTGACATGTTTAGCTGTTCTGCCTTCAGGTTTCTGATTAAACACATGCTGTTAGTTTTAGTGTATGTGCAGAAAAAAACATAGAGCTTGTTGGCTGGGGGGAAAACCATTTTGCTTTAGTTGCCAAGATAGATATATCTCAGGCAAGCATTCTTTGACACTTACAGAGATGTTTATACAGCCTGCAAGCAGAAAGCCTAGACTGGTTTTGCTATGGCTTGACGTCAGGCTGAATGAAATACTCTATAGATCTGCTGGTGGGATTTGAGCAAAAGCTCTGTCTATGCAATGACTTCAAAGGAAAAGAAACAAATCCAACCCCAGAACAAGGTGAAGCTGATGAAATTTAAGCTCACTGTGACTAAGGAGGAGTCCAGGTGACCTCTACTGCCAGGACCTCACACAAGCTTCGGAGCAGTTTAGTGGCCAGTTCCTGATGGGTGCCGTTCCAAAGCGGGTTCTGGGGAACTGCATGTGGAGAGACCAGGAGAGATTGTGTCAGAGAGAATGACTGGCAAATGGACTCTCATTCTTAAGAGAAGATGTGACTCTGTTTTCTGAATTCCCTTCTGGCAGCTGAACACGGAAACTTGCTGATAGTAAAAGCCTCTCAGGTTTTCCTGCTGCAAATAGGGTTCCTGGTTGTTTCACTGACCATACAAGTACTACCCTGTAGAGACAGCAGAAATATGGATGTATTGTTAGAGGTTCCAAGTTCAGCAAGGCTTTAAAAAAGGATGAGTGTTGCATGCTGGGACTCAGCTTGTTTAATAATTATGTGATTTTCCCCAAACTGTTAAAATTGGATAGAGGCCTAAGATGAGATTATTTGTGAAGAATAAATCTTCCTTCCCAAGTAATGCACAGTGTAGCCCAAGAAAAGAGGGTCAATGTGCTTGTGTTAGGGTAAGGAGTATGTCTAGAGGAAAAAAGAGCTATAAAATTCAACATACTTGGTTCAGATAAAAATGAGGTGATGATGAAGGGTTATTAATAGCAAAGAAGCGAATTTTCACTCTGAAATACCGTGCTTTGGAAAAATAAGGTTGATGTTTTTGAAGGAGAAGTCAGAGGGAAGTATTTATTGGTGACTGAATGAGCATTAACAAGATGCTGCAATTTACTTTGCACAGTACTTGCAAATGTGTTAAAAAAAAAAAAAGCACTTTAGCACATTAGGGTGATCACTGGAGCATCACCTGGGGAATTATAACCTTGAACCGTCCCAGTGAAATGCTTCAGGCTGCCCTGGAGTGAAATGAGTCTGTTTATAAGAAGGACTGGCACACCGTAATGTGGAAGATTGAACAGCGTGATGACTTTGCAGAGCAACAGATGATCGCTTCTGTTAAATAAAATGGTGGGAACGGGACTTGATTCCTGGTTTCTGAAGATAAACAGAAGCCAAAAATACCCTCATACCATGAGAAAAGATGATGTGCCTCCTGTAGGCAAGAAAGCACAGTCAGGAGTGTTAGAAGTGATTGCTTGTGCTCTTGCTGTGATAAGCAGAACCGGTTGAAGCTTTTGGTACACCTTTGTTTCGCCTGTTTGCCAGAAAGCCAAACTGGCTGTGGATAAAAGGAATGCCCATAGCACTCTGTGATGAATGGAATGAGCTGTATCTATACCCTCCTGTTCCCTGCTTCTTTGAAGCAAGTAGGTTGGAGGAAGGATGTTTTGGCTGAAACACTACGCTGATCTGCAGCAACCTTCAGTGGGATGCAAGTCAGAGCCTTTCCAAATTTGCCTGTCAGCCTTGATCTTGGACAGAATCTAGTTCTCAGCATCACCTCCTATGTTGTGCAGCTCAGCTTGACTCAGAGTACACCCAGCTACAGTTTTTACTGAATGGCTAGTTAACTGTTTCTAGGCTGTTGTGTTTGCTTGCTGTGTTTGGTCACTAGTCCAGGCCAATGCTTTCCAAACGTGACTGTTGTGTTCAGTCCGTGCTGGATTCATTGGTCACACAACTTGCAGCATTGTTTCTGTTCTTGGATGGTATGGCCAAAAGATTTAAATCAGGGGACAAGCTCCAGTATGTCACTAAAAGTGGGCATCTCGTTTATGCCAGAGTTTTGGGGTTTACTTAGATGCACATGATTGAAAACCTGTCATCCATTTCAATTGAAAGGATGGAAATTTACCACCATTTTCATTCCTTCTAGAGAAAAACAATATTATAGTGACTTTGGCTTGGCTTCTGTTGGAAGTGAAAGATTTGCTTTGGTTTTGTTGGAAACAAAACCAAACATGGGATTGATCAACTTCTTTTAAGTAGAAAAAACCCTAAAATTATAAAGATAAGCTTAAAGTGGAGTCTCTTATAGCTTTCATTGGTGTGAAGCAAGAGTACAACCACTGGCTACAACATCTCTACTTCTCTAAATAATTTAGTTGATGCTGATGCTAAAGTATCTATTTCTTCATGCTTAATGGAGCAGCATTTAATGCTGCACTTTAAAACTTTTATTTTGAGTATGTGTTTGGATTGTTATCCAATGTCATGAATCAAAGTCATCCCTAATGAAATTCCTCATTAGTTTGCCAAGAGTCCGGAAAAGAATTGGCCACTCCTTTCAAAGTGGAATGAATGAAGGGCAGTAAATGGCTTTACAGGAGTGTATCTCTTGGTTCTTGTGCTGCTTGGGTTTTGAATCGCTGTGAAAGTGAAAACAGCAACATCTGGACAAGTGGCAAAACGTGGGCAAGGTGCAGGCTTGGTGAGGGGCCTGAAGCAGCAGCGCTGGCTCTGGCCATTCACTTTACACAGAGATGAAAGTCACTGCTTGTACCACCCCTTAATGTTTCTGTAACGGCCTGAGAGCCTCTAGTGAAACTGCCTGTGTCATGTTGTTGTTTAGATATGATAAAAGAAGCCTTGCACCTGTATCACTGGGTAGAGCAACAGTAGAATCTTTCATCATTCCTTTACCAAAGGTCTAGAATGTTTTGGTTACGTTACAGGCAATCATCAGTATTTGTTGTTCTGAGGCATCCATGGCAAATGCCTTTTCATGGTATGGAAATTAAAGCAAAACAGCCAGAGTCTGGTAAACTTGGAGACCCTGAGGCACCTTCTTCAGCTGCTTGAATTACTACAGGATAGTACATCACCCCTTTTGTGCCCAGAGAGGAACAGGCAAAGATGTGCAGTGGGAGACTTTGGCCCTTGCAGAGGTTTCAAAGGACGGGGTCCGTCACGTGGGCAAAATGGACTTTCAGCCAGAGAGTATGGGAAAATGGTTGCATGAGAAAAAGCACCTAGATGTTTTGCAGCTGACTGAGGAGGAATGTGTTAATCATAGCACACAGCTGGTGTAGCTGGGGAGGCAAGGCCACACTATCTTTGACTGTTGCAATTATACAATAACAGGTTGTTTTTGCAGTAAGAAAGGCATGGGAAAAGCAGGAGGGACTGATCCTTTGTACATGCACCAATTAGGAGCTCAGCTTTGCACTATGTATGAGTTAATTAACTAGAGTATAAATATTGGGTAAGCACGATTAATAAAGGAAGCTCGTTGATCACTCATATTGAGTGCCCGGGTCTTCCTTCCGTCGGCAACAAGAGAGAGCTATTTTTCCCCTGTTAGGGAAGGTTTTCATCGCTGTCTGACAGCACTGATGAGCAAGCCTGGTGCCACCAACCTTGAAACTCGGTTTTGAGCATCTGATCCGTGTCAGAACGCAATTGTTCCTGATGTACATTGACAGCCGTGGGACTGCAGTCCAGGCCTGGCAAGGGAACAGCTCCGTGTTAACTTCCCTGCTAAGTCTCCTTGTCCTCAAAGTCTCATCTGCAAAGGAATCCTTTTTTCTGCTTTCCTTCCTGAACACAGAGACAGTGTCTGCTTCTCTTCAGCCCACCGCCTGCAGGTTCTGCTGCCAGATGATGGCTGGCTATCAGATTTGTCACGGAGCCATGATCTGTCTCTGGGAAGTCTCATGGCACTTGCCAGCGGTCACATAGTCCAGCAGAGACATCAACAGAAATAGTTCTGCTATCCAGGAAACTTCATCCTTTTGTTTTGTTTGAACTCAGACTGTGGGAAGCCATTGACTTTGTGCTTGACTTTGGTCACGGGGGACCTGCTTTTTGGCGTGTGTTGGTACAGTTCCCACAGTGACAGGGCTCCCTGATGTGCCACATACACCAGACCTGTGAGCCTGGAAATGTTCACCCTGAGCTAATGACACTTCACACTCTCACAGCTAAGAAATGAAAGCAATGACAGCTCAGCAAGCAATAAGTAATCTTCAGAGAGTAGAGCAAGGAGCCCAGTATTGGGGGTTACCTGTTATTTTGGAGAGCCGAAAGAGTAATTTTGGAAAGGTATGCCTAATCTGTAACACTTGTCAGTCTTTGCTCAAGAAATCTGGAGCACTGGGAGTGTAACCAATAGCCCCCATCCTCATCTGTCCTTTCACTGGGTAATAGACCAGTAACAAATGTGGCAGCTTCTCAGTGTCAGAATCCCTGGATCTCTTCCCCTCTGGTTCCTACAGACGCCAGCTGATCGTAAATCTGGACGTGCAGTGGTGTGAGCAAAGGCAATTCTGACCATGTAGTGCTTTTCTTTGTCTCGGGCAAGGAGATGGGAAAGGACAATGGCAGCTTTAGGGGTTTGGGATCCCAGTTTGGCTTCCGTGCTGCCTGCAGCAGAACAACCAAGCGCTTCTTCACTGCAACGTGAAGTGTGGATATCCACAGGCACATCTGCGGGTGGTTTGGCATGGCAGAAGGTCCGTTCCCTCCTTGTATTCCCCTCACCTCCTGGGGATTTCTGTGGGGATTATTCTGAGCTGGAAGCTCATGGGAGAGATGTGAAGCACATGTACCCTCTCGTGATTCCAAGCAGCTCGTGGCGTACAACACCGGACTGCATGCTGAAGCTGCCAGCCCATGTGGGCTTCTTGCCGGAGACTGGGAGCGTAGAGAAAAGGATGCAAGTTCAAAAAAGGACCACATTTGTTTAAAATGTTCCTGTTTTCTGCACAGCCTGGCTCTGGGAGTACCAGTGTGGTTGTTTAGCATGTATAGATGCTAAACAAAGACAGGAATTTGCAGGGATCCTCTTTTGTTCTTGAAATCAATGCGCATAAACAGGACATTTGACATGCAGCTTCTGTCAAGGCAGATACAGAGTGTGTTTATGTTGGGTCAGTAGTGATAGCTTTGTGGAGGGCAGACACTTGTGAGGACAATGCATTGGGCTGTGCTCTCTGTATTTTATTTAGTATAACCTTTAGTAGCTCCCTTTGCGTTCGAGATGTCGAGAGTTGTCCAGAAAGAGCCGAGGACTCGGAGTTTGGCCAAACAGTTTGTATCGTGGCTTCCTTAGAGCATTGGAAATACTGCATTTAAAGTGCTTACGAACAACAGAAACACGAGGCAAGTAGCTAGGCAAATAGCTTCCTTCCACGAGTGTGCTTTAGTAAGTGCCATTTGCTTGATTTATGAACACATTTGGAAATAAAAAATAATGAGATCTAATAATAAATGTTCTATTGGGAAACACAAGAGCTAATCTTACAGCTGTATCCTGAGCTCAGTCACTTTGACCTTGACAGGCAGGGCAACAGTTTCACAGAGGTTTGTATTTGCTGTTAAGATGAGGAAATGTTTCAAAAACCAACGAGAAGGAAGGAGAGGCAGAGAAGGGGACTCGATGTCAAAACAAACCTTGTAAGCATTTGTTTGTTCTGTCGTGATGGTGCAAAAATCAACAACTGTGTTAGAGAAGGGCAAGCACCAGGCAAGTGGGGAAAAAGATCACAACTGAAGTAGCCAGGAAAGCAGATGGTCCAGGGCAAAGGGGCCATTTGGGTGAGAACCTGAAGATCAAGGAGGTGAGAATAAAGGTAAAACAGGAGGGGTTGTGAAGCACAGGAGGGGAGGCATCATGATGGAGAGAGGAGAAGGGAAGGTACCTTTAGGCTCAGCCCCAAAGGAGGCATGGATACCTGTTTTGATGGGGCAGGAACCCATGGGTATGTGGGAGAGGAGGAGGCGGTGCAAGAGGTGTTAGCTCTTTTGTTAGAGCCCCATCCCAGAGGTGTCTTCAGTGTTTGAAATGTCATGTGCCTATCGTAACTTCATGAAAACCCTGCATCTGTGTTACAGGGTGGTGCTTTGTGCAACATGAAAGAAAATACTCTCAGAGACAAGCAGTTGGAGCTCTTACAGCCTGGGCCCTAGCCAGGATCCCTCCTTGTTGTCAAAAACATGTATTGAGAAAAACCTGACCTCTGTGAATTGTGTACAACAAGGAACATCTGTTCTAAGGAGGTGCTGGGGAGCACACAGCTTGCTTATGCCACCAAGGGATTAGTGCTCTCTGCAATGTCCCCCTCTCCATTTGTGAAGCTCAGTGTACCAGTTTCCTTCTGCAACATCATCCTGGCCTTGTCTTTGGTACAGGAGTCGTGAGTGAGAACTCGCTGAAGATCTTGGGAATGCATATTTAGTAACTGCATCAAGTAAAATAAGAGTGTAGTAACCAAAACACGTCTGTGTTGTTCTTGAAGCATATGAATGGTGAGAGCAAGCAGGATAAATGGTGCTAAACGTATGTGTCTCTATAATGGGGTTCACAACTTAAACCAAAGAAACACCTCCACTTTAACACAGCTTCCAGTTCCAGTGTGTTCCATAAACCTTGGACAGAGAGCCTTGGCCAGGGTGTCCCTGCCCAGGCAGGGGGGTGGAATGAGATGATCTTTAAGGTCCTTTCCAGCCCAAACCATCCTGTGATTCTCTGATTCTGGGTGCTGGCGTTGCACAAAAGGATGTGCACGTGCACATTGAGGAGTCAAGTCAGAGCCCGTGGCTTTCATTCTGGAGGAGGATTGGTTTTTGTTCCCCTGACAAAGCTTGTGGGCATTCAATTCCATTTTGTTGCTTTGTGACAAATTACAGGAGCGTGACACTTGGCAGATTTGTTAGAGAAAAATCAGAAATGGTAAAAAGGCAGTTTAGGGAGGGATGGTTCCAGTTCCCATCCATTCCCAGATTCCAAAACAATTCAGCTTTTCTTCATCATTCCCCAAGCCAGCCCCTCTCATAAATCCAGCAGTGGGATCTGAAGGCAGCTGGGAAGCAGGGAGGTATTTGCTGCTCATTACTCAGGAACATCACAGTCCTTTGCAGTGCAGGAAAATTAATTAGGGAGGTGATTGGTACTAGTAATGATATGCAAAGTGAAAGGGATTTGAGGTTTACACTGGGAAGAATGACAGCTGAACAACGGCATGAACCGAGCGTGAGGAAGCCTTCTTCCCATCTTCAGCACTGGGAGCCCTATGCAGCTGCAATGGCAATAGGTGGTGGGTGCTCAAGGGAGCAAGTTCCTCCCTCATGAGATTCAGTCCAGGCTAGGCAAGCACCAGGCTTCTGATTCACTTCAGCTACACAGACCCACGCCGGTTCCTTTGGGGTGTCAGCCCTCCTGCACTGCAGTTCCCACTGCTTTCTCCCTCTTCACTCCCTTCATCTCTTGCCTTTCCCTCCTGAAGTGTAGGTGATTTCTGTAACCCTTCCCTAGCAATTTCAGCAGAGGAGCAGGGAGAGGAGATCCCAAGGAGCTGAGCCAAAGGGACGGAGCTCCACCCTGCAGCCCCTGGGCTTCACTAAGCATTTGAGCAGTGGTCTCTCAAACTGCTCTGTTGTCTCACAGTGAGCATGCTCAAGGTCTGTTCAGTTGCCAGATGGCTAATGGAGGCAATGAAAGGAGTTTTCTGTTCCCCTCTGGATGTTTCCCTTCTGGCTGCTTCAGCTGATAGAATAAATCACCATTTTCCTTACTACATAAGATTTGGAATGAATATGTAAATAACTTCCAGCATCTGCTCAGGTTCCTAAGGAAGAGGCTATTAAATCTTGTCAGCTGGAAGAGCAGCAGAGCTTAGATTCAAAACTCTCCCAGTATTCACAGTCCCCACTCAAGTCTGTTAAATTTGACATAAGGTCAAAAAGATGATGAGAACAATGTAGTAGTTTCAGCACAGATAGTCTGAGCTTGAGAACTGAGCTAAATGTGGCATTTCCCACCTGCTCTTGGCTTCAGTCTTGCTCTTGGCAAAGTTTTGAGTGGCTGTGTAGGACTTTAGATTGTGCTGTGGATGTTTGAGATGCCAGTTTTGCCATCTATAGGACACTGCTCAGGTCTTTGAAGACGTGTCCATGCTGCGCTGTTGCTTGTGTCTCTGGGAAATGAGTTCCTATCTGTATTCCAAGGTATGGTTCTGACTGCCTTGGCTGTCCAAGGCATGTCCAACACAGCAGGGATGCCTACTTGTATGTAGTGTATGGAAGCTGTAAACGTCTGTCTGTCCACAACATAAAAGGACACAATGAACCTCATTGGGGTTGGGGTCAGTGAAGCTCATTGGGGTTGGAGTCAATGAACCCCATTGGAGTTGGGGTCAGTAAACCCCATTGGATTTGGGGTTTTTGTTTGTTGGGGTATATTTTTTTTCAGAGAAGTCAATTTTGAAAAGGCAAATTGTGCACATTAGTTAAGAGCTTGATGTTTTGTGGACAAAGCAAGGCTTTAATGGTTTTCTGCTCAAATAGTAATCTTACATATTTGTGGGTACATTCCAGAGACTATTGAGAGCAAATGTTTTAGTACAAGGTACGGTCCAGGGAAATACAGCATGATGTACATTCATGGTATTTCATTAGCTATCAGCATCTGTAGTGTTTTCAGTGTAGGCTTTGCAACACCTTTCCATTTCTAATGCATGGGGTATTTCAGAAAGTAGAAAGGAAAACCCAACCTTTATTTAATGCTTTGAAAGACAGTCAGCCAGCTTGTGATCTCTGTATGAAAGTCAAGAGGGTAATGGGGACTAAGAATCCCCGTGGCATTCCTACACAGACTGTGTATGCTATTCTCTATCTACAAACTGGCTTATGGCAAGGATAGGAAAGAGGCAATCTTATTTCCAGTATGTGCATGGATGAAAGAGATCCATTTTTATCTCTGACTCGTGCAGATATCCTCTTTCTTATGTGCAGGATGTAGGTCCCATTAAAAATAAACCTTTCTAAATACAGAAAGCTTTTAAAGTTCAGCTTTGTCTCCACATCCCTAAAACAGCGTCCACTACAACTCAAGGATGGACATGTTTCAGTAGTTACTGGGGCAAGGAGGCAGCACAGAAGGGGTTAGATCCCAGAAGAAGCTTCATGTGTCCTCGACTGAAGCGCTGGCTTGTCTGTGTGCAGGGAAATCCCATCCTCTTGGAGGAGGAGAAGATTAAAGTGCTGGTTTCAAGGGTGCTGTGCAGCTGAAATCACCCTGAGATTATGAAAATTGCCATCTCCCATCTCACACGAGTCTGTGTGTCAGAGAAGGCACAGCCACAGCTGCAAGATAGACTTTTCTACTTAACAGCAGTGAAAACCTGTAATCTCTGGCAATTTTCTGTCGTGCCAGCCCTGCCTTCTGCAAGTTCTGTGCTGTTTGGAGCTTCAGCCAGGCAAAAGCAAAGCAAAAGACAGTTGTGCCACAGGGTGCCTAAGGCCTGCACTCACTTGGTTGTTCAGATGGGGGACACTCAGAAGCCAAGCCAGGACTGCCATTGTCACAAGCACATGAATCTAGTGATGTCTCTTCTCTGATGTCACATGGAGGAAAGCCTCAGAAACGGAGTTGTTACAAGTGTAGGATGTTCCATAGAGGGACTGCAAACAGAGCCTAGTTTCAGCCTGCTTCAGTCTGAGCGAGCCTGCCCCATAAATTCCTTTTTTTACCTCTTTTGTTCCCGTGTCAGAGCTGTGGATACTGATCCAATGTTATCTCCAGCATCTACAGTGACTGACCTGTGCAGATATCCTCTTAGCTCCTGTGCAGGATGTGGGTGGCAAAAATAACCCCTTCTAAATACAGGTCTGTGCACCATGCAGGGGGAACAATTCCCTTTCAGTTCAGTTCTGGGCTTTTTCTTGAATTGTCAGTTGAAGTTCCAGCAATAGCAAAAAAAAATTACAATTTATTAACTCTTTAGATGCTGCCTGTACAGTAAAGTTGCTTTAACTGAGCCATCCTGTACTGGAGATAAAGCTGAGTCACAAATAGCCTCTTTGTTTACATTACTTTCAAAGACAGACATGCAAAAATTTGCTTGGGGATGGGCTTTCTTGCAGCAAGGAAAGGTTCTGCTTGGTCCCACGACTTAGTTCTGACTGGAAAGGAAGGACTTTTTTGTTTCTAGCCATGTTGGCAAGGCTGTAGGGTATGAGATTTATCTTCTCTATCCTGTTGTCTGGGCAAATAGGGAGCTCCAGGAAAGCAGATTAAGTAACTTTCTTACTAGTGGGCAAGATAGTTCCAAACCACAGAGGTGTCTCTTATCCGTTGGAGCCGTGTGCCAGCTGCTGCTTAGAAGAAACTGGACTCCCAGCAAGGATCACAGCTTGTGTTATTAAGTTATCCATAAATTGTAGAATGAGATGTTACTCTACAGTGAACTGCTGAGTCAAATGTTCTTCAGCCTAGTTTGGTAAATAAAGGCCAGGCTGCAAAAGTGCAGTTAGCCTGGTCAGGCCTAAGGTAATCTGTCACACAAAGTGCACATGATGGGTTATTGGTAACCAAAAGCATCAACGTGAAGGCCCTGTGCATGATTTCCCTCCAGGGCACCTGGAGAAGGGACCTTCTCTCTCCCAGAGAGAGAACCTCTTCTTTCCCACTATTGTTTTCTTCAGTGCTAGTGGTACTAAATAAGAATAACCCTTTTGTGCCAAAAATCACCATTGTCCCAGTAGTATAGCTGGCTGTGAACCCTGAGACTGTGTTGTGCAATCAAAATATTTCATCAATCAGCTGCTGTTGTGGATCCTTCTGCAAAGCAGTAGACATTCTTGGTGACAAAACTGTCTCTAATCTGTAGTATACTGCTGCAAACCCTAAAAAAATGAGCCTCTTCCTGCATTTACATGGCACAAATTCCTCAGATAAGGTTGAAGAGCAAACTAAAAGTCTGGCAGAAGTAATTATTTTGGTGTGGGACTTGGCAATTAAATGTATCTAAAAGAGTCTAACATTTACTAATGAAGCAGGGGACAAACTAGGTACCCCTTGGAAAGAGCCAGGCTCTTTTCAGATGTGCCTGTAACAGGACCAGAGGCAGTGGGCATGCATGGAAACACAGGAGGTTCCCTTTGAAAACATGGAAACCTGGTTTTACTGGGGAGGGGGGGGGGGGGGGGAGCACTGGCTTAACTTTCCCTGAGAGGTTGCCGAGTTTCCCTCTTAGAAGATGCTCAAAAGCCACCTGGGCAGCTGGCTCCAGGTGACCTGGCTTGAGCAGGCAGGGCTGAACTAGACCCCAGACGTCCCTCCCGGCTTCATCTGGTCTCTGACTCTGCAAATGCTTTGAATGTCTTTCAAGACTTCCAATTAATTTGCTAATAATATTTCAGAGTTCAAGAAATGACTGTGCTGCATCAGCTCTGAGGAAAGGCAGGCAGGCTGCTTTTTATTCTTCCTTTTGTTTGCTTCTTCCAAAAGCTCTGCAGAGCACCTGGAGGCACTTGCCAGGAAAATACCACTTTTCTAATTAAAGTGTGCTCCTGACTAACTGCATTTGTCTGACACGCAAGTGAACGTGTGCATGAGTCCCAATTTTGTCATTAGCTTTGATTTTCATGGAGGAAAAGAAACCATGAGCTCAATCAGTGTCTGTGCTAAAGGACATAAACTCCTTGTCAGCAATTTGGGAAATGTTTGCCCATTGTAGCATAGGACAGAGTTGTCCAAACAGACGGTAGGTGAGCCTGTCTCTCTTCAGGCAGCTTGGATGCAGAGCTGTGGGAAGCAGGCTGCTTCACCACAGCCGTAAGCTGAGCTGGGTGTCTCCTGGATCACCTTGTGCTCATCACAAGCGTGCAGTTGGCAACCTCTTCATGCTCGTTCTTTCAGTTTGGTTTTTCCCTTGCACGCTGAAGGAACGTTTCTTTGTGGTGAAATACCCTGCTGTGTCTGTGCTTTTGGGAGGAATGCTTTCTGAACAGCCTCTCAGGGAGCAGCAGTAGCTCTTTAATCACCCTTCTTAAGCTAGCTTTGGAACCTGAATAAAACATAGCAGGCTTGTGACCGCTAACTCAGCTTCAGCGGGCTGCTGGAGCTGTAACGTGGAATACTTGTTTCTGTAGAGTGATGCTCGAGTGCTCACGGGAAGCTCCTGAGGATCTGAGAGCAGTCCTTTTGTTTTTTACACCTTTATTATCTCGGTAGTGAGCCCACACTGAAGCAGCCACCTCCAGCGTTAGGCAGTAGGGATCTCAAAGCCATCGTGCTCGTTAGGTCTGCAGCAAACTGCAGTAACGCACTGTTGGAATGACTGTGAACCTAATGAGAAGAGAGCATGTCGGTGAAGGCTCTGAATTTACCTCAGGCAGCAGCTGGAATTGCAGCACTTTGTGTTTTCCTGTGCAAACGGCTTCGCCTGTGTGTGCAGCTAAGTGTAAACGTGCCGTGTCAGCGTTGCTTGTGAGAAAACACACAAGGGGGGATTTTGGCTTTTCCACTTCTGCATGAAAGCATGAACACTTTCTCCTATGTGTGTGTAAAGCATCGCTGTAAGTAGCAGCCATGGAGGAAGGGGCAGCTGAACAGATAGATGGTTGGCGAACGGTCCTCTCGAAGCTGTAAATAGGAGCCTGATGTGAAATGCTAATTAACAAAGATGGGTGCCTAATGGTACTTGATGCACGCAGATGGAAATCAGAATCCTCCCCGTCCATCAGGTTGCTATAACAATGCATGTTGTCACCTTTGCTGGAGATGTTCAAGGAATGAGAGTCTACTCTGGGTCTGAGAGTGACACTCACCAGTGGTAATATATTCCTGGCCTGGCATACTCACTGACAAGTGCTGTGAGCAGGAGGGGGTCTGGTGCTGAGCCTGAGATGCAACAGTTCACAGACACGTGGAGGGCAGAGAAAAATGCCCCACGGGAACTGGGTGGCTAAAAGCAATTCTGGCTGCCAAAAAAGGCTACAGGCAGTGGCATGTCTGAAACCAGGGCTCCCTTCTGAGCGTGGAGGGAAGCGGGAGCTTTGGGAGTAAACCCAATATGAGGGACAGTCCTAGTCTGAAGCAGTTTCCTGAGTTACTTGGGTTGTCTCTTGAGGTGTGTGTTCTTTCCTTTTGTTCTCTCAAAGTACCCCCAGAAGAGATGGTCTTCTGCATCTTATCTATTTAAGATTAAAAACTGATCAGGAGGTGGGGTACTTGGCTCTTGTTGACCTTGAGGGAACAAACTTACAGGAGAATCTTCACGTCTCTAGCTGAAGCATCGCATGGTGTGCGACAGAACGCAAAGCTCAGGAGGCAAGAAGGAGAAAGACCTCCTCCACTGAGATTAGATACTGTCCTAAGATGTGCACCGGGGATCTTACAGCTGAAGGGAAACATACATGCAACCTGGATTACTAAAGCAAAAACCTGGAAACTGAAGGGGAAAAAACTTCCTAATTAAACCAGGTAGTAGGAGTAGTCCTGAGCTTTAAAACGGGTGTAGCACAGTTAAAGAAGAACAAAGACTGAGACACTGCAAACACTGAGGGAATTCCAGCATCCAAAGATGTTCTCAGCTAATCAAGTTGGGGTGGGGTGGGTATTTTTTTGTAATTTATTACTGCAATTAATCCATGCCTTATGGTAAAGTGGCTGTGATGGAAGTGTATAGCCAGACTTTCTCTTGTGGGAAATGTATGGCTCTTAGAAAGTGGGAAACGACTCTGGAGACAAGATTGTTTCACTCAGGGAACACAAACCATATGGTTAGTGGCAGCGTCAATTTTCCCACATTGCCAGACCAGTGTGCACTGGAGTGTTACGGGTATGCAGCCAATGGAATAGCTGACAAAGTGTCATCATGGAGCAGCTAGCAGAGTCAGAGCTAGTCAGTGCTGTCTCGGACAGCTTTTAAGTATGGATTTTAAAAGCCCGTTACTACGCTGCTAGCTATAAACTACCAGTTTTTTTAAGGTCATTAAATAGGTAAATGCAGTCTCAGGGCTACTCTAAGTCAATTATTTCCCGAGTGCAGTGCTTTTGTGAGACCTTAGCTCCAATACTGAGTATGTCTGATCTGCCACAGTCCAGCAGGGCTTGTTCAGCCTGAAACTGCAGCTGTGACAGTGAGCGAGACCCTGGCTGATGAGAAGAGATGAAAACAGCACAGCTGGTTTAGTCTGGAGAAGTAAACAGGGCGGAGGAGAGCTAAAAGGTTATGACTGTGAACAAAGTCAAGTGTTTCCCAGCTTCCAGCTTGAGGCTTGCAAAAAAGTAATAGTTTGCTAAGGGCAGATAATGTAATACCAAGTGGTTACCTGTGGTTGTGGAAAACCAGATGCAGAGTGGTTAAAACCCGTGCTTCCAGACCTGCCAGGAGATAAAGACTGAAAGTAATGATAACGTCTTTCTTTCAAACTCTGAAAACAATGTTCCTGTGCTTCAGCTCTGGGCTTGGCTTGGCCTGTAGTATTCAGCTCTTTCTATGCAGAAAACCTGTTGATACTCAAGCCACCAAATGTGAGCAGACAATGTAAATATTTCTTTATAGCTATTCTTTTTACTATCACTTCTGGGCTATCCAGTCTGATCTGTGGCTTTGCCTTTTCAGTTACGTGTGTGTGCTGGAAGCACCAATGCTACACTGAAGCACGTTTCTTGTTTCTTCAGGGATCTCAGGATGAAAGGTGGATTTCATCTGGCAGTGAAGGATCAGGTTGGGGGTGATGTGATTCTGTGCGAGGAAGAGAAGGGAAGAAAGATAGAATTTATATGGTTGGTCTGGTTTTGGTTTGTTTTGTTGTTTGTTTTTTTCTGACATGAAGGACAAATGTGCCATCATAGCAGCCTGCACTTCTTTCATCATCATAGTTCAAACCTGGCTTGAATCCTAGTTCAAATTTAATCTCCCAGGCTAGATTGTGGAAGTCCGAATGTGCTGCACACTGAGAGAGCAAAGCAATTAACAGGATGATGAGTTGGTCTCTGTTCAGATTACTTTACTTTGTTGTAATTAATGGGGTTATAAGAATGTTTTAGTTGCATATGAGTGCATATATGTCAGTGCAAAAAGTAGGGAGCTTTTACAAGTGTATTTTCTTAGGAAGAGCTGGGAGGTCATCGCTCAGGCTGATGTTCTTGGGCTAGGGACACAATCAGACATAGATCTCTAAACCATTTGCTTTTCAAACTTTCTGATGGTCCATGAGCTAGTGAGTTTGCTCAGTCAAGTTTCTAGCAAGCGTGGATATGCAACTTAAGAACAACTTAACACCCGGAATAGCTGCTTTTATTTGCTGTTCCAACCTTGGGTTAAATGAGTTTGGTCTGTCACTTTGTTCCAGAGATCACATGAAGTAATTATATTTGTTTTTAATTTTAGCTGTAAATTAGAGATGCTGTGGTCTGAGGGTTTTTTCCAGCTTCTGTCTTTGCATCATCTCTAATGGTGTGTTAGAAACAGAACACACAGTGTCCTTATGCATCTGGAGCATTACAACTTGATTGTTTGCAAGAATCTCTGATCGATTCCCTTGAAGGTATCAAGAGAAGGGTCTTTTTCCCCACCTTTCCCCTGCTGATATTTTCCGTATCTAAGACATGTACTTTGATGACTGAAGAATTAGTATACACAGAAAAATCCTCATTAAGAGTGTCTTCATAGTCATGAGAAGTGTGTAAAACTGGAGGGCGCATGTTCTAATAACTGCTCTAATATCTCCCTTCCAGGTGTGGGGAGGTAAGCTGGAGCAAAAAGTAGTAAGAGGAACTAAATGAAGGGCATTTAAGGGAGAACATGAATCAGGAAAGGAGAGAGCATTTAAGGGAGAACAAGATCAGGGCTGTGACAAAGCATTTGTGGGAAGTGAAGTTTGGATGCATGATGTGTGGTACGTGTAGGAGTACAAAGCAAATGGTACGTAGAGAGGAAGAGGTGAAACAGTAAGGATGGTGTTTTTTGTCTGCATCATATACAGCTGTCTACAAGCCAGGACAAAATGACCGGTCAAAGAACTGGGGAAACTTAAAATATTGTGGTCTGAATATGAAAGAAGCTCCCACCAGACTGGATTCTTTCCTGAATGCTGAAGGAATAATGTAACCTGACTGTTTTGAAAGGAATCAGAGTAAAGACAAGATAGCCCTGAAGACTGGTGCTAAGTTATTGCTATCACATTGTAGATATCTTCTCACAAGAAGTCTTTCAACAGTGATAGTGGATGATTTGTTCCAGATCAGCCAGAAGTTCCAGAGTACAAATGGAACATGTGGATTGGCTTTTTTCTAAGCAGCTGAAAAGTTCTAATCTCTGTTACACAACAATGAATTCAGAGCCTGAAGCCTCAGAGTAGCAGATGTGATGCACCTGGGATATAAAGCACTTTGGATTGACATACTCTGCCAGCTTAGGAGAGTCTCTCACCAAAAGTCATGCTGTAAAACAGTGTCTGTATGTTGTAAGAAGAATACTGTAAATGGCACATGTGCTGGCCTGTACAGTCACACATTCAATACAACTGACAATCTGGTTTCCTACCGTTTCTTGATTGCCAAGTGTTCCTGGCCCTTCCTGACAGTTTGCTGTGATTTCATGATGAGGTCGTTGTGATTCTGAGGTCATTATGAGGATTTGTCTCTGAGGATTTTGTGACAAAGGTCAAAGGAAACTGAATGTCTTGCCTCCAGGCTTAATTTGTCTTGTCTTCAGGGGAACTGGTTTTTTTTCCTTCAAATATCTCCTAATGAAGTGAAAAGATTCTCCCCTTCATTCCTGTGGCAATTCCTGGGACCAGTATCATAACACGGAGATAATTCACCCTCCTGCCACATAACTTTTTGCTCCATGAAGGTAGGACTAGTGCATTGTCTTATTGCAGTGTCCAAGAGTTCCCAGCTGCTAGAATAGTTATCACATCCCTGACTTTCTTCATTTAGATATTTGTCCATATTAATGAGATCCCCCCTCAATCTCCTCCAGGCTGAACAGCCCCAGTTCCCACAGCCTTTCCTTGTATGAAAGATGTTCCAGTCCTTCAGCATCTTGGTGGCCCTGCACTGGTGTCTCTCCAGAAGTTTCCTGTCCCTCTTGAGCTGGGGAGCCCAGAACTGGACAAGAGACAGTGCCAAAAGCATATGGACCAAGTAAGGATATTGCCACATTGTGTTTGGACACAAAAATATTTACGGGGTAAAAATAGTTGCAGACAGTGTTGAGCTGCCTCTTGTTCAAATGAACACAATTCTTCTGTGAAAGATGACATTGTACAAGCTGTAAATCACAGCTTTGAGGCAAATTCATGGCAAAATGAGTTGTCCTGTTTATACAGCATAACACAGCACAGCCAGGGCATCTGAGAATCAGTGGCTGCAGATGACTGATGGTCTGGGGCTGCAGATGACTGATGGCCTGGTCAGCAGGCACCTCTCCTGCTGGCACAGTTTGATGTGTCACAGCACATGCTGACTGCTGCAAAGGGCAAAGAAACAAGATTTCCTAGCATTTGTTTTGTTTCACTTGAGAGAGCTCTGCAAAACATTAGCATCTTTATCTGAGGGGGAAGCCTGGCTCCATTAAATAAAAACATATCTAGATGCTGCATGTTAGAATGCAGCAGGGTGAGAGAGGAGGATTACTGCCTTCTATGGGTGCTGTCGTCACCTGCATACTAAACAGCTCAACACCGAGATTAATTCCAGGAGAGTGTGAGGGCAGGGGCCAAACAGCCTTCCTACCAAAGCTTGTGCCCAGATTGCCAAACCTGACTGTACTACACGATGAGGAAAGGCACTGAAGCACTGTGTGTAAGCCTGAGAGGGGCTGGCAAATGTTTAGATTGAATGAAAGCAATTTATAACACGTGGCTTGGGTCTGTACAGTCCTGTGCAGCTCTCTTAGTAACTGTCAAGACATAGGAAAGTGATTGCAGGGTCAATTAAAATGAGCAGTTATGAAGACATACTGCCAGAGCTGACATTCCAGTTACCGATACCCTGTGGCTCTCACCTGCGATGTGCCACTATATATAGTATCTTTGAATCTTCTGCTGTTTATTGCCAGAAAAAATACACATGTCTGTATCTCTGGTTGCTGTAAGATAGCACAAGTCCATTTGCTTTGCACTGTGAGAGACCAGTCCTCATATTTCATGAGGGAAGAAACAGTCAGAAGTAGAGGTGAGGTTGCAGAGAGGTGTGCTGCTTTTTCAGGTGTTATGTAGAAGTGCTGTTATTGCTGCTGGCTACCTGTAAAACTCACTTCAGTAACTTCTCATTTGATTTCTGTTTTGCTTTAAGTCCTGTGGATATTTGTGAGGCCAGCACAACCCCATCTATTGCAGTCTGAATCAGCACAGGATTTACTGAGGGATGTTATGCAAATGTGCACTTGTTCCCTGTTGTATTCTGCTGCTGACCACCCATCAGTATGTAGCAAGAGGCAAATGGCGTGGCTGTGAGTCCTACTATCTGCCCCAGTATTGCTTACCTGACACATTCCTTCAGAAGGGTTCAGGCTGGGGAGAATGATCCAGCTACTGGGTAAAGCAGTCAAGGAGAACTTCCCTGACGTGAGCACTTTAAAACAGCAGTTTATCATCTCTGCAATGATCCATTTGTCTACCTCTGAAATCTCTGTTAATATTGCTTTTTGCAGGGAGCATGGCTCCAAAATTAAGCCTTTCAAATTATTTAACCCCATCTCTGAATCTGTGGCTTGTGCATCTGAGGAGTGTACTCCCTAGTACCATCACAACTGCCTTAACAGCAAGGAGGTTACTTATAGGGGAAAATACATGAATGAAGCTTCAACTAACATGCAGTTGTTTGTAAACAGTGTTTACTGGTGTATTACAGTGGCCTAGATAAATGTCCTGTTAGGTTTGGAGTTCCCTTAACAAGATTCCTCCAGAAAACTGGTCTAGATCGCCTCTCCTCTCTCTCTCTCAAGAAGTGACAAAGCTTCAGGTGTAGAGGATAGAAGGGGGCTCTTTGCTCTATTTAAGCCACTTGCTAGGTTCCCAAATGGCTGCTTTGTTTTGTTTCTCTTTGTTTTTCTGCTTTTTTGGTTTTTTTTATTATGTTTTTCCCCCATGCATTCTGGTGTCTCATCCTTAAATGGTGGGGTTTTGGTAAGAAACGCTCTGTTATCCTTTCTGATTGCTCGTGATTCCCAAACGTTTGTGCTAGGCTGACACTAATGGCACTATGCTGTCTGGGTTTCCTGGGGTGTGTGGGAGGGGTTACATGATGCTTTGCTTCCTTGTGCTCCCACCTGAAGCAGCCCTTTTCCTTTTATCAGTCCAACTGCCTTGAGGCCATTGGCTCCTGGAGGACAAACAGTGAGCGAAGATGGTGTGTGTGAGGGGGAATATGGCAAAAACGCCGTCATTGCTATTTTGTCAGTGTTGTTACAGGCTTCAGATCTCTGGGGCTAATAGTGCTTCTGTCTGTTATGCCTGGACAACAACAAAACCAGAACGCTTTAAGGCTAAGAATGATGGGGTTCATTAGTGTGTCATCTGGGAGAGCTGCTCGCTCTGTTTGCTGCGTTGCTGGGGACTGAAAGCGATGAGAGGACAAAACAAGGACGAGCGGGGAAGATGGATGTGGCTCTGATGTTCTGGCAGGTCCGTGTCCAGGGCTGTCTTGATTGCGCTCCTCTTAAAAAACTGCAAGGTAAATGACATGTTGTTACTTACATAAATTGGTGGTTTGCACAGTGAAAAATCAAATGTTTGCAAAACAACTAAGCAAAGCCAGGCTGTGTTCTGGCTGTGACAGCCCTGGCTTGTTAAGCCTGGTTGGTGTTGGACTCTCTCCTTGTCCAGGTACCTGTCCTGCCAGTCTGCAACTGGGTTCACAAATGGTTGTGGTTATTTTAGACAGTTTTTTAAGAAGATTTCTCTGAAGTAACCAACACATATAAGAGTTTCCTTGACCTATTTTTAGCTATACATACTCATTAAAATAACCCCTCAAAGTTTCCTTTTTCCTGATCCCTTTATAGCCTTCCAACATTGCCATGCCGTACCACTCACTCTGCCGTGGGAGTTGCTGCTTTTCTTTCCTTTTCCCCCCCTGTCTTTGTTGGATTGCAGACATGATTCGTCTGGCTTGCACTCTTGGCTCATTAATGTGTGTGTGCATTTTTAGAAGGAGCCAGGGGAATTCATCCTGCAAGGATATAATCCCGTTTGAAAAGATTTACTAGGTTAGGAAACTGACTTTGCCACTATGTATTGCTGAGCCCATCTAACTGTTCCTAGATGTCTGAATGTAAAAATAACCACTCCTTCCTCCCACTGTGGTAAATCTCCATATCCTCAACTGGTTTTTCTTCTGAGAGTGAGAATCTCATCAGGCTGGTTAGCATTTGCCTGCTTCCATCGAGCTAGTCTGTAGCAGATGCTTTGTGGTCTCTTTCCTGTCTCGTGAAATCTGTTCTAAAACTCAAACATCCCGTCTTCACTTGGTCACATCTCTTTGTCTCTCATCACTCCTCTTTCCACAGGCATGGAAATGTATTGCAATAATGAAGTAGAATTTGAGGAGGAGGAAGGAAAAAAACCAGTCTTTAAAATAAATTGGTTAGCTCTACATAGACTGAAGCTTCTTGAAATGAATTTAAAATGAAGAGTGTGGAAGTGCTGGCTTTTTACTGGTATTTTTGTGAATGTAACAAAGAAGTGCTTTGGCTGTTCACTTCAAGACTGGAGCAGGGAGATGAGTTTGAGATGGCATTCTTGTTGTGTCTGGGGACAAAGGTGACCTGCTTCTCTCTGAATATGGGAAAGCACGCGTCCTCCTGTTTGCAACCTCCAAAACCAGAAGTGGATTCTATCCTTTTTAATGTTTCATTGCATCATATAATGCTCTTAACAAGAAGGAACAATTGTGTCTGACCGACTGCTGCAGGCCAGTAAGATGGAGATAAGGATGTTGTGCAGCATAGTGTCAAAGACAAGGTCTCTGTTTACTGATGAAGGTACTGATAAGGTGACAGTAACTTAACAGAGAAAAAAAGGTTGATGTGTTATTTCCTACCATGGGAATTGTCTTTCTTTGATGACCTCAGGAGACACGTGGATATTGACAGGTGAGAAGTAATAGCAGAAAGAAGGAAAAGAGAAACTGAGTAAAGCCCACCTAACAACAGCCCACAGATGAATGAAATAAGGGAGGAGATAATAAGAACTGAAGGGAGGCAAAGCCCTTTGTGTTGCACTTACAGAAAGAAGTAGAAAAGACACAAATTTTCCACACTTTTTCCTGCTGAATTCACTGCCACTGTTCAGGGATAAGAAATGCTTTGTGTGAATACCCATGATAGGAACTGGTCCTCAGGCAGACAAGAGAAGAAGGTTACAGGTGTGTAGGAGCAAGCTGGTATTTTCTTAGTTGTGGATGGACAGGACACGCTTCCCATTAGCAAGCTCCTGTCCTTGCATCCTCTGATCTCCCTGCAGCCCGGCTCGGAGCCAAGCGAGAGGCTTCACTCAGAGCTGGCATGTTTTTTTCATTACTTCCAGTGGTTTCTCATTTGTGCCACCCAGTGTAGTGGATGGAATTGAGAAGTTCTTACTTCTCGGGACAGAGGCTTCTATGCAGCAAATTGTTACAAGCCATGTTTCTCCATGGGATGCTGCCAGGATTGCAGACAATAATCGCTGCCTATAGTCACACAGAGAGAGCTTGTCCCAGGGCATGCTGTCTGCTCTGTATGGTCCCAGCTGACTTGTAATTCTTGCTTTTTGGCTTCCACACTCTGCTGCCTTCAAATGTGGGGAAAGGAAGCGTGGTCTGTTGTGCTGGGAGTACAGATATAATGGACTAGCTCCTGTCTTCCTCTGAAGTTGCTTTATTCCAGATTCCCTGTGGTATAAAGACCCATAGTTCTGGTCTAATGATCTCCTTAAGAGCAGGGTGGAGGAAATTCTGGATACTGCTGAAAGGCTCTCTAAGGTGGCCTTCTTCAAGAGCCAGCAGAGTGGCTGCTGGCCACCCCCTGCAAAGGATCTGCTGCATGTACTGTGGTACTGCAGCTACTTTTGCCTTCAGGGAATGGTCTTTTAGGGACAACTTAGAGCTGAGCAAAACCTGTTTGTGTGGTATGTCAGAGCACAGGTTTGATCCTAACTCGCTCACAGTAAAACCCCAGATGTGGGACTATGGAACCCTAAACTGAGTTTGTAACCATGGCAGCTCTGTATTTAACCCTTATTCACAACGATGCCCAGTTTGGACAGAAGCAAGTTGTGGCTGAGAAATCAGAGGTGAGGGAGAAGCTGTGTTTCCTGGACAGACCCAAGCTTCTGCTCACTGCTTTTCAGCTGAGCATGGAGCTCATTGCTCGCTCCTTCTCCCTCTCCACTCCTGGAAAATGTAGGCTTCAGATGAAGCAAGGGAGGGATGCTGTTCATTAATACCTCCCTTCAGGAACAAGCTAGAGAGGGAACGTGTGTGTGTCTGGGCTCAGAGTTCACTTTTTTTTTTAACCTGAAATGGTCCTTTTCCAGTCCAGGAGGTGAGGCTCTGATTTCAGCTCTGAAGAAGCAGATGACATAGCCCAGCTGCTGGGCTCGGGCCATCTCCTCAGACCCCTATGGACTGTAGACACGTGGACTCTTTAATCTGTTACCATCCTCCATGTAGGTGCTTCTGTCCTCAGGTTTGTCCTCTTCAAACTAGACAGGGTTCATAAACTGGCTTTTATTTCCTGTTTGCACGTCTGTCTCCAGGCATTTTGCATTATGTTCTAGTCCATCACAAACAGCAGATTATCAGCTGTGGATTTAGGTCATTTCTTACGACTGTCTCCATAAGGTGACTCGTGGAAGTGCTCACGGTTCCAGGTTTGCTGACACTCTGCGTGAGTTTTTCATCTGTGATTTGTCAGCCCTTGCAAACACCGGGGAGCCTTCTAGGGCTTTTACAGCTCATGGAGCAAATTACATGCTACCTTTAGTTGCTGTTATTTTTTCAGCAGTATTCTGCAAGGAACGCAGGGAATTCTTTATCCCCTCATCAGCAGATTGTAGCCCTGTATTTTTGTTGTATTACCATTTGATCAAGAAATGCATCCTGCTATTTCTTCTTAAAGGCATGTTGGCTCTTATTTGCAGTGGCAAATTCCTTGCAGTTGGATTATATTTGTTTATAAAGTCTTTTTTTTCCCCCCTTCTCATTGCTTCCACTACCACAAAGCATTTGATTCTGCACTTGGAAGATGTTAATTGCCTGCATAGCTGGGTTTCTTATTTGTGGCTTTAATCATAAAAAAGAATGGTGCTAGATTCTTCTCTCAGTTCTTTAAACAAGGTCTGGTTTGGTTTTATTTTAATTGCTAATAAGTTAGGCTTTGGTTGATTATTCAGACCCACCGAACAATGGAATGGAGCAAGGAGGGAACTTTGGCCTGTGTTATACCCTCTCTTTACAACAGACTCCCCCCGCTCCATCCACCCCAGTGAGCTGTAATGTGTCAGTTTTTCTCCACGAGCTTCTTGGAGCCCAGTGAGAACAATAATTAAATTATCATTCTGTGGCATCACACTGAGATTGGTCAAAGTTGAGTCAGCTCATCTGGGTCCCATGAGCTGGTAGAAAACCAAGAGCTGGGCAATTTCCAGCCAGAGACTAGGAAGAAGATAGTTTGGGAAGCAGAGATGTCTGGGGTGGAACAACTTGTGCTCTTGTGCAATAAAAGTTCATCAATTCAGAGGGAGAAATTAGCGAGCGAGAGTGATGTGTTCTGAAAAGCCATTCTAGCAGTCCTGCCCGTGTCATGCTTTTTGCTTTGGCTGCTGATTTAAAGCTAGGGCTTAGTGTTTCAGTTTGTCACTGATGGCACAGGAAAGTGCATGTTACTTTTTGAAGGCCATTCTCAGGAAGAACTTAGTTGGTGTTTTCTGTGATAAAACCTCTATCTGAGATGTAATGAGTCTTGGCTAATTTAGTACATTATTGATCAAAAGTGTAAACAGTTTAAACTGAGTTTCTATATGATATTATGCACACTATAATAAACTTTTATGCTCTATTGTATGTATTACATAAAATAGATGAGAAATCACATATCCATTATGTATACCCTAATGTACCATTTCATGATATACTAAGTATATGCTGAACTAATCCTGCTGGTTCACAGAGTGATTATCCTCTCTAGGGAAATAAATTTCATCTGCCCTCCGTATTTATTGATACAGCTCTCTTTAAATTCGAAATCTTTATCTTCAGATCACTTCATTAACATAAGAAATCATAGTTATGTACTTACTCCTCTTAAAATCAATGAGGACAGATTCAATAAGTCATCTAATTGCTGAAAGATGCAGATAGATAAGTTTTACAGTGTTTTATTTTTACATGAGATAGGCTCTTAAACCTAATTAGCTGTTTCCCAGTAACAGCACCTAAGCATCTGTGTTCTGTTTGAATCCAAAAACGTGATCATAAAAAACTCATTTTGCTGCCAGAAACATCCTGGGTTTGTCAGGGTTTGGTGGTCTTATCCTCTGTAAGCAAGAAGTGCTTTTCCTGGATTTGTGCAGAGCTTGCCTGGGATGAAAGGGAGCTGCTCCTTGCCTCCTTCTGACCTGGCTTTAGCAATGGTGCTCCTTGGCAAATGTCACTGGAGGGACACAGTGCAAGACCATTGTCCTGGACGTGAGGCAGGTGCTTCCCTCTCCTTCCTCCCCTCGTTTGGTTTCTTTCCAGGACAGTAGGGGAGGAAGTGGAGTTCACAGCTCAGAAATTGGCCAAAGGACGTAAAGGGGCCCTTTCTTTTTCTTCTTTTTTTTTTCCCCCTTTTTCTTAAAATAAGATTGTGTTGAAGGATCTTGCCATGGCTGTGATTTGTCTGTGTCAGGGTGAACCTCCTGGAGGGCTGGGCATGTCAAGCTTGGGAGAGGCATGGATGAGCATGCAGGCCTATGTGTGCTGAATACCCTTGCACAGTTTGCAGTATTTAAATACTGCCTTTTTGTCCTGCTGCTACTGTCCTATCCTTTGTTTTACAGACATTTCTTGCTCTGAGGATCTGCTTAAGATATTGGGTGGCCTGTGTTTTCTCATACCTTTGTGTCTGAGTGCAGCCTATTTGTGAGCCACAGATCCCAACGGCTCCAGTGAGAATCATCTTGGAGGTGTCCTTTCAGTGTGTTCCTGAGCAGAAGACTGGGATTTTGGACTGCAGCTTAAGGTCTGGAAGAAGCTTTGGCTGTCCAGTTTCACCCTTGTGAAGCTTTTTCTAGTATAGATTTTACATGAAGCAATGATTTGTGAGTCTGTATAGAGATCATCCTGCTCTGGGTTTGTGAGGTGGCACTCGTCCTCTTGTCCCAGTGAGAAAGCCCATTCTGAAAGCTGTGCAAGCTCATTTCTGTGCACTGCTTCCTTACTGACTGCTTTAGAAGAAACAAGACTGTCAATGCTATGGAACCTTCCTAAATAGTTACATTGATATCTGTGCTTAGGCTTTTGGATTTGCTTGAAACCTTTGTTGTCACCCTTCACTCAAGGATCTGCTCTCTGCCTGTGCTTCTGTAGTCGTGTCCTGGCAAAGTTCCTGGTGATGGTTGTGTGATGCAGCCGTTTATGTCTGAGCCCTCTGCTTCTGCTGATGGTAAGAGACTGGCAGTTTGAGCAGCAGCTGTGACATGTGAAGGGGGGAACATACAGCTCTGCGCTTGTCTGCCTGGGTGCTGGCTGCTTGGCTCCTCTTCGTTGTGGCAGTGGTTTGGTTCTTGGTGGAGAAAGTGTTTGTATTTTTCTTATCTGTAAGGATATCCTCTCCTTTGCAAATGGCTTTGTTTTGATAACACTGTTACTGTTGCTCTCCTGGTAAGAAAAACAAACCTTTCCAGTTCTTTAAATAAAAGAACTGGAAGTTAAAACTGGAGGTTTTATGAAGGACGAAGGTTCCATCTGAGTCTTCTAAAGCAGAAGGGACTTAAAGGTGATGATAAATTTCACAAGAAGTCATCTTCAAGGAGCCCTGATGTGACAGCACAAGCTTCCCAGCAGCGCAGGGCCCACAGGCAGGGTGATGTGTGTGTCTCCTGTTCCCAGCCTCTCTTGGGTGTTGTTCCTGTCTAGCTGCTGACCATCTCGGGTGCTCTCCTGGCAGAGATGGTGAGGATGGAGCCACTCCTCTTGTTCTTGCAGCTCCTCTGATTCCAAGAAAGCTGGTGCCAGGACTACAAGAAGGAAGAGCAAAAGAATATAGCTATTTTTCCCCTTTCTGTAGATGTGGGCTGAGGGTACCTTACCCAGCTGTTACCTTGGAGAGCTTGGCAGCCAGATAACACGGGTCAGAATCAGGCTGAAAGTACTGCCAGTGACCTCCCTGGTTTCTGGTGAACAAGGATACCATGTTATCTGTTCTTCTCTTTGTTGTACTGCCTTTAATACATTTTATTGCAACTACACTGGCATTATTAGGACAAATAGGTGTTTTTGTTAACTTAAAACAGTGCTTGTGGTTTTGTTTCATTGTTGTCCTTCCCCCCTGCCATGCTGACAAATCAGCTGTCCTGCTGGGAATGGATGGAAACAGTTGATCGGTCTGAATAGCCTGCGAGTTCCTAGAGGAAAGAGTAATATGTTAATCCCCAAGCCTAGAAGAAGACAAGGAGGTTTGCCTCCAGGAATATCTTTGGCATATGAGAGGAAGTCAAGCTCTTCTAGAGGCATCATATCTGTTTCTTTGTAACAGTGTCACTAGTTTTCTTTACCTTTGGAAGCTTGTCTTGTTTGATTCACTGCATTTTACAAGCTCCAAGTTCACTTTCTTTGCAGCGACCTACATTCAAGCTGTGTCAGCTGCACCCGTGCTTTCCTGGCTTCATCCAGGCCATCTGTCTAATTAACTTCTTACGCCAGGACAAGCCAGGCTCTGCAAACTGATGTGCTGCAAACACCGTGAACAATATTTTCCCTGCCATATTCCTAATAATGTATTGGTTTTTGTGTTAGATTGATTCTCTCTCCACTGTGCTACAGGCTCTTGGGTCTGAAAAACAGAAGTCGTTTCTGAGGCTCTGGTCACGAGTACAGTCATGCCCAATGAATGCTTAAAGGCTGCTCTGGTGGCAATGGCAGAAAGCATGACAGTGCTGTTAAAGGGGGAAATATTGGGTTTTGTAAATGATAATAGAAGTTTAAGAGTGGTATTGATGCTGATTACATTGAAGTTTAGCACAGAGGTGTTAAACAACCAGGTGGAAGTAAACAAATTACTGTATGGCTCCTGAGAACTCCCTTCACTTCACTGCCTGAGAGCAGAGGAATGAGTGCTGAAACGGCAAATGAGCAACAGGGCATGAAGCCTGGCTGAAATACAGAGCTACTGCAAAACTTAAAGGGTAACATATCTTTATGCACAGGTTTGCTTTTTTCCCCTCTGACCAGCAAAGAACCCCAGTATTGTGCATGCTTAGAGTCTGTTTAGAAAAGCTTGTCTTCCACAGGGGAGCAGGAGAAGGAGATTCACAGAAGTTTGTTTCTTCAGGTGACTCAAAGGCCTTGCTGCTTATATTCAGTTTCTAAAAATTGGAAAACGTGGTTTGAAAGGTTTAGGAGCTGTATGGAAGTGTGAAAGCTTGAGGAACAAACCTGGCACTGCTAATGATTAGAACTGGGAAGAACAGAGTGTCTTGACAGAGATGGATGAAAGCATGCCATGCAGGGCTGGGATGCTTACTGCCTGGGGTGGTTGCAGCAGCACCAGCCACAGGAGGTCAGAAGAGCCTGTAAATGCTCCTTCAGTGCATGTTTTTTTTTTTCACTGAGGTGATTTTCCATGTGTATTGCTGCTCTGAAATCCCACAGGATCTTTGGTTCTGGTGTGAGTGCTGAGCTTTGGCTCTAGAAGATCCGTTGCTATGGAGGTGCCCTCAGCAGTGGCAGCACTCCTTGTGACTGCTGCAGATGGAGCTGCTGATTCCCAGCTGTGTGTTTTAGCAGAGCTGGAGCCCCGTAGACATGCACACTGGACTGTTCAGTGGTCACTCATTTGGACAGCATAGCGTGCCTTCCTGAACAGAGATGATCCTTCAAACCCGTTTGCCCGTGAAACGCTACTGAAATGTTTTGGCAGTTGACTTGCCCTGTTGAAAGCTGGATATAACTTGTGGCTGTTGCCATTATTATGGTAATACCCCTTGCATTTTGCCTTCGAAGTGGCTGCACACCAATGGCGAGTGAACTATTACTTCTGTGCTCTTTAGTGCCCGTCAGAAAGCTGTGTATTACACAGTTGTTGTGCAGAGCAAGTGTTAAAACATCATGGCAGGACTCTCAGTACTTTATGTCTGAAGACAGGTCTAGACAGAACTAAAAATATATCTTTTTGCACTGCTGTAGTGTCTTATTGATGTACCTTCCTGACAGAGTGAAAACATCCCCTGAGGCTGCAGCTGAGCTGGAAAATGGAAGAAATTGGTGTCTCTTGTGTATGGATGTGTTTAGAGATGGAGGAATATGAATTCATGAAGTCCAGACTTACTTATTTGGGTAGAAAAATATTGTAAATATGCAACATATATTTAAATCTGGTAGGGAAAGAAGTGCAAGGTGTTTTGTCTTCTCAACAAGAGAAGAATTTTTCATCTAGTTGTACAGGAGACACATTCCCCAACATCCCCCCTTATTTGTCTGTGGTCTGTGTATAGGTAGGCAAAGGTGCTGCTATAAACAGCTGCCAAGAATGTGACTTTGGCTTTGTTCAAATAAGGCAAAGGCCTTTTTAACCACCTAGGAGTTTCTGAAATGTTGAAATGTAGCATGCTGTCCTTGCTTTCATTTAAGCTGCCATGCAAAGGGCGGTAATACAGGTATCAGTGCTTTGCAGTGGGTTTTTTTTTCTCACAGTATTATCATGAAGCAAGATGATGCTGTTTAACACTGTCTGGATTCTTCAGTCATTGTAACCTCTTGGGGTTTTGCTTTTCCAGGGAAATTGTTAAGCAGCTTACTTAGAAATGTTTTGTACGTAAAAACTTCATACTATTACCTCCTAGTCACAAGTTTAATGACTTTACCTGATCCAGTTTCTCCCCCAAACTAGTAATTCCTGCTGCATCTGGCGTGTTTGGTTGTGCAATGACAAGGGGACAAACCCAGACACAGCTCTCCTAGTATCACCAGTCAATCTGGTGGGTAGTTTGGGTTTTCCTCAGATTTCCTTTGCTTTGGTACTGGATAATTGACATTCCTGCCGTTTCATTCTTTGGTGAAACATTTGGTGAAAACTAAAAGTGTGGAACAATTGTGCTAAGTTTTTTCTAGTCTCTTTTGTTCCATTGCCTTTGGTTATACACAGGCCTGGGGATCACTTTGCATCTAAACAGTTGCTCATTTTAATTCCCACTGTAGTTATGGCTCCAAAATCCAAGAGTTTGGACTACCAGCAATAAAATGATTGCACAACCCCTCCCCTCTTCTTCCCCCTAGCTCTGCTTCTCAGAAGGGATGTTCTTATTTCTTCTCCCCCTTAATTAGTATTTTTGGCCTGCAACTCGCTGATACCCGAGTGCATGTGCCTGTGAAAGACAGCTAAGGAAGGGAAAGTGGTGCTGCTGACTTAGTCACTTTATAGTGGCCCAAGATGCCACTGGAAAATTTCTAGAGGTGTTGGAAAAGAATTGGTTCTTCATTCCCAGGTGTTGGCATGTGAGTTGAAATTCTTCATATCTCTGGGTTAAAATAATAAGGCCATAATGAACAACTGCAGAATATTCAAAAGAATGTAGACAGCTTGCCCTCCAACAAATATAATTTGCTGCCTGTCTTGCATCCAAGAAATGACCTGCAATTTGAGCTTAGATTTTGAGGGAAATCAAAGACATCAAGTTTAGTCTCTAAGAGGTTGCTTGATTTTTATGGAGATAATTTATGAACTTCCTTGCTGCAGCTGAAATTTAGGGTGTTTTTGGTGAAAGACAGTTTTGTAAGTTTCAGAAGGAAAGTTTTGAGTGCTGAATAAGTTGCTGAATGAAGTAATTTATTTGCCATGAGGAAACACACACAAGTGAGTGAATAAATAATTTATAATTGCCTGTTCTTCTAAGGCCAGCTTATAATACTCATCCTAAAACCTGTGGGGTTTAGTTTGGTGTGCTGTAACCCAAGTACCAAAGTTACTCCAACTGTTTCTTAAAATACATGCTGCTGTCACTGAGCACTTTTGTTCTGAGGAGTGATAACTTGTCTTTTAGTGAGTTTGTGACTGCTAAAACACAGCTTTTCCATCGCTTTTGTAAAAAGGGAGAATTAAGCCTATTTCCAGATGTGAATACACAAGCAGAACTAGTGACATCCCAGTCAAGGGCAAGTCCTCATTTACTATAATAACATTTTTGCCTTTCTATAAGCAGATTAGATGACCAAAGGACAAGTTCATCACGTTCCACTTTGAATTGTTTTTCACATGATGTCATGTTTAGGTCAAAATAGGACGAAACCGATACCAAGAAATAAGCAATAGTAATGTGGATGTAGTGAAGACAATCCTGAAGCATCGTCCTGCTTTAATCATTAAGAATCTGCATGTTAAAACCCACAAATATGGCTTTAGTGTGCATTAGAAATCAGCATAAAGTGAGCTACTTTGGTTTTAACATTATTATTAAGGACGTTTTTAAAAACCAAGTTTACTCTCAGTGAGAATCTTAGCGTGAACACTTGCCTAATAACTCTTACACTTCAGAAAGTACTTGCTCTTTGAACTACTGTTTCATTTTAACTCCACTTAAAAGTAGAAGCTACATGTGATACTGTCATGGGGTTTGTGTGGAGCTGCCTGAGCCTGGTGCCAGCGAGGGGGCTGCAGTGCTGGGCCCTGTGAGCAGTTCTGGAACCTTCCCCCAGCTCTGAGGGTCCCACCTGCGGCTCATCTGGTGCCTCTGGCAGCGCTAATTAAGGAGGGAGAGGTGCAGCTGATGGGGAAGTGGGAGGGTGGGACAAGATGGAGGGGACCGTGTGGGGAAGGGAGGAGGAGAGCTGGGCTGGAGACCCCCCTTCAGCCCATGGGACTGAGCAGCTGTGCCCCTGCACCCACGGAGGGCACCGGCAGGACCGAGAGTCGCCCGGCCGCCCTGCAGCCGCCATTCCTGCCCCTGCGCCACGAAGGGAGGAGGTGCTGAGGGCAGGGGTCTGGCAGGGCGGGTTGTGCTCTTTGTCCTTGTTCTTCTCTGTTTTCTGTCTTTTATGGTTTTGGTTGTTGGTGGATGAAATCAGCTTTGGTTTTCTCCCCTGGGACCGTCGGTGGCGAGCGAGCCCTCCCTGTCCCTGGCGGGCTCCAAGGGTCCGTGGTACCTTTCCCTTTCTGCTGGGAGGGGGAGCAGTGAGCAAGTCTGTGCTCCTTCATTTCACAAAGGGCCTAAACCATAACAGATACGACAAGGAATTGTCTGTAAAAAGAGAATTGCTGAGACTCACTTGTCTGAGGCAGTTTATTCTTATACCAAGATAATAACAAGCCATTGGTGACAATTTACAGGAGATGCAGCTGTTTGAATGCAAAGCATATTGATTGATTGTAGTTTCCATGAGGAGGAAAAGACAAAAAAAATCTGAAATATGAACAGAATAAACCTAAGTATGGATTTTCTAAGTGCTGTGCAACCTCATGCCCTGCCCACTGATATTGCCACTAAATTTCAACAGGAATTTTTCAATGAAACTGAAACGTTCTGTGGGAATGTAACAGTTTCTCAAAACCTTCAGCTTGGGGGGTGGCTTCTTAGCTTCAGGGTGGTTTTCCTGGCTCAAAGCAGGGAAGGAGACTTGTGCCAGAATAGTCAGTACTCTTGCAATTATAACATTTACTGTAGATGTGGGAAAACAAGCTTGAAGCTGAGGATTTGGATGCAGGAGTACCAGCTTTAGATGGATGTCATAGTTTACCAGTCACTGTTTAAGAGCACAATGAGTTCAGATAGAATGCTGCCTTCTGTCTCTGACAGGGACAGACACCTAGGGGAAATAATGAGAGGAAAAATTGGTGATACCATACATTCTCAGGTCTGAATATTGTTAGAGAACTTACCTGGTCTCTTGAGCTCACGTGAACTTCTAACATCTGCAATGTTCTTAGCAAAGGTCCTCCGTGAGTTTACTAGCCACGGCATGAAGAAGCACCGTGTGTAAACATCTCCATTTCATTCACTCTCATTTGTTGTTTTTGCCTTTTGTTGAAAAGATCTTAGTTTGTATCTTGCAAAGGGGGCAGATTTCAAAATGCCACTTTTCTGCCTACAGAAATGTTTTCCTGACAGACATTAATGTTCCATTACAGACTGAGCTAAAAAAGGGGTGTAGAAGTGCAGTTGTTACAATTGTACAGGGGTTAATGTCCACGAATGTTAGCTCTGCTGCTGGGCTTAGACAGACCAGTCAAAATGTGCAGGTTTGGATTCTGTTTGGAAGAAACACTTGAGGAATATAACTCATTGATTGTGTAAGCTGAATGTATGTGTTGTGTCTTGAGTGTTGTAACATTTTGGTACACAACTACAGGATGTTTGTTGTTAAAAATGTACACTGAGGGTTTGTTTTCAAAACATAGGGTTGAAGACGTGCACATTGACCGGCTCATGCTTTTGTGCACTTGAAATATTGCTCTTTCAGTAATTAATGTTATTACCAAGGCCTGTTCCAAAATGAAAGCACAAAACAAACTTTCTGTAGCCGTAGGTTATGGCCTGAAGGAGATCTGTTCAGCATCCAAGGAGCTGTAGCATAGTAAAACACTGGTTAGAGTCTGAAAGACAACGGCACAAAAAATGATCATAATACTAGCACATTTCTCTGTCAGCAAGGCAAAGAGACATGAAGATTTGCTTGCAACTCAATTTATATGCAGCACGATCCTTCCAAAGGCAGTCCAGCGTAATACTGCACATGCAGTGTTTGTAGCATGCAAGTACCAGTGATTAGGGGAAAAGTGAGAGATATTAGCTGTGGGATCACAAAGGATAACTCCCCAGTAGCACTTATGTTTCTTGAGGAGAAGGTGGAAGAGAAATGCATCCTTTATATTTTAATACGTTACATAAAAATATGATTTTATCTTTTCAAGACTTAATACATGTAAAAGAAGAAAGCCCAAGCGCTCATCACATCCAGGCTTTCATTCATGGAACTCTTCTGCCAGGAACCTGAATGGGCCAGGTGTAAATTTCACAGGCCACTCACTAATACATCAAATTCCAGTCTGTGAGACCTGGCAAAAACTAACAAAGCTCTCCAGACCACAGTATTTACAAATGATGAAGTGGTTGAAGAAAAGAGTGTTTTAGTGAAGCGAGAAAGCAAAAGAACAATGGGAAGGTGAATAAGCTACATTGCTACAAAGAGTTGCTCCATTTCAGCTTTGGTTACAACTGCTCCACTACTGCTGAAGCCTTTCCCTCAGTGTTGTTCCAAGTTCTTGTTTTGGGCTGTCTTTTGGGTTTGTTTTACTTACTTTACAATGAGTTAAGAGCCAACCTAGCCAGCTGCTTGAACCTTTTCAGGCTGAATCACTCAGACTTAAGGGTGATTGAGAGTGTTAAAAGGCATCAATACCTGGTCTCCCTCAGAGCAGTGGGTCACAGCCTCCTGCAGGCTGCACGCCTGATGTGTCCAGGCATCATTTCTGCACCCTGTGCATGGTCAACATGCTACCAGCCTGCACTCACAGGGAGTTCCTGCACTCTGGCACTTAGGATTTGGACTCTGTTAAAGGAAGATTAGGAAATATGGTGCCTGCAGATTCCCAGGTGACTGCAACTTCTCTTCTAAGAGCTCCTGCCAGCTGGCTTCCCAGAGTTTACTGTGACTGAGCTAGTCTGTGAGCAAGACACAGAACGGTTCCTCAGTAGCCCTGAGGTGACACTGGAATTGCTGTCATCATGAACTCAGTGTGGGGACGCAAAAGAATTTAATGGGCTTTCTTCTTGAGAAGACACAGAGGGGTCAGCAGGTGATGTTAAATCAAGGGAGCATCTTGAGCACTGCTAATTGCTTTTGGAAAAGGCTGGTAATTTCAGTGTGAGCATAGATGCAGGCAGATGGCAGGTGGTGATGGTGAAGCAGGAGGGCTGTAAAGACCAGGGACGGAACGAAGTCTTTTGCTAGCACAAATGTTGTGACTGTGCCATTTGTGCAGCTCTTTTTTGGAGATTGTTTGTTTGTTTGTTTGTGTGGGAAACGCTACATAGCATCATTCTTTCATCTTGATAAGTATTTCTGAGCAGTTTTTGCCAAGCATGCTGAACAAGAAGAAAATACTTGCTATGCTTGTTTCTGCTTGGCAATCTTAGAGGTCTGCAGAATTGCCCCGTTTCTCTGCATCTCTTGGATACACAATTGCCCTTCCCTGATGGCACAACTTAGTGTTAGCATTTGCAGCTCTGATGGTGTTTGTTCAGTACGTGCTGTATATGTGGCAGCCCCGATGCTGATGCATTGTGACTGCTGAAAACCATCAGCTCTACACATCATGATGTCTGAGGCATTATCTTACTACTTGTAGGACAGAGAGCCCACCTTTAATGTGATTGTCCCAGTGATCTCTTCTTTGAGCCGTGCAGCTGGGGAAGCACTCGTGTGCTCTGAAATCTCCAAATCTCTCTGCTAAACTTGCCCTGTAGCTGAATTCTCCAAGGTAATGTATCATGCAGTGCATCAGAGAGCATTAATTGATCCCATCGTAAGGGATCTTCACTGCTGTCTTCTGACTCTGTCTCACAGCTTGCTAGACTAGTTTCCTTCTTCATATAATTCTTGGAGGTGAAATATCTTTTGTTCACCTTTACAAGGTGATTTTTGCTGACCCCAGACTGCCATACTATTAGGTGGTAACAGCATTTCTGAGATTCTCTTGGCTAATTCAGAAATGGGAGAGAAAGGTTATTTTCCTAGGTCGGTGGTAAATACAGTTTTTGAGCCAAATGGGTGTTCAGCAGCAAAAGGCTGGAGCTTCGCAGCTCCTTCTGGCAGTTGATGGATCAGGTACTTTTGAGCATAACTCAGTGTTCTTTTCAGATACATCCCCTTTCAGAACTAAGTGCTGTTTTTCTGTAGCTTCATGCTGCACTTAGTGTCCTTCACTCTGTGTGATATGTTACCTCTGTGGTGCTGTAACAGACTTGCTGAAAAAAACACAAGTTATTAGGAGAAAGGCAGGCTGCCATTAGTTTGAAAGAAGCTGTTGACTGCACAGGCACTTTTTTATGTCCATTCTTCAAATTATGAAAATATCTGGCTTAGGTTATTTAAAAACACTCTAATGCATAATCTTCCCAGGCTTTAAACACAGAAAATTTGTGTGTTCTTCATTATTGAATACACTGTGGAGTTGTGGTAGCGGAAGGGGCTGGAACAGCTTTAGTGACACAGCACAAAATGAAGCTTGGAGGGTGTAAGCAACAGCTGCCCTGTTGTGGGGGTTGCTGAGAAGGACTGCAGATGGCTTTCATCCCACAAGGAGGGTCATTTGGTCTTCAGTATGACAAATAAAAATTAACATCAAGTATTTTCAGTGGAGCTGGCTAACAGTGTTTTTCTCAGAGTTCTTGTACTGAAATGCCATGTGTTGCGATGTGTTTTCGAGATGAACTTTTAACTCATTGCTCATGGCCTACTTGTACCAGCATTCATTGGGGTAAGCATGTCATTTTGATTGCCAAATGTCATTTTTTTATATCTGCTTGTAATCATGATGAGATACTCTTGGCTTTTAACCAGTGAAGGTGACTCTGCTGAGAATCACAATGGTTTTTTTAAGCGAGTCTCTCTTTCTTTTGAGGTGAGGATGGGCATGGAGATGCCGTTTGGTTTTTGAGGTGAGGGTGAGCATGGAGATGCCGTTTGGTTTTTGAGGTGAGGATGGGCATGGAGATGCCGTTTGGTTTTTGAGGTGAGGATGGACATGGAGATGCCATTTGGTTTTTGAGGTGAGGATGGGCATGGAGATGCCATTTGGTTTTTGAGGTGAGGATGGGCATGGAGATGCCATTTGGTTTTTGAGGTGAGGATGGGCATGGAGATGCCATTTGGTTTTTGAGGTGAGGATGGGCATGGAGATGCCATTTGGTTTTTGAGGTGAGGATGGGCATGGAGATGCCATTTGGTTTTTGAGGTGAGGATGGGCATGGAGATGCCATTTGGTTTTTGAGGTGAGGATGGGCATGGAGATGCCATTTGGTTTTTGAGGTGAGGATGGGCATGGAGATGCCATTTGGTTTTTGAGGTGAGGATGGACATGGAGATGCCGTTTGGTTTTTTTTCTTTCAAAGTCTTGAGCAGCACTGGAAAACTTTCCCTTTGACAGACAGCAGGTTTTGATACAATAGTTCAGTGTGGAACTCTGCCTGTGGTTTGGTGTACAGCACTGGATGCATGTCTTCCTGCTTGGAAGCAATTGCATTTTCTTGTTGTCTGAGCAGAAGAATTGACCTGGCATAAACTGGTCGCTGTAACCACTTGTTGGGAGCTGTGGAGCCCACATGTTGTTTGTCTCTTTGGAGCCCAGGCGGTTGAGTGCAATTGTAAATGAGTGTTTACAGATGTAAATTGTTCGGGTGGAGTTCCATGGCCATAACATCTACTGACAGAAGAAAAAATTGGTGGAGAGAGGCAATATTCTTTATCTTATATAAACTATGTGGTTGAAAAGCCCCAACAAACAGGCTGGCATTCAAACTGAACGTTTGCTGAAGTTGCTTCCAAGACTCCACAAATGATCTGTTTGACTGTGCTGGGCAGTTCATGGAGCTCTGACCTTACACCGTGCAAACACTGTAATAGTGTTTTAAACGTCTGCTGTTTAAACATCAAACGTGAAAGTGTGTGTTGTCACAAGTAGTACATTTATTGAAACGATCCAAACTATTAAACAATGAGTGGGAAATGTGTGAACCATGAATGGTTTTAATTAGACTACAAAACTTCTGGTGATACTGAACAGAGACTATTAAAGGTAGGAGATAACTTCAGAGTCATTGGGACATAATCTGAACAATAGCCACTGAAAGTTTGGATCATGTTTTGGTTTTGGTAAAATCTTCATAAAGCTGTGGAAGTGGAAAATGAGATGCAAATATGGCATGAGATGTGCTGAAGAAGGTTGGCTGACTTCTGTCAAGCTTTGATAAAATAGCTGTGTTGCTTTGCAGACTGAAAAATGGGATGGACCTTGTTTCTCTAGAAGTCCCTAAGGTATAAACAGTGTGCTACATGGCAGATTGCCAGCTATAGCTGAGAGTGGTGGAGTCTTCTACTCCAACTATGACCTTCCTAATTTGAGTGTGTATCTGGACAGCAGCAGAAGTGTGAGTACTGTTGGTATGGTGCCTTTCCCCTGGTTTTGATGTTCAGCCTGTCAGCTCAGCACCTGTGAGAATCAATGTTTATTCACTTGTCCAAAAGGAGAAACAATCAGAACGTCACTTTGTTAATGATGCTGTCTTATTCAACACAAACCCCACTGCTGGGGACCTCCTCTTTCCCTGCAGAACACCTTGCTAAACCAAAACCTTGCAAATGAAGCTATAAGTGAATGGTCTGTCAGCTTTCTGGATTCTTGCTGAGTGAATCTGTTTAAAAAGGTGTGGGAAGTAATTTTCAGAGTCCTGCCGCTGATCTAATGCATTTTTCTTTTGAAATATGAAAAATAGAAAGAATTTCTCCCAGGCTCCTCAGCAAACACAGCAGTGGTTTGGAGTGGCTTGTCCTTTTACATGCAGCTGAATGATGTTCTTGTGCGTTCTGTAAGAAAACATTTCGGTTCAGTCAGCCACTCAGAAATCCTAATTCAACCTTCTTTTGTGTTCTTTTCTTTTTTTAAACCTTGCTTTGTTTTTGCTGCATTTCACTCTTTCCTGTTATTCATCAGGTGGCTCTGGGCTGTCCTAAAATGTCTTGCAGTGCTTCTATACACTTTACATTAGTTTCTATTGATTGATAGCAGCAGTCAGTAGAGAATTTCGTGTGGTTTGTAGAAAGCCATAGAAGTATGCTGCTGCTGAAAAGATTTTCCTGCCATTCTGCTGGGTTTTTAATTGTTTATGCATCACATGCATCTTGGTTTATGTGGTATTAGTGTGCATGTCTCTGTTCTTAGAATTGCCACGTGTATGCACCAGAAGAATGCTTATGCCATTTGTAAAACATACCTTGTTCTAGAGTAGAAGTGCCCAGGTGAACATCCTTGGTCCTTTTTGTGCATAGATGAAGAAAGATGTAGTAGCTCATTAGCTCTGCTAGTTTGGGAGGTTGGTTGTTGTTTTTTCTCTTTTTAAGTAAATTTTATAGTCAAACTGTTCTGCTGTGGAAAGCTGTTTAAAGAGAAGAGAAGAGAAAGGAGAGAGAAGCACCTGCACTTCCAGGACAATGCTTTTTTACTGTGTCCTTCAAATGACATTTGCCAAGGAGTGAGGCTTTTCTAAATCCAGATCAGACTGAGGCACGAACCAGGCAAGGGGCAACTCCTTTTGCTCCCAGTCAAACTCTGCACAAAGCCCACCACTAACCCACGGCCCTCAGCACCTCAGCCCCACAGCTTTGGGATCGCTCCAGGGCTGGGCACTGCCCCAGCTCCCTGGGCAGCCCGGCACAGGGGCTGACACCCCTCTCAGGGGAAAAGCTCTGCCTCAGCTCCAGCCTCAGCCTCCTCTGGGGTAACTTGAGGCCAGTTTCCTCATGTCCTGTCACTTCTTACTTGAGAGCAGAGACCTACCCTCCTGTCAGGGAGTTGCAGAGAGTGCTCATGTCTCTCCACAGCCTCCTCCATGCTGACCACCCCCAGCTCCCCATCAGACTTGTGCTCCAGACCTTCCCCACATTTCATGTCCATCCTTGGACATGCTTGAGCAACGTGTAGCATCTTGAGTAGTGGATATCATTTTTATGTTGGTACATACAAGCCTATATAACACGAGCACTTCCCAGCAGTCAGGTTGTTCTGGGAGGTAAAGTGAGTTATCATTTGAGGAGGAGCACGAGAAGCCAGGGATGGTTCAGGCAGTGAGCAGGCAGCAGCTGGCAAGCAGGCAAGAGCAAGGTGCACTATAACCAGTTTGGGAACTGCTGCTCTGAGCTGTACAGTGGCCCCTGTAAATCAGATTGTGTCAGGCTCTTGAGCTGCTATTAAGCATGTGCTGAATTTAGGTTTGCAGTGAAGCATGTCAATGTTGGAGAGATGGTATTTCGGGCATGTTGTCTCCATGGCAATACTGCATTATGTGCAACATCTAATAATGTTAAGTGGGACCGTATTTTTAACCTAGATATTTACCTGTTAGGAGCTGAATTAGCTGTGACCTTTTATGGAGCAGAGGGCATCCTTATGTATAAAGTTTGGGAGATTTGGGGACAGGCAGTTTCTGAGCCATGAAGGGGAGTATGGCTTTTGTCTAACAAGAGAAGAAAGAACATTTTTTGCTAAGGTGGTACAAGATATACCTATATACACCTACAACATACACCCTTGTCCTAGCAAGCATTCCAAGTATGCATAACCTATTTTTCCCTTTAGGTAGGTGGAAAGTGGAACTAGTCTCTGGCAAATTATTCATTCAAAGTCTGACCTAATGCACAAATCAGATTTATCCAATCTGTCATTGAGTAGTTGGAGCATTAAGTTGCATGGATCTATGTAGCTGAATTGAGTTATGAGAACAAAACGTGCATTTTCATTCCTTAGCTGCAAACTAATCAGATGTACTTCTGGACTAGATGATCTCTAAAGATCCCTTCCAAACCTGCCATTCTATGATTCTTGTAGTTGTTTCCTATTGCATTTATTTAATGCCAACTCAAGGGAACTTTTTGTAGCTTCATGTGTTAACCGGCTCCAACTTTCAGGAGCTGCGTCTAAGAAAAACCATTTTCTTGCATTCAGAAAAGGAAAGAGAAGGGAAGGGACATACAGATTTCTCAGAAGCAAAGAGTGAGAGGATAAAAAATTTGTGCTCTCTTAATTGTGGGGAGAATAGACCACCACAAATATTTAATTCTGGCAGTTGCTTAAAAGGCTTCTTGGAACTGTCTGAAAAAAATCACTGTAATTAGGGTGAAGATGAAATGCAAGCCTGGATGTAGTACAAATCAGAGTACAAACAGATTTATTCACAGACAAGTCAAGATTTGGTATCTGCTCTCAGATACTTCCCTTTGCTCCATACACACAAATAGGTATGTTTGGCTTTTTTACTTAAACTGTAGCCAAGGTGCAAACATGGACTAGTAACCCCAATTACCTCTCTCCTTTTCTTCTTTTTAAACTGTGCTATAGAATTGTGGCTATGTTTCAGAACAGATATTCAATGTATCTGAAAGTCTGTCATGTTTAAGGCTTTATCAGACAGCCCTAAAATGCTTTTTTTTTTTTTTTCTGTTTCCCACAGACTTGTCTTTCCCTTCTTAAGTTTCTTGTCCAGCAGAAGGGATACTTCATACTATATAGCTCCAAGCAGAAGTCCCTATTGAACTTGCAATAGCACTTAAATATAGTGTGACATTGCTTCACTTGGAAATGTTCCTAATCCTCAAGTATTTAGAAGATGCCAGTTTTTCCTGTTGAAGCTGCATGTTCTGTTTCCCCTGGTGCTGCAGGCAGATAGCCCGTTACTCATTTCTGCTGTCAAGAGAACACTGGGGAATCCTTTCTGCATATTCCCCCTGACCTGGCAGACCTGCCTTCCTCTGTCAAGAGAGAGAAGGCAGAGCCAAAGTCTTGCTGCCTGCCATGTTGACTGTTGTGCTGTCAGGCAAACTGCACGTTGGGATGTTTTCCTGTATCATCATGTCATCATGAGACCTAGCTCACTGGTTTGTTTCTTTTTCATTGGAGAGAAAAACCATCCCCAAACCACATTCCTCATTATTCTGTTTGAGGCTTTTCCTCATTTTGCTGCCTTTTATAGTTTTCAAATAATTATGCCTGGTTTTGTAATTTCATCTTTGAATGGTTTAAAAATAAATGTATGAATATAGCAAAAAAACCCCAAACCAGGAAAGCCTGAGAGCAGGAGAGCAGAGCTTACATTGTTATCAGCCTGCACAGGAGAAATTCAGGGGAAGACTTTTCTGTAATCAGATAAAGCTCTGATTTGTGAGGTACTGGTTGTACTCAGATACTCAGTTACTGAATGTGACAGCAGCAGCATAAAACATTAAACCTGGCAGAGTTTAAGTACTGGGTTTGCCTGGTCTGCAGGGAATGCTGATGCCTAGAAATGATGTAGAGCCATTGAATAAATCTGTTGCAAAAAAAACAAGAGTCTTTTCTCTCACGGCTTGGCAGAGATTTCTCACGGTGGAGAAATATGAGGAGCACCACCTGCATTCCTTTCTCTCAGGGTTCACATCTATTACCATGCTGCACCACCTCTAGTTGCTTGGAAGAGTCTCCTCCAGTACCTGTCTCTGCTTCAATGGGATTGTTTAGCGTGGGTAAGGTTCCTGTTGACTTCAGTAGACGCAAGATTAGGCCACACACGTGGATTGAATCTGATGATGTCTTTGTCAGGGAGAAGAATTTTTAGAGGGCAATGAGGTAGTTCAAGAAGCTGTTTTCAAGTAAATGCTGTAATCCACTCTGTCTCCACTCGCACTGAGCAGCAAATGTGCATGTTTATTATATAGACCATGCTGAAGTTAAGGTCCATACGTAAGCACTGATTTTCAGATGGATCAGACCTGACTGTCTGTGTCTTCACCCAAGGCTACTTGCATTTTTCTCCAAGGTTTAAAACAGTTTGATGTAGATTTCCTGGCACGTTTCCCATAAGAAGGCAAGGAAATAGGGCTGTCTATTGCATTTCATCCTGAGTGGCTTAGGACAGGAACCATCTTGTTACATGTTTTTACAGCATCTGTCTCTCAGAGACTTGCTATCATAAAGTGAATTAGAGAATGACAGGAATTGTCAGGTGATTGAACTTGACTCTAATTCCTTTTAAAACAAAGGTTGTTTTATGATACGGTGCTCTGAAGCTTTCTGACAAGCCTAACCGTGGTATCATTTAGATTCCTTGGATTTTTCAGGCTTTAAAAAAAATATTTGGAGCCATTACTGTTTATCATTTTATTTTGTGCCATCTGATGATGAGATAAAACAAGTTGGCACCAGTTTTTCAGTTGACGATACCCAGTTTCTTTTTTGGAAGCTGTACCCCTCTCTTGCAATTCCCATGTACGTTAGAACTTTGCACGTGCAGCACACAGTGGTTTGGGAACTGAGGTGCATGCAGCCTCAAAGCCACAGTGGACAAAGTCATCTTGGAATGCCTTTGTTGCGTTCTCTTGCATCTAATACCATGGGAAATGATCCCTTTGACAAGGATGGCAAAGGATAGCACTTTATACCAGTTTCAGGTGTTGCTTTGTGCTCTGCTCAGCTCTGAGATCCCTAAACTTACAGGGGTCTAAAACTACTGGAAGATTCTATTCCAGTTGCTGTGCTACATATTTAGTCTTCGTGCTGAGCTTTTTTAGTCAAAATTTTCTTCTCTTGCTGTTCAGCATTTGGAAGGGAATTGCTGTCAGCAGACTTTCTCAGTTGGAAACCAAACAGTGGTGTAAACTCAATCACACTTTCAGCTTTTTACCTTGGACTGCTACTCAGACCCATGGGAAAAGCAGAGAATAGAGGAAGAGCTCCTTTTTTAAGAAAGCTAGGTCCATCATTTTGATCATCACTCATGTAGTGAGCCCAGGCAGCTACAAAAGCTCTGCTGTCACTGCTGGATTGAACTCAGGAATAAACCAGTAACCTCCATAGTAGCTGTGATAACAGTAGTGCACCTGCAGTAATGCTTTCTGTTGTGAATGTGCCTTGCAGCTTTATCTGGAGGCTCATGTTGTGCCCTTGACTTTGTCACTCCTGCACTTTCAGAGGTTTTCCTCCTGCTGGAACCATGATTGAAATTGTACTTCATGGCACATCTATAGCTGCCCATGGTGAAGGGTCACAAAGATGATGACGGGACTGGAGCATCTCTCCTGTGAGGAAAGTCTGAGAGCTGGGGCTGTTCATCCCAGAGAAGGGAACGCTCAAGGAGAGCGATACCAATGTCTATAAATACCTGCAGGTATTCCCAGAAACTGGCAAGCATGTTGTGATGAGGTCTGGCATTGCGTTTTCTTCTGCAGCACCCTCGGGGCAGCAGGTCAGAGTTTGGTGCACTTGCAATTAGTCCATCTGCCACGAGCAGCCTAGAAACAGTCCAGTCCTATGAAACTAAACTAGAACCCATTCGTAGTGTTGCAGCCCAATGTGAACGTTCCTGCTGGCTGTGTGTGTATGAGATGTGTGGAGCTGGCTGATTGAGGACATGAGGTGCCCTGACAGCTCAGAAGCTGCAGCCCCGTGGGTCAAGCCATAAAACTGTATCACTGGAATGCCTTTAACTTGACATGGATTACTTGAAGATACTGTTTAGGAAAGGAGCAAGTATGTACCATGTTGGATGATGCCAGTACAGTAGCTCTTTTAGTAGTCTCATTTGCCAGAATAATGACTTCATGTGATTCCTGTCCAGAGAGTATCAAGGTGTGTAGGATCTCAGTTCTTATCACATGGCGACACCTTGGCTGTGCACAGCCTCATGCATGTTTAAGAACTCATATTTACTCTTATGTGATTAAAATGCTGCCTAATAAATGTTACTTGTTGGAGTAGCCTTGGGAATGTGGCACTAAATGGGAAGGGTAAGCTAAGGGGTCCTGCCTGAGGAGCGTTCACTTCCCCATAACGTGCAGCTACCAGTGGTAGAGGAGCATCACCTTGGCTGTACTTTGAGACCCTTTTTGATTGATTTTTCTCCTCCTGATAGTGGAGTTCCCACAAACCAAAATCACAGCTGAGTATGATTTTGAACTCTTTACTCCTCTACTTCTTATTTGGTTGTTACATACACTGGAAACAAAAGTGCCAGACATTTTGTTCAGATCAAATTTGAGAGCTGTTTATAAGCATATTTACCACCAGTTTTTTTTCCTGGAGAAGCTCAATTGTGTTTCTCTCTCGACTTGCTTTTCTGTTGAAAGTTGTAGGCAATTTAACACTGCAAATCTCAGCTTTATTGCTCGCTCCATAAACAGCAAAGTAATGACACTTAGTAGTTAATCCCATGATCACACCAGAACTCAGCTTTGAGGTATTTTTTCCCCCTCTTAAGAAATCACAACCAATTGCCTGTTTTGTGAAGTGCCTCACCGGCAGGTGCAGTGAGAAAACCCCTCCAACGCTCTGCCTCTGCCTTTGCTTTGTAAATTCCCAGTGTGACTTCTGTTTCTTGGCACAGAGAAGGTTTTTACAGGAAATATCTCTTTCTAATTGTTGAACAATGTATTCCTGTGTTTGCCTAACAATTGTTTCTTGTGCTTAAGCCTAGGGTAATGAGAGCTGGATGATGTTTATTACCATAAGCGCCACAACTCAGTTTCTTTGCCTGACAGATTGTTCTTTCTGGTTTTCTAAGAAAACGTGACACTGCTGTGAATGTTATAATAAACATCGTAAACTTTCCCATGGCAAAGATAAACAGTCCAACTTCAGATGGCAAAGGCACACAGCTCGTGAAGACAAAATAAGGAAACACACACTCTAATGACACAGTGTCCTCTGGGCTAATGAATGCACCCATCCCAACCTCTGCTGGTTTGTCAGAGCTGTGAGGAAAAGAAGTGCCAGGAGTTGGTCTTTCACAAAACAACCATGCTGATCCTCAGCATTCCTTGACCTGGGCTGGAGTTTCCAACCCAAAGCTGAGCGAGTCAGGACATTGGTCACTGACATTGGTGCTGTCATTTTTGTTAAGAAAAGGGAAGCATGTGCCTGAGCCGTGCTGTCAGGAGGGCTCGTGGTTATCTCACAAACAGCAGTGAAATGCTCCTCTTGATAATTTGAGAGTGGTCCTTTTCATTAGTCTCCATTTATTCAAAACAACTGAATTATTTAAGTGCTTAAATGTTAACAAAATATGTGCTGTAACGTTCTCTTGCTGTGAAGCACTTCCCAGGAGGGGCTTGTCAAGCATATCGTCACACAGCTAAACCACCTTCAGGGTACTGTTATGTGACTTCTTCACATCCAGCCTTGATCTTCTTCATGGACTGTGCTATTTTGGATTCTGGGTTCAGTGAGTTCCACCTGATTTTTCAGGAGATGACATCATTGATGCTGGCCATGAGCATTTCCACATGCTTTTACCTTCTCTTTCCCCTCCTTGTCAGAGCGTGGATGGCTTCTCTGCTACTAAGTAGTACACAAACAGTGATTAGAGATTTAAAATGATGAGCTGTGCTAGTTGGGATAACTGCATGAGCCCAGCTTTGCTTACATTCTGGAAAATAAATGTAGTAATTTTTTTTAAGTCTTTAAAAGATCCCTTTCTTTGTGTGAGACGGTGGAACTCTGACACGCTCACTGCCACTCAGCCACTACGGCCGCTGACCTGCCTGAGGTTGTTTTGAGGCTGGGTGAAAGGGTATGTAGGGCTTCACTCCTCCTTGTTGCAGCTGCACTGCTGAGCTAATTATAGCCTTTAGAGTATGAGAGAGATGAGAATTTGGCAAGATGCAAAAAAATGCTGAACCTGACTTTCAGAGAGAGGCAGAGCAGGTCTCAGGCAGCCTGAGGTTCAAGGACTGCAGAAGATTCTTGGCTGCACCTCGCCTGTGTGACCTTAGAGTGATCACTTGATCTTGGTGTGCTGCCTTCTAAAATTACCAGCCCTGCGTTTCTTTCAGTATTTGTACGTGTTAAGTTGTGTTGCCTGGAGATTCTTGCGTAGTTTCCTCTTCTGCCCAAGTGTCTTTACAGTTAAAACTAGAACCGAAATCTCCTAAAAAAAGCAGGTTCCTGTCATAACTTACTATGGAACTATTGTTGGAAACTGCTGACTTGCTTCTGAAAATAACCTTTTGAATAGTAACTGTATAACCAACTCATCAAGAAAACAGAAGGTCTGCAGTCCTTCCCATGGACTTTATTGCCCAAGTAACATGAAATCCCAAATGAAATGACACATTTGGGGGAAGCATTTCTTCACCAACCAGTTCCTAGCTAACTATATATAGCCTTGTTTCAAGTTGCTATTCTGCATTAGGTTTTTTTCCCATGAAAATGAGGAGAGTGCATTCTTCATCATTCCTCTTGATCCAGACTCATGCTGGTGGCTTGTTTGCTTCCTAGTACCCACACAAAATACCTGGGTTTCTGTACAGGCGTAACACTGTCCGGCTGTTGCGTGAGCAGAAGCAATGGGAATGGCTTTTCAGCTGTTTTCCTTTAGAGTTTTGTAGTAAAAGTACTCAACTATGCAGGTTCTTAATCTTTCCTATTCCATAATCCGGCATGAATGAAACCACTCTGCTGAGCAACCAGTCTTTATATGTTGTTCCCTACAAAGTTCCATCAGAGATGAGTTTTGGTTGTTAAAGTCACTCCTTTCACTTTCTCAAGTGACCTGTCCTGTAAGAGCAAACAGAGGCAAAGGGACCCTGTGCAAGCACCAATGGAAAGCATTAATCTGAATCCTCACATGCCTTCAAAACTTCTTTTCCTTTGAAATGGGATGTCTATGGCACGTTTTGGCCGTGTTTGCAAAGAGGTTTTACCTGGTCAGGAGGGTGCGTGAGGACAGGGTTGAAAGTGGGTTGAAACAGTCAGGTAGGGAAAGCTCTATTACAGAATTGTGTACCACTCTAAGCCACTTGCTTGAAGTCAAGACTTAAATCGATGCTGCTTAGGGAAATGCCTGAATGGCAAAATCCACAAGCTAAACAAAAGACTGCCTTCCTGTGCTGAAGGGAATTAAGGTAATACCTCATCTCAGTGAAAAGAACAGGGTTTTTTGCTACTGCTATTCATATGAAACAATGGTAAAGAGTGCTGTGCTACTTCCAGGAAAGCCCTTCTTTGTGGCATATTGCATGGCATTGTTCCAAGGGAGGATGCTGAGAGAGGAATTCCTGGGTGATTCTAAAGTGGTAAGTGGTCCTGCACGTGGCAGCTTAAAATCAGCTTAGATATTGAAGACCTGGAAACATGCAGCTAAACAGAGGTTAAGATTAGCTGATGGAATGAAACATTTAGAATGCTAAACATCTTGTCATTTGAATCTTTGTCTCAGGCTTAGTTCAGATAAAGATACGCTCTTTTCTGTGCAGTTTCACGGGTGTTAATAAAAACGAGATTGTGACAGGCCTCAGGGAAACAACAAACTTTCAGAAACTCTCTTTGAAATGCTGACTTCAAGGTTTCTGAAACGATGGAAGTAGAGGTGGGCCCTAAATGTAGAGGTCCTAGATGTTCACTCTTTCAGGAACTGGTCAGGCACATGCCCATCGAATCAGTGCGGCCTTGTTTTCAGTTGAGAAAGAAAAACCCCTCTTTCTTCTTCTCTGATTGTACCTGTAGTTTAGTATATGCCACACTGAGGCTATCAAATACCACGAAATATGAAGGTTTCCTAGTTCTGACTTTGCTCAGAAAAGATGGAAGGCCATAAACTAAACCAACTCGATTTAGAAAGGGGACGAACTGTCTTGAAAAGCTTCTGTTCTCTGTCCAGACGTAATTTCTTTGACAGGGCTGGGGATGTTGGCTTGGTCTGTGGGTTCACAATCTCAAAATCCACAAAGGAAACAGATTTCTGGTTTGGGGGAAGTGGGAAACCTTGTATTATTTGAAAGCACCCAGCCACAATGATCTAAAGGAACCGAAGCTCGCTTGTAACAGCTTTTCAGTCCCTGTATTTTTCTGTTAGGTTTGGGATGGCCATTGTATTGCTTGGCTTAAAAAGAAAGGGCTCATTGATGTAAACTTCTTCCTACCCTCTCTGAGTAAACCACAGCTCATTCAGAGAGATTTCTGAGGGCTGCACTGTCACAAGACGGATGTGAAGGGAAAGAAAGTGTCAGCTTTGGCTGTGACAGCCCCATCAGGGTTCATGCATGTGTATAGTCAATGACACTTTTGGTTGAGGACTCACAAATCTGTGCAAACCACCAAGTGTGACCTGCATTCAGCTTAATGTACAGGTATTATAGAAGGTGACACTAGCCCTTTAAAGAATTGTTGTACTACTGAGCAGGGGCACTTGATTTCAGATTCAGCCAGGAGCAGGCTGTATCACCAGGTATATAGCCAAACAAAAAGTATGGCAGATATGTTGAGTAGTAGAAGATAGCCTGGCTACTTGGGGTAGGTGTGCTTTTGTTTTGTTGCCTGTTATGAATGCTGAATGCAGCAATGCATACTTGTTACTTTCAAGTCTCCCTTGGTATTACACAATTGAAATAGAATTGGTATTTCTTATGTAATTGTTTTGTCGTCACAGTGGCAAAACTTGAGCATTGTTCCCAGGAAGGCTGGGCTGGCTCGTCAGTGTCAGAAAATACTTCATCCCACAGGTTTACTGCTGCTTATTTGGTAACAACAGTCTCATACAAACAACCCCAACTTGTATATACGTCTTATATGTAGGGAAAGTACAGCAAGTTCTGTTAGTTCTCTTTCTCTTTGAAAGCTTCAGGTTTGGGGAACCCCAGATAGGTTGATGTAGGGGCTTAATTATGCTGAGGGGCTGGTAATTAGATCTGTGGTTTTATTCATGTCAGTCACTGAAGTCTCCTGGCATAGCTTTGCTTGTGCATTCATGTATCTGCTTTTTAAGAGATGTCCAGATGCTTCTAAGTAACTTCAGAGAGGAGAAGGAGATAGAAGAGCCATTCCCAGAATGAATCTTGGTATTGTAATAAAGAAGTTACTGTCCAGGTGCATCTGCATTAAAGAGAGAAAAGCTCTGATGGTGCATCCTGCTTTTACAACCTTTTAAAACCTTTTTTGCCTTTTTTTTCACAGAGCTCGTGCCTATGTTTTGATGCTTGTCACCTAACACCGTGGAGACCTTCCTGAGCAAGTAGGTGTCTTTTCTTCAAGAGAGTCAGAGGAGCCTGTAAGATACAACTGCATGTTTGAGTGCATTCTAAGTAGTAATCATGTCCAAGAGTCTCCACTGAAAGTCTTCCAACGTTGCTGTAAGAGACACCTTTCATTTATTCATCGTTTTTCAAACCTTCAAATGGATGACTTCAGTCCTGTGTTGCAATGCAAATCAGCCTGTCGCTGCTGCCTGTGGAAATAAGGGAGGAATGCTGGGATGGTCCCTTTGGACGCGCTGCAGGGTCTGGCCTCTCTCTTTCTTTTTTGTCTCTTCAGGCCGAACGCCAGAGTAACCTCATCACACAGGACAGTCTCTGCACTGTCTGCTTGTGATTACAGGGAATGTTTGTACAAAACAAACTGATACTGGGAAAGTGTTTTGTCATTTCTAACGGCACTGTCAGACTGTGAGGAAACTGGGAATGTTTGTCCAAAACTGGAAAAATTGAGTGTTTCACTGGTGTTGCTGTGGAAACTGGTACTGGTACAGCATGTACTTCTCCTCAGCGATGCCTCATGTGCAGCGGTGGCTCCTGAGAGAACTCTCATGAATAACGTCAGGATCCCAGAGAAATTTGCAAGCCCCTTACTTCACATCTTCCTCTTTTCTGAACCGTGATGCGGACAGAAGAGCCCCTTGGTTTGGTGTTTCAGAGAGTGTGACCGTTGCAGAACCACACAAAGCTGTGAGCAGTGACTGAGCAAACCAACCCCCCAAAACCATTGATAACCTCCCTCTGGGAGTGGGTGGACGGACATGATGTCCTCAGAATTCTTTGCAGTGTACCTGTGGGAAAGGAAGAGCCACAAATGCTGCATTAACACTGCCACTGTAACAAACTCAAACAAGACAGAACCACTAGTTCCATCTGGAGTCGATGAGGCACGCTGTCCTGTGCTGTTTGGTCTCATGACCAGCAGCAATCTGGACATGCAGGATGGGCCTCTGGAAGACTTCTCAAGGTAATTAGCTGATTTTGATTCACAATTCTGATGATAAATACTGATATTGTAAATAAATGCTGTTTTGTAGCATACAGAGAACCCCAGATTACACAGAGATTAGAAGCAGGACAGGAAACCATGTCTGCATCAGTGTTAGAAGGTGTAGCCCGTCCCGGTCCTCAACTGTGTGTTGTGCTAAATCCCATGTCAGGAAGCAGCCTGGAGGCACTGTTTAGAGGTGTTAGCATATGGACTGACAGAATAGGCACTTGGCAATTGCACAGTCAGCAGAGTTGAGTTACCTGTCACCTTTGCTTCTTCCCCCTTGCATGGGATGCGAACCCTCTGAGATAGTGAGATGAGCAAGTGAGGAGTTTTTTGCTGGTTTTGTTTGAGGATTTTTTGTGGATGTCATTTGTTGTGAATTTTTTACCTTGTTGAGTGGAATAAAATTGTTAGGAAGTGATGGTTTAGTCTCATGTTCTCTTGCTGCTTAGAGTTGTGTGGTACTAGCAGCCTAAAAGCTGGCTGAAATGAGATGCCTGAGTGAGGATGAAAGGTGGGGTCCCTTCAGGTTAGTACAGCTCCTTGTTTGGAAGGTCTCTGCTAATGACTGAGACACCTCTGTGTCAGGCTGCATGGTTAAATGGCAAAGCCCTCTTCAGCAGCCTCCACAGGACAGTTCAGAGTTTAAGGTTAACATGTCTCTGTTGAAGGTGACAGACTCGTTCTCGTGATTGCAGTGGCCAAAGTTTCTTCATGCACAACACCAGCTGGTTCCTCTCTGCTCAAGAGGTCCACAACCCCTCTGTTAACTTTTCCTGTTGCTCTCTGGTTAGATAACAGCAGATGGATCTACTCAATGTCTGAGTGATTTATTTCTCTCGAAAAGACTGTGCTTTCCTAATCTTGAAGCACTATTTTTTTTGCCAAATATCTAGATTATCAAGCAATTTGTTTGTGACCGTTCCTAGCAGAAATGAACTGATTTACGAGACACGATTAGCATCTTTTGATGGGATCACTGAAGGATGAAACAGACTTTACTGCAACTGGGTCTTCAGGATTTCTGTGTGATAAAAATCCACTCCTGTAAAATGGAACATGATACGTTTCAAATGGTTTTTAATCTGTGATTGCATTTTACTATCTTCATTCTTAATTGTGCTGTTTATGTCATCTAATCTTTGGGTTTAGAAATGAATTTGCTGTTAAGATTTTAAAGCTTTGTTTGCATGTGCGGTTTAATTCCAGTTTTGTTATTTATCATTGAGTGTTTTTGCTGTCTCCTGTATGTTCTGTGTGTAAGGCACATCCTTGGTAATCGAAGCATGCATCGAGCCTGAAGAAGGATATTTTCTTTAGACAGGACGAGACAGGGTCTTGAAGTTTTAGTCTTACTGAGCCATTAATTAAAGATCAAAGTATTGCTACCACCCTGCATGGTTGTTCCCTTGTAAATAGAGTTCTTTCAGCAGATGTTTTGTGATTCTTTTGGTTAATCTCTGAAAGAATAAAGAGGGGAAAGTTCTGAGCTGCACAGGACTCTTTAGACAGCTGGGTAGCCTCAAAAATAGGACATTATTATATGTGTAAACTTAAATATAGCAGTGCTATTAGTATGTTCTGCATGGGAGAGCTAGAAAGTTCTGGGGAAAAAATGTTATAAGATAGCGAGACAAGAAAGCCCTGTTGCTGTGGAAAGCTGTTGCTGCTAAGGTTTGGGCCTTGATATTTTTTTTCTTTTAACTGAGGAAAAAAATGTGGATTTTGGCTTAGCTCTTTTCTAGTACTTGAGAATTAGAATGAGAGGAGAGGCCACCAGTGGTGATGATCGGATTTGAAGAATGTGGTAATATTTCCTCTTGACCCAAGCTTTCGCCAAAGGGATTTTACAGTGATGCCTTGGAAACTTACATTTCTAGGTGTCTGCGTCGTCTTTACTCAAAGTAACAAGTGAATGGTTTTGTTTTTCTGCTGTAGCACAACTGAAGTTAAGAACTTGGTGTTCTTTTGAAAGAAACCCCAGCATAAGATGATGTAATCAAATGTATCTCTCCAGCTTAGAAGTGTAGATGCAGAGCTATTGCCGTCGACATTTATCATTCTGTGTTTTGTTCAGGTTTTCATGATTGTATTCAGTGAACTCTAAACAGCTTTGTTTATACCCTGAACAAAGACCCCTAAAAGCGTTTATTTTTTAAACAGTAGATAGGATATCCTCTGGAAAACATCCTCCTCTGACATCCTGATCAGATGAATTTCCAACAGAAACCATGTTCTTATAGGTTGCCTTTGTGTGATTGACCGCTGGAGCACAGCATAAACCCCAGCATCTTAAAGGCAGGATGCTCTGAGCTGATAGGAAATGCTGCTTTCTCCATGAAGTTGGTTAGCTTTCGTTTCCAGGAATGGGTGCATGGTGTCATATATTGATGTCTGCTGTGATGAAATGTTGCTGTGTGATGTGTTTAAAATCTTCCACCTGCAAAAATCCTCCTCTGACCATTTTCTTTCTTCCAGTTTGTTTTCAAAATGCAAATTTACTTTCTCACCCGTAATTTATTGAATGAAGGTGCAAAATAGATTGGTGAATGAATCATCTTGACAAGGTTAAAATCTACTTTCTGAAGTCTTTCAAAGTGTGTGCTGCCTCATCCACACTGACAGCTGCCACTCGCGAGGAGTCAGCTACACAAGCTGAAGTGATATTGCAAAGCTCTGAAGAGCTTCTTTGAGACCGGTGCTGGGCTCCAGACTGTGTTAATGTTGCTCTAATTGATGGTTCAGCCTGCAGGTGGAACAGACACATCTGTCTGCAGCCCACCTGCGGTGCACAGGGTGCACAACTGCAAAGTTGGAAGGGACGTTGCAACTTATGAAAAATAGCTGGGCATCATTGTACTCCAAATGGCAGTTGCCACCAGTGATGTAGTGTCTAGCAGGCAATTAGCTAAGCTTCAAATTAACTTATTTTTCAGCTGTGGAATCCAGAGCATGATTCAAAGAAAGTAGCAGGAATATTCCACTAAGTTTTATTCCTAGTGGGGTTGGACTGTTCCTTTGGTTATTTTGTGAGAGTTCTCTGAATTAGACTGCAGTTTGTTATTTGTTGACTTAATAGAAAATGAAACTTTGGGGATCAGATGGTTCTGTGGAATCTTTTGTTCATTAAAAACAAGCCAGAAATGTTGGGGTTTTTTTTCCACTGAAATTAGAAGAAAACCTGTTCTACAACTAAATGACTGCCTGTTCCTGGCACCAGACCTCCTCAGTGTACCTCACATATACCAGCATGATGCGTACCTCAGGCACAGAGCATAGTCTGTTTGCCATAGGATTAATTAACAGCTTCTAATTCATTGCTGTGTGTTTGTTATCTTTGTAACGTGGAGTTATTCAAAAACAGGATTTTTGAAAGGCAAGATTCTGCTCTAAGACCTGGGTTTCCATTTGCATAGGTTGCCTTTTGCACTTTTCAATATCCAAGTGTTCAGCAGTAACACAACTAAAGCATGCATAATTCTCTTTCAACTTGAGTTGTTGCTGTAAGCTGAAACTCAAAACCTCTTCTACAGAGCCACTCTCCACCTTAAACCGATGGCAGAAGAGATTGTTTCTTGCAGTAAAAGAAGTCTTGAGGGTATTGTGATGGCTGGTGTTCGTGGGATCTGACAGCTCTGCCTTAAAGAAAGAATGTGCTTAAGTGCACTTTGAGTAGTGTTGATGGGAGACATGGTTTTCTCAAACACCATGTATGTTGTGGTTGGCTCCTCAAGTGTTTCACTGGAGAAGTTGGGTTTGACAGCCTTGAAGTAACGCAGAGCTTTAGAACAGAAGGCCACGATGGGAGTCTCCAAGTATCTGTGTGTCAGCACAGGGCATTCCTGAGAGAAACTGGATAGTGTGTGACTTGAGCATATTTTGTTTATGTGCATGATATCCTGTATTATGTTAACATTAACTATTTTGTTTGGTCAGGGGAAAAATACAATGTGAGCAGCACTGCCTAGATGATATTCGTCAAGTAGTACTGAAGTAGACCTCTGAACAATGTGTGAATGCATTGTCTGGGCTCGTTGCACAGTTGATGGCGTTCTTTGGGTAAATTACACTTCCAGTGAGATCTGTTGTCATTTTAAAAGTCAAGAAAATAAGGGAGGGGTGTTCATACAACAAAGAATATAGATTTTACGTAAGGACTACGTAAAGCCATGTCCTGTAGTGAGAGGAGTGAGAATGGTCTTTGGGTGATGACTAAAAATACACCCACACTGCTATATTCTAGGGAAGGAACAGAGTTGTTAGGGGGCTATACAATAAGAATATGAAGATGTGTTATCCCTATATGTGTTGTTATGGCCTTGTCGTCGTGGATTTCAGCAAGCCAAAAAGTCAACTGAGAATCTACTACATCCTTATGTCTTGGGGTTTTTTTCAGTCAAGACTGAATAAAACCCAGGATACATGATCTGAAACAACCCCAAACCACCCAAGAAATAAAATAATACATGTTTTGATTTCTGTTACGAAGCAGATGAGCTGTAAATGGTACCTGGGCTGGTTTCTGGCTGAAACCTACGAAATATGAGTAAATAAAAAGCTGATGCTAAAACCTATTTTGACACGTTGTTAGCCAAGCACCTTCAGCTGGCTGCAGGGGTTTGTTTGAGGCACTAGATCAGTGCACAGACCTAAGAACTGGATTTGGTTAATGCTGGTTTTAGGTTTTGGAAAATATTTGACTTCAGAAGATAGGCTGGAGAATATTGCTCTTTTTAATCCCTTTTTCTTGTCCCCTAGTTCAACAGCCCATGTTTTTCCTATTTGAAAATTCTTATTCCTTTTCCAAAAAGGAAAAAATTAGAGAAGGTCACATTGTTTTAGTAAATTAGTTCCAGAAAGTATTTCTTGAAAAGAAATTGTTTTTAAAGTAAACAATATCCCTGTGTTTTCTTTTCATGGATATTTTAAGGTTATGATTACTAACATTCTTCAGGCTCATGGAGAGTTTTTCTTCAACTGAAAAACTTTTGACCCTCACTTTCCATTTCACATCCATTGTTAAGTGGAATTTCAAGGTAAAGCTCTTGTCAAACGGTGCAAATTTGAGCTGATGTTTCAGTGGCTAAATCTGCAGTCATGATTGTGAACCAGAACTGAAGGAACTTTATTCAGTAAAAATAATTTGACAAAAGAATATAGAGCCAGATCAAAGGCAGGAAAAAGCCAAACCCGATCAGGCCCAGTTCTTTAGAAGCACAAGTTCAACCAGCTATGTAAGGATGTTGGTACCTGTGTGTCTTTATTTCACAATTAGCTGCAAAACATGAGGAGTTACCATTTGATTGGCAAGAGAATAGGTGGGTTTTCTGTTCAGTATTAGTGTTTGCTTCGGTGTATCTATCAAGTGGTGCAATTTGGGAGCAGCTATGACTGTGTACCTGTCTATGGCATCGCTGTGCTGAGCCTGGCTTGTGACTTCCCTTGGGTACCTTGGGTGCAGACCTGACTTTGTAACACATTATAAATAATCCTTTGACAGGATTAAACAAAACCTAGTTCTGTGAATCATCTGTAGGAAGAAAAAAATTAACCTTGCAGATAGTTTTCCTTTTCAAGATCTATTTCTCTGTATTGTACAGCTTCCATTAAAAGTGTTAATGTGTTAATCTCTGATAAATCTTGCTGCTTGAATGCAGGCTGTACTTATTAATTTGTTCTTGTCGCATTCAGCCTGAATAACCTTCATGTTTCCAGGCTTAGAGAATATGATTTTGAGTGCCAGTTGTCTTTGTATCAGGTTCTGAGACATTTCCACGTTCAGCATAGTAGCAGCATTGTTGTGACCATCCTTTGACTGCAGATGTCCTAAATCTGCTATGAGGACAAGTATTGTGAGAGAAGAGCTGTTTGCCAGCGGATTTCTAAGGATTTTTTTTTAAATGCAGGGTTTTAAACATTGATTTAAAGTTTAGAAATAAGATTCTAAAGTATCTGTTGGGATGCCTCTCATGAATTTTACTTCAAGCTCTATTTTCCTTCCATTTCAGAATTTGTATGGTGTGAGGATATACGTGAAATGTATTCTCTCTCTGATTGGAGGTAAATAGGATGCAGTGATGTTTGACATCATGCTGGGTGGTTCTCATCTGTTAGATGGAAGTGGCGGGATGCTGCAGAACAAGTGCAGGCTGGTGTTTCCCACCAGCATCGCTTGAGTAGTAAGAGACTTGATCTCCAAAGCTCAGTGTCATGCTAAGGGAGCACGTGCCAGTGTGCTGTACATGATGCTGTTGCTGGGTAGTATTTCAGGACAAGTTCAGTGGCCAAGGACTGGAGTCTCAGCTGCTGCCAGTGGGCAAATCTCCGCTGGAACTGGTGGAGCTCTGACAATTGACACCATCTGACACTCAAGGACTCAAGTATTACAGTTTGTGTGTCTCTAAGTAGAACCATTTCCAATGTGTGTGTTTCCATTATGTGCACTAATGTAATTTGTGTTTCCCAGATGTGCAGATCTTTCAGTGAAATCCTATTCTTATGCCTTCCACCCAAATAAGTTCCTTTCCCCCCCCAGAAATAACAGTGTTGGTTGTTTCTTGAATGTTCTTGTTGGGTTTTTTGGTTTGGGTTGTTTTTTCCTTTTGTTCCCCAAGGACAGAAGTAAAAGAGCAAGAGAAGGCAGCGTTTTCTGTGCCTGGAACCAAATGGCAGTATGTTTATGTTGAATAGCCTTTGCTCAGAGATGCCTTTCGCTGTAATGCTTTCAACCCTCTGTTTGTGTGGTCTGAGTTCAGAGAGATGATTTGCTTCTGTTTCCCACAAGGCTAAGGACTAGCTGAAGATGTTATGGAAAATGTCACAGGAAGCAACATGCTGAGATGGGGAAAGAACACAAGAACTTTGTGAGTAATTGTGCTGGAGACAGTACAGCAATAGCTCCAGCTTGGCTGGAAAACAAGCTTGGCCAGTGCAAGCTCAGTGGAGGACACACAAGCTAAAGCCAACCTACCTGAAATCTAGGCAGAAAACAGCAGTCAGGTGCAGCTTTGCATATCCTACTTACAATGCCATCTGGTCCAGTACAGGGGCCAGGCTCCGAGCTTGGATCTCTGGGCTGATAATTTCCCACTTGCTGATCATGAAGGGAGGATGAGTTGCAGGAGGAGTCAGGCATGTGGGCTGAGAGCAAGATGTTCAGTGTCACTGAAAAGTAATGACTCTAGCCAGAAATATGTGGTCAAAAATGTTTCTATGTTAATTGGAGCTTGTTGAAGACACTGAGAATCTGTTGACCTTTGTGGGTTTCTGTAAGTAAGTAGGATAACACAGCTGTCATACCTACCGCATCAGTCTGCTGCTGTGGCTTAGGATGGAGCCCTGAGAGTATGCTTTAATTGCACTGCATTGTTAGAATAAAAAGCCTGCTATTTGACTTGCACACAAGGCAGACCTGAGCGCAGACTGACGCATATTGATAGGTGCCCTTCGGAGAACAAGAAACTGGGATGTGACTACCCTTGGTGTCCCCCAGCTCACTGCAGTACCACACTAAGCTGAGTCTGTCTCACCTCAGCAGTGCGACAGACATGGTCAAGGCTCTTTGCATTTTGACATTAGCCTCAGCTAATGGGATCAGGAAGAGAAATCAGGTTCTGTTCTCCATTCTTTCTTTTCAACATCAGTGGAGGAGATGCATTTCTTTTTGAAGGAGGAATAATCCTCTTTCCTGATTCATCTTCATGTAATTGTACTCAGGCACCATAAAGCAGATGGATGCAATGTATTCAGGTTGGTTGTTCATGGAATATCTGTGCCTTTTGGTTCTGTAGAGTTGCGCAGATATAGGGGGATCCAAAAAAGAAAGAAGCAAAAAGGGAACTCGGAGAGATGAGCTGTTGCAATGATCAGGTGAAAGAAGAGATAGGAAACTAGAGCGACTTGGGTTGTTTGATCTGGCAAGTGTGTGGAGAAGGGATGTGATTGTGCTGTATAAATATATCTGGGAAGTAACCAACAGGAAGGGAAAAAAAAATGAGTGAGAGACTCGGCATGAGGAAAAAGGTTACAAACTAGGCATTGATAATTATAGGCTGGAGACAGAATAGTGAGATTCTCCTCTGAAACAGAAGCACACCCAGTGAGCTGTGAAATGGTGTGTATAGCTCCCTGCCCCCAGCTGGGTAGCTGCAGCCAGCTCACACGTGAACGATTGCTTCAGTGGATATTCTGAAAACGGTAAAGGGCAGCTCTAGTTTTTGTCAAAACTTCAGATGCTGCAGCTTTACCTGTAGCTGAACTTGTAAACTTTAATCTCAGTAAGGAAATGTCCTTTAAATTGATGCCAACATCTTATTGCGTCTAACTGGACATCGATTTGTGTGTTGATTTGTGTACAGCATATTTTTAACATACAATGGATGTAACCTTAATACATTAATCATTCACTTAGTCCTACAGTATAAGGCTTAGGAAATATCCTGAACTGGTCTTGTATTTGATGCTGGAACTTACTTACAAATGGGGTTGGCTGCAAACATTAGAGAAGTCTTGATGGGTGTTTTTCCTTAGTAAACAGATCTAAGATTGAAGTGCAGGTTCCATGATAACAGGCAGTTCTGGTTCTAAGATAGCTTTAAATCATGGAAACGTGTCACTTCAAAGCTGATCTGAACTGCTTCGGCTCAGACTTCCCAGCATTTTTGTTTCTGACCCTAATTAAATTCTGTGGCCTGAAGTGTGTTTTATCTTTCTCTGAGACTGTCTAGGAAACCTTTTTATTACTGCAGTGAGACCTCTATAGGTACTGAACGGCTGGTGAAATTATTCTGCTTATAGATATGTAAAGCTAGAACTGAAGTACAACAACAAAAGTGTTAAAATGACTGCATAGGGGAAGGTAGAGAAGGAGAGATGCAAAGGTGATGTCCACCCATCTTAACAAAACCCACAGCCATAGGAGGACACTTGTTTCTCTTAGATGGACAGTTTGAAGCCACGAAGGAAAACAACGGAACCTTCAAAGGCCGTTAATCCTTGGTAAGGATGACAGTGATTGATTTTGTCAGGAAAAAAAATCAAGAAAACGTGTCAGTAAATTCTGTACATGTCAGGTAAAAACCTTATGTAGAAAAAAATAACCATCTGTATGAAGGGGAAAGTCACAACATGATTACAAAATCAATTGTTGTAAGATGGATGTCAAGGAAAAAGGCACAAGGCGGGTATGAGGAGGAAGGCAGCAGGAGAGCAAATACAGCTCAGATCATTTAAGACCTCGCTTCTGAGTTGCTGATTCACTAGAAAAAGCCAGGCAAAGTGAAACTGTCTCAATAGGTAATAGAATTGCACTTGGCACAGGGAGGGTTTTGTTCAGTGCCCACTATAATCCTCAGTGTGAGCACACATGCAGCCCTTCACAGAGGAGGTGTTGGCTGAGAGCCCTTTCGTGTGTTTAACACACACAGTGCAAAGCTGCCTTTAGATGCAGGGAATTACAGCCCCAGCATTTGCCACTAGTAATACCTGGCAAATACAGCGAGGGAGAGAGCAAGTGCTTGTGAATTTTTCACAAGTTTGTTAAACATAATGCAATATAGTGAAATGTATTCCCTATTACACATAAATAAGGCAGAACATAGGTAGTGTTTCTGTCTATTTGTAGTTTTTAACTGGTAAGTGTCATGCAGTTTTCTTGCAGGAGTTTTAATGGTTTCTTGGCCTTCAAATGAAGGCTGTATATGCCTTCTGGGAACAAGTTTTAGCCAAGTTGATTCACGAGTTGATTGAGCTGAACATAAAGAAGTGAAATGGTGAGACCTGTGAACATTCACAGGCTTGTTAAAAACAACATAGTGATCCCTCCTAGTCATAAAGACGTGGAAACAAACAGGTTATATTTAAGCACTGAGTTGACAGATTTATTCTGCTGAAATCCTGCCACTTTAGAAATCACTGCTTACAGCCAAAGAAGTGACTCCTTTGCCTCATCCTAATCCAGATGTAAAGTCATAGTCTTGCACTCATGTAATATTGAGGGAAGTAGGATTCCTTCTCAAGGCACAACTTTTGCCAACTGCTTGCCTGGTTTATGCATCAGTGAATTGGTCACTGCAAGAAACAATCTTATGTTTCCCATCTCAAGATGATGCTTTTGTTATCAGTGGGGGTTGCTTTTTGAAGAGTGCCTAGGGTGGTAATTGGTTTCTGGATAAGGTGCAGCCGCAGTTCTCCAATCAGGAATTATTTCAGAGGCCTTGGAGTGACCGCATTCAAATATGTATAATGCCCTTTATTTAGTGTTTATTTAGTGCCTGGTCAGCTGAAAATGTTAGGCTCAAGACATTGCTAAATGCTGGAAATGAGAGTTATCTTTGCAGCACCTAGTAGGGTGAGTCTGGATGAGCAAGACTAATGTGTTGAACCAGGATCTCCTTAGATGACTCAACTTTGTAAAGATCTTAATAGCAAAACATCTCTGAGTGGCCTTCAGAACTGGTTTCTACTGCTTTTGTTTGACAATAGCCTTTCAGAGAATTAATGAGGAGCACTTAGGGCAGTAATTGAATTTAGCTTAGAAACATTCCATAACTTTCCCTATATTCCTACATGTTACTGTTAGAATGATATTTGTTCTTTCACTAATCACTTTAAAGTCACATTAATGACAGAAAAAAAGTGACAAATGAAGCCATTATCCTTCAGTTACTGTGAAAGTACAGGACAAGCACAAATGGCCTGACAGTTCCACTTTGTTCTTCCAGACAGCCCAAATGAGTATACAAAATGATAATGACGATCATGGAGTTCATTTTGCATGCTATCATAGTGCAGTAAACTAAGCACTAAAAAGCAAACTCTGAAGGTTAAAAAGCACAGTGCAAAATCAACTTTGAAGGTCATGCTTTCTCGTTTAGGACAACTTGGTGGGCTGAGAGAGAATTAAAAATGATAGCTGTTAAATAATGAACTTGTGTAATTAGGTATATAAGTAAAAATATCTGGCATTCACCTGTAGTGCCTCTCAGTTTAAGAACTGCATATTTTCATTACTCGTGTGAAAGCCACATGTTTCCCGTTCTGTAGTACAACCAATATATGAGCTTTGTATTCATTGGAGAGCAAAATGCTTTCTTGAGAGTTCTTAATCATAAAATCTGCATATCTGATATAGCATTATATACTTTGGAATAATCCACAACTGCATGAGATTATAATATAGTTCTTAACAATCCATAACTGTATTTTTCTTAATTAATGTCATTCTCTTGGCTTCTTTTGAAATGAGTTGTCCACAAACACGAGAGAGGATTTTAGCTTGCTGATCATAGCATGCACACACTAAAGAGAAATGTGTGTTGCCAGTGGGACAGCAAAAGACAATGTCAGTCAATACTGTAGTAGTGTTACTGTTTCCTATAGCTGAGAACAGTGTTTGTATGTTTCTCAGTATTTTCCTCTGGTTTATTTAGGTTTAACTGCAGTTGTCTAGTTTAAACTAGCTTTTGGATATCATTAAGTGATGAGAAGAACCCTGACTGGCAATGTATCAGTTACAGAATACTTGGAAATTTGCAACTTGGTCAATTAGGACAGACATCATAGAGAGCTGGATTGGAAATCCAAACTGATAACTCCTCATTTCTTAAGGAAGGAAGTCCTCTTCATTCACCTCTACAGATGTCTCAGATGTATCTCTGTTCCCTTATCTGTAGAGTTGCCCTGATCTGTTTCTCCCTCAGGTTTTATGTTGCGTTTATGGAAACGTGCGGTTGCTAAATGCAGGGTTCTGAACTCAGAGAGATGCATTTAACAGAAATCAACGGTGCTGTGGCTTCACCAAAATCAAGACATGTCTACCAATAGCACCCAGACTTTTACATCAATCAAATACAGTAGATTCCACTCTCGTATGAAATCATGTTTAAGAGAAGGTTGGATGTTGCACTCAGGCAAATGTGGTTGAGAGGGGTGAGACAAAGGCTGCACTTCATGATCTTAAAGGTCCATGATTCTATGAAATGTTTGCTTGGTAAAAGCCAGTGGTGCTAGCTAGCTAACATCTGTGACAACGAGGTGAGATGCTGCTTGTCCTCTCAGCATCTGATTTTACTACCTCAGCCAGAGTTACGGCTTAGTACAACTGCGGTATTGAGTTTTAAGGTTGTGTATATAAGTTGATTGCTTTCCCTGCTCTGGTGAGATTTTTACCTTTCTAGTTTTACCTTTCTGTTTATTTCGATTAATGAAATCAGTGGAGATTAACTGAAAACACAGACTGCAGCTCTGCTCATGTAATCCAAAGTGAAACAATAAAAGTACAGGTTTTTAGTTACACAGAGAGAGGCTTCCCTTTGGTTACTAGGATATCCCCAATACACACTGCTCTGAAAGACTTGATGTTTGTCTGCAGAGTTTTTTGTTTCAGGTCAATAATTTCAAGTGACGGTAAACAAGCCCAGTGCAGTGATCTGTGGCATCTGCTGCAATCATTAGACCTCACCTAATTCATTACAACAGCTCCTGTAGTGTGGAGATATAAAACTCGTATGCAACTCTGTGTGCAAAACGGGTTCAGTACCTGTAAGAGTGGTGGAGATGTGCACTGCTGAAAGGCTTCCAAAGGACAGTGCCGTCCCCAGGCACAGCCTGCACAGGTTCACAAAGGGGAAGTGCTGTTTAACTCAGTGGACAGCCTTCTGCAGTGGGCTCACTCCCGTAGGGGGTGGTGGATGTAGTTCTTCCTGGGTTTCAGTAAGGCTTTTGAGACCGTCTGTTGCTCCCAGAATCCTTCTGGACAAGTTGTTCAGCCATGAGATGGACGGGTGGATGGTGCTTTGGGTGCAGGACTGCTTGAACAACGGGGCTCAAAGTGTTGCAGTGAGCAAGGCTGGCACGTGAACACCTGGCTGGCGAGCACAACAGCTCTGAAGAGCTGATTTACAACACCATTGAGCCTCACCTGTTCCTAGGGCTCGGTGATCATTTTGATGACCAGTAAGAGATGTTCAGCTTTTCTGCTGAAGAGATGAAAATGTGTATTTTAGCTTCTGCCAGAGTTTGGAGCTGCAAAAGAGACTGTTTCTTGTGATGTTTGTGTAACTAATTGATTCTCCTCGTTGTGATGTGGCTCCAGCCAGCACTGTCCCCAGGATATCAATATAGAAGTGCAGAGACCATGAGCTAAGCATTTGATCGTGGTTTCAGCGAAATGAACTAGTGAGGGATTTCATTCCATTCTGCACAGGGTGGTCACATCATACAGCAGTTTTTGGTACTCCCTGTGACAAAAATGGAGAGATCACTTGCTAGACTGTTGGGTTTTGTTTTGTTTTGGAGAACTCTCAGTAATACAGAGGTTCTAGCACAGAAGTTTATGCATCTTTTAGGACTGTAATATAGATCTTAATTTGAGGTTGAAGAGGTTCCTGGGCACTGTGTGAGACCACAAAAGGAGTGTAACATTTACTTAACCAAGTAATGTTTAGAGACCTAGACTCAGTTGGACAGAGCAGAAATGTCCTTTCTCCGGTGTTTTCTTGTTTGTACTACTATTCATAATACTAAGAGCAAGTGAAATTGCAATTAGAAGCGGCCTATGCTGTTTATTTATGAAGGAGTTAGAAGCTTTGGGAGAAAGACCTTGCTTTGCTGTGTCATGACTGGCAAGATGTGACACAGGATTTGTTTCTAAATAGCTACAGTAGATGGATTAATGAATACTGGCAGCAAAGAGGGAATTGAATCAGAACCCACATCCTCCTAAACGCAGGCTGGCTTTAAATAGGGAGAGGAAACCATGCTGGGCCGTGGCTTTCCCATATCTTATGCAACCTGAGGCTTCTTCAGAGGGTTAACAGGAAGCATATCCTCTAACGAAAGGCTTCTTTTAGCACGTGTGGTTTACATAACTGTTGTCTGAGACTGCAACTACTTTAGCAGTGAAATTGTTTTCCACTATTCCTTCTTCCAACTTTTAGTCCTTGACTGCCAAATCCCATAATGGACATTTGTTATTAAGATGCATCTTGATTTTTCATGGAACAGAAAATATATGTTTCATGGACTAGTTAATCAGATTCTGGTGAAAAGCTGGCCATCTCATTTATGCTCTTTCTTGTTTAACACAAGTCCTTTATTTCTCATTGACCAAAATTACAGTGAAACAAGCACTTTGAATTTTACAGTAGGATAAAATGGTCTTAACTGCCTAGCCCTTGCTATTATGATAGGATTAGAACTCGGCTCTAAGGCTACATCCAAGTTTCAGTGATGGAAACAGATGACTGCAGACGTGACATCTTATATCTGAAGTAACTATAGCCAATTGATATAAATGCAAAAACCAGTGAAGCTGTAGCAGTCCAAGCTGGCAGGGCACCAGATTGCTTATTCATCCATTGCACTTAATCCAGAGCTTTTGGAACTGAAATGACGTTGGTTTCCTTCTTCATGTGTATCCTCAGTTACAAGAGATAGACAACCTGCTGGACTGTAAAGCTGAGAAACTAATCCATCATGGGTAATTTATCAAGTTAAAAGCCTTTTTGTTTTGTACAGTGTGTGACCACCTCACTTTGGGAGCTTGTTCATGGTTAAGAGTTAGTTGAGGAGGAACTTTTACAGTTGAATTGTTATGTGTAGGCCATGGTAAATGCTCAGTTTCCTCAGTTGCTGTTAATTTGCACACGCTGTCTTTTCCTTCTTTGCCTGGATTTGTGTAATAGGATTAAAAGAGAAACGTGGCTCTACAGTAGCATTGGAAGTGAGGAGCTGATTACTGGCATTCTGTAAAGACCTTTGAATCTTCAGTGTTTGCTTGAGTGTCCTTCCTATAGCACAAGCAAATGCAAGTGATAAGGACAGAACATAAATAAACTGATAATGTTATTTTTCTCCCACTTCATCTAATTATTCCTAGGAGTTCTTCATTCTGCCCCTGAATGTGATCTGTCCTTCCATCTGAATTAAATTAATTCAACAATTAATCAGGAATGCTGTATCTTAATGAGGCTTCCCCACACGGTGGCTTTCCACACTGCAGTTCTCCCGTTAAATGCAGTAATTAGCACAACAATACAAGTTCACCCTTGGTTTCTTTGCATGATGTTCCCTCAAGGATCTTCTTGCAAATGATTGATATTGTTCAAGGATTTTCTTCGGAGTAAATAAACTACAGAAGTCAGGAGTGTTAGCACGGCAGATATGGTTTCTGTATCATGAACAGGGTGCAGAAGATGGAATAAGAAACTCTATAGGCAATGCCTCCTCAGGAACAGTGCAAAAAGATGTTTAAAACCTAAGGGCACGTCAATGCAAGGAAATGTGATTATGTGATATTATCCTACCTGAAGTTAGTAAAAAACTGATGACAATGGTGCCCCTCAAGGGCAGACGAGGTAGGACATTTATAAATCTGCTTCAAAGTGTGACTTCTGAGATGAGAACAAGCCCCAGCTTCTGAGATAAGGAACAGAAACTGAGTTCTGAGATAGAATAGAAAACTTTAGGAGATAGAGAAAGGAATGGGAAGGCTCCAGACACAAATGTTACTATTGGACCGAGCCCTTACAAGATGTAGTGTAAAATAACCCAGGGGTTTCTTTTTCTTGTTTCAGGACCGCTCTCCTAAGAGAGGGTCTAGCTCCAGCTGTAATAAACCAACTCTGTGTCAGAACCTGGAGTCTGAACTCTTCTATACAGTTGGTGGCAAAGATTGGATGCAGCCGCACCCAGAGTGCACTCAAAGGAGTTCTGAAAGCAAAGGGGTCCAGTCCAAACCACAGGGCTTGGCAGAAGAAGCCCTTTGGAAAGCCCTGCAGCAGTCATAGTTAATCAAATAAGAGTATCAGAGTTGGAAGAGTGGAGATGCAATGATTGCTCCCTGCATGCAGCCTGCACTTGAGACATTTCAGCTTGTTGGGGAAATATGTATCTTAACCAGCGTTTAAACTGCTGATAATTTTGGTATTGAAAGTTATATTTGAAACAATAAGAAGCCCAGTCTGTGTGGGCAGACACAAGGAAAGAAAGCAAGAAATTAAATCCTCAGAGACAGTTCTTGCCACATTATAATTCCTACCAAAACTCATATAGAATATATTACACTCAACCAACAAATGAATATGAGCTCTGGGAGGAAATGAAATGATTTCTTTTTTAAATGCAAGCAGCACACTAAAAACCCTCAAACTTTTAATTGTCTTTTCTCATCGCTTCCCAGACAGAAACTGAAGCCGCAGTATGATGTGTAGAGTTCTTGTGAACCTTTCTATTTGGATTTAATCATGCTCCCAGTGGACATGTGGGAGTTTTGTCAGCAGTTTAAACTGAAGAACTGTCTGGCCCAAACTTGTGGTGTGCATTCTAGTTACCATGGAAGGCAGACTTTACTACAAGCTTCCTTCAATGGTCAAAACACAATGAAGATCTGTTTCATCTCTTTCTTTTTGATCGATTAGTATGTGTGGAAGGCCTCCAGCTGGAAGAGATCTGTAATTTCACAAGATGTAAACCTGCAAAGCCTGCGTGGCTTTGGAGGAATATTTACGCTGGCTTGGGATAAAATGATCACTTGTTGCTTGGCAGGTATTTAAAACGGGGATTCCCAAATGCGAACCCAAACGTGTCTACTTATTTGTGGTAAAGAAAGAAAACTGTCCTTGTGAAAAAATTCTGTCCTTTTCCCCTTCTCTCCTTCATGCCATGTTTGGAATAAGTTCCCAGCTCTTCTGGCAGCATGGTAAATGAAATATGCACTACTGGCCTTAGTACTGCTCTACAGTCCTTTGGCTGCACCTGTGGGCTGAGAGCTCAGAACAGGGCACTGGAACAAGCGTTGCAGCAGCACAAGCTGCTGAGCCAAGTCCCTCTGATCAAAAAGTGCTAAAATAGTTACTAGCTGCCGTGGGCCTTGGGAACACCTCTGAGGAGTAAGAGATTGCTCTGAACATAGATCTTATTTGTTTGTGTAGGGGGTGTAGGCTTCCCCTTGATTTTAGTGAATGTGATCACACAGTTAATTGTCTGGACTCTTTGTTTGATAAGTGCCACATAGCGTGAGGGAAAAGCACGGAGGCAGTGGATGAGGCAGGGGACTGCTACAAGTCACTGTTCAGTTTCAGCTTGTTTACCAGGGAGAGCAGCTCCAGTGTGGGATCATTTTGATCACCGTTTGTGTACTATGTTAATCCCTGTAAGCTCTGAAGAAGCAAGTGGATATTTTCCTCTCGCGTTTTGCTCAGTAATAATTTTGGTTTGTTTCTGTTCCATCTAATAAGATGTTAACCTTTGGTTTTTATGAACAAACAGGCCTCCCACTCCAAAGAAATTTTTCAGTACTAAAGTAGTCCAAAATCAAGTTAAACTAGGGGAAGGACTCTCTAGGACTGAAGAGGTTTTCACATAACCTGAGGTATTTGAGTGGGTTCACACAGGAACGTGTATTTCCCTTGTCATGACAATCCACCTTGGACTTGCTCCTTTCATGTCATTCTGTGCTTACAAGAAGAGGAGTGCAGTACTTACATATTTTGTGCTGAGGCAGCAGAAAAGTGAGGCATTTAGGCTTCTTTTTAGAACTGAGAAAGATTAGACATCTTCCTTTAGAACCCCTTAAGAATTTCAAATCATTACATTTGGGCTGGAGAAAAATCTTGTAGATTCCTCTCTGTCAGTATGTATGTAAATCTGTTATTGAAATGTTTATTGATTTGCAGTAGGAGTTTGCATAATCTGTACCAGGGAAGTTACACTGTGTATTTCTCAAGAGGTTCTGATTATATACGCTTCCCATTCATGTATTTTGCAGTTAGAGGGGGAATTACAGGACTGCAGTTGCTCGGTAGTTAAACCATCATTTAAATTCTTATGCTATGGACACATATTTCGCTAGTCCCAACACTGGGTTTTTTTCCTGCACGGTTTGATGTTCAGGAAACAGAACTTGTACCTTTTTTATCATTACTTTACTTAAAAGTAAAACCTTGGATTTTAGAAGTGTTGTACTACGTGTGATGTGTTTCGTGTGTAAGAGAGGAGAACAGCTCCTGCCCAGTGAAATATAAATCTGCACTAATGAGAGCTTATTTATTGTGTCTTTGCTGCAAGGATTAAGTTCCCAGAATCACAGAATCTTGAGGGTTGGAATGGACCTTGAAATCTCATCCAGTGCAACCCCCCTGCCAGAGCAGGACCGCCTAGAGTAGGACACACAGGAACTCACCCAGGTGGGTTTGGAATGTCTCCAGAGAAGGAGCCTCCACAGCCCTTAGGCATGACTGTGGCTTTTCTGTTTTTGACAATAATCAAATGAATGGGTGTCAGACGACATTTGAAGCATCATCTCACCTGGAGGAGACACACTAACAGTACTGTACACTTCAGCCTTCCGAAGCTGAACTGAAAGGCACTTAACCTGAGTTATGATCTTTTTCTCCATGTTTTCTAAGGAGTTGAAAAGAAATAAATTATCCTTCCTGGCTGGGATGTTTTGTCATCTCTCAGTAGAAATTCACGCTGCTAATGGCTCAGTGTTTGCACTCTTACTGTAGCAAGAAAAAACCAGAATTGAATATCTGTTTAACAGAACTTCTGTGTCTAAAATATAATCATCTGGATCAGCTAAATCAGCAGCAGGGAGTTTGGGAGGTTTGTCCTTCAGCTCATACATGAAGTGACTGTAGATGACTCTGCATTTCATCTAGGTGTTAAAAACAATATCAACACATTCCTTCTGTGTTTTACATTTAATCCACAGTTTCAGCAGGAGTTTGTACATCATATTTACTTGTTTTGGAGTGACATATTTTGCCTGTATTAATCCAATATTTAGCTTGCTCATATAGCCAGCTCTTTTCATAATTTGTAACTCAATTCATTCATCTGCTGAGTCCAATTTCCTGATTACTGGCTGCTAATGAAAAGTTCAGGGTTTTTTTCAGCTTTAATAACTAGTAAAGGATCTCTGAGCATATTTCTGATGCTAAATGTTCAGAATATCAACCGTGACTCTGAGTACTAAGATGCTGCAGTTAAGGTTTTCCACTGCATCCTTAGATGGAAGGACTAGATTTGGTCTTTGCCCAAGGAGAAGTATTTTGGAAAGAATGGTAAGTCCAGTTCGGCTTTTACTAACCAGAAGCAGTGTGAAATAGTACTGCATCAAAACTAGACAGACAGCAACATTATTCATATTGACCTGAATGTCATAGTTATATACAGGTGTCCTCAGGTCTCTCAGTGATGGAGCGTTCTCAACTATTGTTGAACATCATAGAAGCAACAGCGTGCTCCTCCTGGTAGGCTTGTCACAGAGGAAAGGGAAAAAACCGAACCCAAAATTTAGCCCTTCTGATATTTTAGAAAACAAGCTACAAAGTGTCATCTGAGACTGTGAATTTGATGCAGTAATTGAGAAACAGTTCACATTGCATATGAGAAGAATAGCGCTGAGAGGGACTGAGCAAGCCAAGGACTGTCCCTTCCCAGGGAAAACTGTCCAGAGCAGAGGCGAACCAATGGAGCTTGCAGCAGCGTATGGTATTCATCAGCTGTATAATTTGCTTTTAACTCGCTGGGAAGGATTAAGACTTTGCATAAAGTGTTTGGGAAACAGGCCAAGGACAGATGAATAATTCTCGTTTATGAAGAACGTATACCAAACCAATCCCTTACCTTGCCCACACAGCAGCGGTGTCCAAGTTGCTTATGCATGTGTATTTACAGAGAACAGAGCTTTTTGATGCAAATGGCTTGAATTTGAGCTAAGAAAAATATCTCAGGGTTGAGGGCTTTGGTTTTGGTTTTTTCTTATATTTTTAACAATCCCTCAGACTCGTGGCACAGCTCTAAGCAAGTCAGATTTGAATGCTCAGTGAATTGCTGAGTTTCCAGGGATGTGCCTCGCATTCATACGTGTTCTTCAGTGCAAACTTGCTAAGATTGGAGTTCTCTTCATTGTTTTAAAACCTTGCATTAGTGCCAGGGAAGTGAAGGGAACTTGGAAGCCTTAGATACATTCATGGAACAGGGACACTAGGAAACAATACATCATTTTTTCCTACAGAGCCTCACTAAACCATCTTGATTTTAATGTAAAGGGATCTTTCAAAGCATAAAAGTGGTATTTTAGCCTTTCTGCCTGTGCCGTCTCAACTTATGTGATGAGAAAGGACCATATCAGGTCTGGAGCCCCTCTGCTATGAAGACAGGCTGAGAGAGTTGGGGATGTTCAGCCTGGTGATGAGAAGGCTCCAGGGAGACCTTAGAGCAGCCTTCAGTCCTTAAAGGGGCCAAGGAAAAAACTGGAGAGGGACTTTGTACAAGGGCTTGTAGGAGAGGACAAGGGGTAATGGCTGCAAACTGAAAGAAGGTAGATTTAGGTTGAATGTAACCTGTGAGGGTGGTGAGGCCCTGGCACAGGCTGCTCAGAGAGGCTATGGCTGCCCCATCCCTGGCAGTGTCCAAGGGCAGGCTGGATGGCACTTGGAGCAACCAGCTCTGGTGGAAGGTGTCCCTGCCCATGGCAGGGAGGTGGAATGAGATGATGTTTTAAAATCCTTTGCAACCCAACTGTTCTATGATTCTATGAGCCACAGCTAATTTATATGAGTGAGGCTTGGAGCCAGTTAAACCAGTGGTCAATTCTCTGTCCGGATAGGAGGCATTAGAGCAGCCTCAGACACTAGGACAGACCCTGAAGAGCTCTACAGATGCATGCAGTAAGTACAGGATGGTACATTACAAATGTTGAAGAGTAAATTGGGATAATTTTTTTGTCACATCTTATTATGGGAAAATGATTTCAAAGGGTTCTGCTGTCTTTAGGGAAATGCACTAATTTTAGATCCTGAATGTTTTTCCCTTGAACTGTGAGCAACTGGCCTTGAGTGGCACAGGAAATGGTAAAGGGCAGCAGCCAAAGCTGCTGGAAAAACAGCTGATGCCTGAGCTTTCTGAGCAAAATGCAGCTGCAAAATGCATAAAATTAACAGTATTTACCACACAGAGGAACTTGAGCCAACTCCTCTGCAGATGTAAATCAGTCTGTTGCTGCAGTGCCATTCCTTTGACTTACACCACTGCAACCCCTCTCGGACAAAAATGGTCCAAACATCTCAGTTGTCATCTTCAGTTTTGCATAAACTAGCCCTGCTTCATTGACATTACTTTCAACTCTCACTGTTGTGGCCACAGAATGAGTGAGACCTGTTCATATTGAAGGTCACCTGGATGTAAAAGACTGATTTGGAATGATTTTATAAAGTGGCATTATGAACACCTACATCCCACCATGAGTTGTTCACTGTGTAGCTCCGATTTCTACAAATAAGCAGAGAAAAGGACAGCAGTGGTGCCAAAAATGAGCTCAAAGACTAAAAAATGTCCTCTGAGTAGTGTTTAGCTGTTGAAGCTGCAGCTGCCACTGATGCTGATACCGGCTTCCTTTTAACTGGTAGGACCAAGGGATACAGGTTTTTACTGAAGGACAGATAATGTGTATGTGCAGACATAGATGCATATTTGAGGATAGGAGTGAGTGACCTGTATGTTAAATGCCTAGGAAGAACTAGATAGGGAATTTTCTGATGGGATTTCCACACTAGGGCACGTTCTTGGGTGGAAGTGAAACACTTCAGAAACAACCTTTCAGCTTTTAATTGAATATTGGTCAGTAAAAGGTTTTCAGCTCTAGAATGGAAAACACTCAAAACCAGAGAGAGCGACCCTTAGATTGTCTGACTTGTTTACACTTGTCTCTTTTCCCTGTTTTGACAATTGTTTCAGTATAGAATAGATTTTTTCCTTTCAGTAGTAATCTTGAAGCTTCAGACTGTGAAAATAGCTCCTTGGTCAACGGTTCTCAAGAGAGAATAAAACAGATGAGATCTGTGAAACTTGGAGAAGAATTGTAACGTTAGTACATGATTCTTCAGGTGAAGAGTATATTTCGGATACCAGCCTGATTTTTGAGATAAGATTAGTTCACTTTCAATAGCAGCAAAGAAACAAATGCAGTTGTCGGAAAACTGCGGTCTCAGAGAAATAAAGCTGGAGGCAAGCAACATCAGTTGGCAGGCTGAACAGAAGGCAAGCTGAAATGCATGGGAGCTGGGGGTGGGGACTGCACATCAGCTTTCCAGTCAAGCTGGTGCAACCCTACCAGCTGGTGCCAACAGCTTCTGAAAAATGCAAACAAAAGGCAATACCTGTTAATCAGAAAACAGGCTGTTGCTCTGACCTCCACGGAGGAATGAGAAGCAAGCAGCTCTGAAAACAGCAGTTAACTCTCCTTTGCAAAACCCAATAATGCCTGTTAATTAGAGAGCATAATTATATTATGTTGTTGATGTTTAAAGCTAAAACGTCACAAGTGTTGATCTTTTCATGCTTAGTAATGAGTTCAGTTCTTGCTGTGTTTTCAAGTCTATATTAAACTATCAGTAAGAGGTTTCAGGAACAGCTCTTACAAGTGGATAGTTTGTTAAAAATAAGCTTTTGTTTAAAATAAATTAAGTGTCATCCAATTCTTTAGTTTTAGTTTTTCCCAGAGAAGTATTCAAGCAGGAATTATTAACTATCTGTGCTGGTTCTGTTTCTTCATCTTCTAAGAGACAGTGTCACACTCTTATGTACCTACTTACATGCACATAGCAGGGTCAAAGTGGCATTTTTTAGGAACAGCAGGTGGAGAAGACCAGCTCCCTTGGCAAATAACAACAACAACAACAAATTAGCAGGTTTAGCAAAGCCTCCCAGCCTGTCTATTCAGGAGAAATGCCATTGATATGTATTGAAAGAATTCACAAAGATACTACACTGTGCCAATCTGAAGAACGACAGTCCGAATGGAACTGAGAACAGGGAATATTGAAGCATTTTCTGATACAGACACGTAGGACAGGAACACACTTGTTACCAGCTCTCCTAGCGTTAAGTATGTTTCCCATAGAATTCCTTGTTTTGGTGTTCCACCCTTTCCTGAGGTTTGTCACCACTTGCAAAGCTGATATGGATTGGAAAGCGCCGGGCAGGCACCAAACCAGATGACTGGTAATTCATTTTTGAAATGGGAAGAAACCCTTCGGTAGGTGAAGGGCATCACAGAGTCAGGTTTCTTTCTCTTTCTCTGTTTTGCTTTCTTTCCTAGCTCACCACCTGTGATTGAGACAAGTTCTGTTTCTGACAAAGAATTTGTCATCGTTTCCTTGCGGATTTCCCTGTGAGGAATGAAGCCAGATTGCTGTGGCAAACCGTTTTGTTGTTTCTACAGCTGCCAGCTTATTATCTCTCTGCCTTCTCACTTTTCTTAGCAACAAAATACATTTCAAGCTTTTTCAGTCCAAGAGGTTATGCTGGAACGATTTTAATGATCTGCTTTGTTTACATTTGCTGTCTGTTAAAACAACGTTTCCTGAGTTTTTCCCACAGACTTTAATGCATTTTGCCTTTTCTTTTTTGGCTGCAATGCTAGTTTATGCAACCTAACTTCTCTGAGTGCTTCTCAAGGGGGTTTTCATCTAAACCGCTTTCCTTTTGTTGTCTGCGAGACCCTGCCTTTCAGCCACACTTGAGAAGGGGCTGCACCAGGTGCTTCTGCTACCGAGAATTTGTGTATCAGAGAGCAACCTGAAAAAGATCTCCTGCACAGACAAAGTAAGCAGAAGTGGCAATTAGTGACCCACCTCCAACCTTGCCTTGTCTCATTCCACAAAATGCAGCATGTTTTCTTTATGGGATGTGTCATGACTCACTGGTAACGTTGCAGTGGCTGTTGCGCTGAACATCTGAGCAGGGTTTGTTTTGTACAGAGAGTTAGTTCAGTTTTCTGCAAGGCTTCAGGCCACCAGACATGAGACACTAGCCAGTATTTTGTTCATGACAAATATAAAGAACAAAATAGCCTTTAAATCCCAAAAGATGTATGTTATGATAGCCATCCTACCTTTATGCATATATTCTTGAATACTGACATTGTCCTGGAAATAAGATCCACACTTTTTCATGCCAGTAGAACTTGGTTATTTCTGCATCATGTGTGGAAGGAGATCCAAGATCCACTGCTGTAAAGGTATGCCCCGGTCTAGTCTGTCGTGTGCGTAGGGTTGATCTCAGAGGGGAAGGGGTTTTGGAAATTGAAGATGCAAGATGATGTGCTTCTCACAGTTGTTCTAGACCTTTGTTTCAGCTCCGTTGTTTTTTTTTCCAACTGCAAGCATAGTATTTTAACCTAGATTTGCCACATTCAGCATAGGATTACAGAAAATCCACATTTTTTTTCTTTAGGGAAGCTTCAGCTTCACTTCTCTTCCCAGTTCCTTATCGCTGTTGTCTGTTATTCCCCCAGCATCTGGAAACACATTGCCAGTGGGACATTCTGAAGTCTGGTGCTGTGGCTTGGGACACTCTGAGGTCTGGTGCTGAGTTGCTTGAGCCTCTGTGCAAAATATTCAGAGGAATAAGGGAAAATATCTATGAGAAATCCTCCAGACTCTGCCACAAGGAGCTGCCCTGCCAACATGTTTCAAAGTTTTACTATAAACAGCCTTGGATCCTCTCAGAAAGAAAGTAAATGAACACCTGCCTCTGTGTGCCAAGCCCCTCATTCTGTGTACCCAGCCATTAACACAACTGTCTAGTTGCTTTCTTCAAAGCTGCTTTCTTCCTTAAGTTTGAAGTGTAAAACTACTGGCTTGAGATAATACTGTCTTTAGGCAGAGAAAGCCTCAGGCATCAGTACTGTGCCATGTGGTCTAAGCTGAATGGAAGACCCCATTTGGCAGTTTTGTGGTGAGTTGCTGTTGGAAATCTGCAAAGGTGTTATCTAGCCTCTTCCTTTGTGTGTGATATCAATGAAATAGAGGCTGCAGATTGAAAAAGAGGAGCAAAAGAATACATTTTTACCAACCTATCTGAGAGTATTTCTGGACGTGGATACAAAGAAAGTGGAAATCACAGGCAGCTTAGAAATCAGTCCCAGGTAATTCTTTGTGTGTAATGTCACCAATATTTTTAGCATCAAAAGTAGATTTTGGAAGCAGTATTTATGTTTTGATGTCCATCCCCCCCTAGTGTCTGCGACTGCTATTAGCAAAAGTCATCAATGTGTTGTGGCCTGAGGTTCCTTCAGCCTGCCCTGCCTCCAGCGGTGCACAGCACTGACTGTCCTCAGCTGCTGGGAGATGTTCTGTTTGTAAGCAATTGCAGCCTCCTCAAATTTGGTGGCTAATACACAGATCGTCCTGCAGGAATGAAGAGAGAATCCCCGAATGCTGGGGGCTGGAAGGGCCCTGCAGAGCTGCTGCAGCCCCAGCCCCTGCTCCAGCAGCTGCCCCTGGCTCAGGGGGAACGTGTCCAGATGGAGTTGGAAACCTCCTGAGAAGGAGCCTCCACACCCTCCCTGGGCAGCCTGGGCCAGGGCTCCCTCCCCTCAGCACCAAAGGAGTTTCTCCTCCTGTTGCAGGGGCACTGCCTGTGTGCCGGCCTGTGCCCGTTACCCCTTGTCCCAGCACTGGCCACCACACACCAAACACTGGCCCCATCCTCTCCACACCTGCTCTTTAGGTATTGATCAGCACTGATAAGGTTCCCTCAGCCTTCTCTTCTCCAGGCTAAACAGCCTCAAGGTTTATTTTTAAGCTTTCTCCTCCAGAAAGAATATTACCTCTCTTTTGCAGCTGTACATTTCCCTTCTGTGCATTTAGGGGAGGCAAAATGAAAACAATCTGTTGCTCAGCTTTTGCATACACCCTCCCTACTGTTTTTTATAGAATTTATGCATAGAATTTATAGTATGTAATAAATAAATCATAGAGTATATTTTGGGATTTATAGATGATATTTCTTTCTCGTTGGGTATGGGCAATCTCTCCTGGACAAAGGAGCATCTAGAAAATTCAAGAAAGCGTATCTGGGTTTGCAGATGACAGCAGCTATTGTGCATCAAATGGCCCCAAGTGTGAATGCTGTTTGTTCTTAGTGATTTTGGGCAGCTATCTACAGCTTCTACAAAGGGATATGAATCTTTCAAAAGACTTGGGGAAGAATTATGGTACTGGTTTTGTGGGGTATTGTCCTGCCTGCATCTTTGCCCTCTCTTTCCAATATTTCACTCCTTTCACAGGCTCCACCGTTAGGGATAAACATTGACTGGAATATTTCATTGGAATCCATAGCCATAAGCTACATTTCTGCTCTCTGATTTTCAATTACATGCTAAGTGTGTGTTCCACTGATGTCTTCTGAGGCCTGGAATATGCACTCTAAATAAAGTTCACTTCTCTGTGCCGGCTTTCTCGTAATCACTCTGCATTCCCATTCTGCTGGTGCTGCTGTGTTCTCAGGAGAGCTGCCTTCAGCCATTTGTAAGCATTGTTAGCAAAAGCTGAATTAAGCCAAAAATGAAATCTGAACATTTTCATGGTTATGAGGTCGAGGGCAATCACTGTATTCCTTGAATGGTGCGACCAAAAATGACCTTGCATATCTACAGACTGTGTAAAAATCCTCAACGGTGGGAAAGAATGAGACAAATGGGAAAGAAGGAGAAAAACAATCACTCAGCCTGAGTAAATAGGAACTCCGGAGAGACAGGAATAATGGATTTTATTCCTCAGTTACACTACATCTCTGTCCAAACAGAAGCAACAATGGAGATAATAGCTCAGCAAGGGAGTTTTTTATATGAAGAAGTCACCGTCTAGTCCAAAAGTCCAGGGGAATTTTCTTGAAAAAACTGCCTAAAAAAAATCTAGTCTATAGTTGTTTGGTTTGCTTGAAAGTTTGAGTGTTCCCCACTGACCAAAACAGCCTGGCAGAACTGGACTGCCATCGAAGCGCTGGATTGTCTCGAGACCCGTTGTCATGGTGTTCTCAACGACAGCCTTCACAAGTTTTACCTTCCTTGCACTGTCACTGGTCAGGTGTCAGGAAACCAAAATCCAGAACACGTTTTTTTAGTCCTGTTGACCTTCAAAAACTCTCTGGAAATGTTTATTTTAAGAAGGCATTGTATACTCTCTGGAGTAAAGCAAATTTGTTGAGGCAGACTTCAGTACTTTTACCTTTTATTTAAACCTCCTGGAAAGAAAAATAAAATAGACATCATTAATAATAAATGAGAGGACTGAAAGGAAAGCCAGGCAAAAGAATTGGGCTTTCAAATGTGTACATCAGTACAGAAGGAGGACGTGCTCTGCTTTCTGTGATGCACTAACACAGCGGCAGGTCCGACGTGCCCTGGAACGCTCTTTGTGACTCTCACTAGCATCTGAGAAGGGGAAAAGGACGCGGACCTGCCAGTGCTGCCACTTATGGAGGTAATGATGGAGTTGATGACTGATTCGCTTGCTGATGCAGCTCTGCAACAGCCTCAGCAGTAATTTTCATTGAAAGAGCTCTGAGAACCTTGTGACAAATGTCCAGTAAAATCCCAGTAGGGTTTTTTTTGATGACAGAGACAATGTATTTTTTGACACAATAGATTGTTATTACACAGCCTTTTTGACTCAGCTCTTACCATACAATGAGATAGGTGACATAAGAGATCTGTGGGATTTCCCAGACAGGCAATTTGTCCAACTTGGACAAGAACTTATAAAAATGTATTTGAAACAGCTCTGTGTCAGCTGTTTCCTTTGATGCCACTCTTAGATTGGAATCTCTTCAACTCAACTCCAAGAAGGTCCAGGAAAAAGTTAGAAATGGGTTTTCCCAGTTATCATCTAAAGTTCTCACACCTCAAATGTGGTCAGGGCAGCAGCAACTTCTGCTAAAGTTGGAAGCCAAGCAAATGAGTCACTTCTTACAGAACATCAGGTGTAACAAAGTTCTAAGCTAAAGCCTTATGGACATCCGTGGGGTACAGACACGCGAGTACGACAAAATAATACCACCTATAACATCTCTTTCCGTGATGCTCACTGTAGCACATGGCAAATCCCACATGGCTTCAGTTGCACCAGTATAAATGATGCTATTTCATGGCAGGGAAAATCGACTGTAAATTGTGCTGGCTTTTGGTCATGTCTGCTGATCTAACTCTACAAGTTACCAAGCCTGTGTTAAAGAGCATGAAACACCCGATGCTGCTTTATCCTCAGGGCAGTTTCACATGGAGTGGTACTCTAAGAACAAACAGCAATGAAAGTCATCATAGTTGACAAATCAACTAATCAAGAAGATTAAAAAAAAGGTGCAATCCTTTGTACTTAAGTATTGTCGTAATACTGCTGTCACTAGATATGCTGCCGTGTCTGTAGCATGTAAGTAACGTGAGGGAAGAGAACTGAGAGAAGTGGTAAAGGGAGAAGGTGTTTTGACAGAACAGAGGAGATGAAAGGCTCAGAGAAGCACTGTGGAGCAAGCACAGACTGCATGCAACTAGGAAAATATTCTAGAGCCTTGCAGGATGTTTATAATGCATATGTGATTTGATCTTAGCCTTTGCACTTGACAAGGAACAAATTCTGTCCACAGTAAGACTTGACTCATGGTCAAGCAGAGTAATCCTCTGTGGATCACTGCCAAGCAGTTTGCACTGACTGGGTTATTACTGCCAGCATTTTGCTGCAGGTTGCTCTGTTTGCCACACTGGATGCTCCCTGTGCTTCCCCAATGCCTGAGTCTGAAACATCAATGAGCATGCAGCAAACCAGAGACTGTGGGTGTTGAGTAGAGACTTCACAGGCTTCACAGCTGGTTAACTGAGATAATTTCCTCAATTTCTAGATGAATCAGCAAAGTCCACACTAGATTTTTGAGACACAAATATCTGTGGACTTTCATTTCTTTCTCTCCTCTCTCCTTTCTTTCCACCTCCTTTTTTTCACCTGTTTTTCTCTCATTGTTCAAGCCCTCAGCTGTGCAGAATGCTCCTATCTGGGCTTTGTGGACACCAGCTGTATCTCGTGTAATTTAGGTATATGTTAATTTCCACATTCTCAACATTAATTTAAAAGAGAGAATCTTCATATGACCATTTGAGACCTGATGCTTGAATGTTACCTCCAGAACCTAGAATAGGTTGGAGCCAAAAAGGGTAAGTTGTGGTGGTTTGCACTTCTCCAAAGTTATTCTTTGGATTGTACCCTTGTAGGTTGATGTTTGTTGGTTTGGGTTTTTTGTCTAGGTTTCTCCCTGGTGATCTTCCTCCTATATATTAATTAAACTGACTTAATTCGTGCCACTTCACACCTCTGTAGGAGAGGCTTCCTGCAGTGGCTGATGTACACACAGCCAGTCAGTGCTTATTTTGTGAGCTGAGCAGGCTGCGCCCTGTGCCAGTTACCTCATGTAACCATTCACCCCAGAGCTGGGGACGAAAAAGCCCTCGTAGTCCCCCTGACTCTCAATGGACACAGAGAAGCGTTTCAATTTTCTTTCTGGCTATGAAAAAGAAATTTTCCATCTCCTTAAGAACTGAATTTGAACAAAGGAATAACCCACAAAGCAGGCATACTCTGAATAATTGCATATGTCTTTCCTTTGGCTCTGAGACTTTTGCTGTGAAATTTCTTTGTTCTTTCTTCCCAGCACATCATGGGAGATCTTTTTATTTTTTCAATAGGTTTATTCAAAGCTTGTTTTTTTTCATACCTGTAATGTCTAACTGGAAGGAAGCCACCCTACTTCCTTCTAGCATCTGTTCCTTCTGTTGTGTCAAACTGCAGAACTTATTCCTCCTATTCTGTTGCTGCTTGTAGTTGTTTTATATATGATGGTGACACTTGGGTTCTGCTGTCAATGGGAGCTTTGCCACTGACCATTCTTGCAGTGTTCTCCAGCTGAGGAAGAGTCTCAGGCCTTCTGTTATGAACAGTACAGTGTGTCAGTGCTCAGCAGAATTACTAGGCACAGTTACTATGCTTAGATGTTTTGTGTGTGTGTGTGAGACCAAAATGAATGGATTTGGCCTGGCCAAAGCATTAGCTTGTGCAGATTGTCTGGAAACATCGTTAAATAGAGAAGAGAGAAAACAAAGCAATAATTACATGTCTAGGCTATTGAAAATCATTGCAGATTAGTGTGTTCCTCAACCAGAAGGATATTGAATTAATCTCCAGAATGGGACCACGTTCACATTCATCAGCTGGGCTCATGAAACCCTTTCCCTGTGCCACATTGCTACCTGACCAGATTTGCAAAGCTTAATGCATATCAAAGAGATTGATACTTACGTTGATCAAACCCGGAATAATTGTATTATTTAGCTCCCTTCTCTAGATCAGCTTGTTTTGTCTAATGAAACCCTTGCTTTAGGCAAAATGGCATAAATTTAGTATATTTGATTGTTCATGTTGTGATTAATCAATTGTAAGCGACGCCTTGTCATATGTAATACAACTATGTGGATGCAAAACACAAAGCGGGGAAGGCAGCCTGCCAAACTGCACTTCAGGTAGACGTTGCCATGAAAATCCCAGTGCCAAGGGTATTTATTTCCTCTCTCTCCAGTTGCTTTTTGTCATTCAGAACGTGCACCTTTACTAGCCCAGAGGTCGATTTCTGCAACTTGTGTTGTTAGATGGGAAGAAGGAGTTTGAAATGTTGTCATTGTACAAGTGGCATCTGAGGAAACAGGGAAGATGATTGTGCTTAATTGCAACCAACTGCCATCTTGATACCTATTGCTGGTGTAAATACAGATAGAAATTGCCATAGCCCAGCTGGCTTTGGCAATTTACACCAACAGTTTCCCAGCACAGAGAAAGCTGTTATAATGTAATTAACGTTTTGAAAGGAAGATAATTCAACTGGGTTGAGGAATAAAGGGAATAATATTGAGAAATGTTGTGTGTTGGATGAGGTCTGCTTTTAATTAAATTGATGCTAATTTGACATAATTATCCTGTGTACAGTCAGCATCAAAAAGGACCGCTGAGCAGAAACTGGCACTTGAACAATAACTTCTGTTAATGAGGGAAGAGAAATGGATGCCATTCACTGTGTGTGTGATTTTACAGACTGCCACAGTAGCTGTATCAAGTTATTTTCAAGTACGTTCCACCCAGTGAGCTGTGCCCACACACACATTCCTGTATGGGCATTTTGTACTAATCATCTTCATGTTCTGTTGTTAAACATTTATCCAAAATGAAATGCAGTCACTGAGAGAGAAACTTGCATTATTAACCAGAAGAAGTAAAACCAAAGGACCTGTCATGTGTCTGTTTATCCTGTTTCAGTTTTGAACAAGAACAAACTGAATTTCATAGGGAAATACATCAGTCCACAGCAAATATGCACAATGGGGCTTCAAAACTGTAGCAGTACTCTTCTGGCCAAGAACACAGAATGGTTTGTGCCAGGTTTCTGAACGAGGTTATCTCACCCTCCCCCTAATGATACAGGATCTAGCATCAGCTGTGTAAATGTTATTCCATATAGAAATATTTATATTGACACTCAGAAAGCAAAGAAACCTTTGAATAATAGAGAGGAAAGGTATTAGAATGACAAAGGTGCCGCAGCGTGTGTTTAGCTGATAACCAGTCCACACATTTAACTTAGGAAAGTCATTTTAAAGTGCTTTCCTGAATAAGGATTGCTTCACAAAGCCACAGATTGACTGAGTTGTGGTTGAGTTCCACCCCTGGACATCTAGTTTGCTTTTCAAGTATTCCTTGGCTGCTGTAGGAATTCCTTGGAGCAATCTAATCAAGTAAAAGTGCCCCTGTCCATGGCAGTGAGGTTGCAACTAGATGATCTTTAAGATGCCTTCCATCCCAAACTATTCTGTGATTCTGGAATGCCTGTATCTCTGTGTGCACACAGTGATGGATCTCTTTTAGTCTTCAGCAGAGAAGAACTCTCTGGCTGAACTGACTTAGACTAAATGGCTTAGCTGGATGTTGAATAATGCTTGCTGGATTTGATGCCCTAATGTTCAGCAGCTTAATCTATTCTGTAAATTACAGACCTTGTGCTCTTTGTCTTCACTCGATTCAGATTTTGCATTAGTTAACTGACTGGACCCTTTTAATGTGTCCACTGCAGCACTGAAAGGGAAGAAATGCAGTGTGGCATTTCGTATGTGTGGAGACAGAAAGTTATTTTTCAAGGCAAAAATGTGCATTTCTGTGAAAACGCATAAATCAGGGGTTTCTGGTGCTGTATTGAAGTGAGCTTTGTAAATCAGTGCATGTCAAAGGTACAGACAAGGATGGTGTTTTCAGGGATCAGGAGACATGAGGATGAAGCTTAAGTAGGAGGCAACATTTTAAAGATGCATTTAAGGTCTTCTGCTTAGACTTCCAATTTGCATAGACAGGAGGAACTCACTCGGAGCCGTTCAGCATTACCCTGTGAAGCCCTGGCAGACCTGCAGCCCTGTTCCACTGCTTTTGTTTTGTGAGCCCTAGGAAGCCCAGAGAGTTTTCCAGTGATAAAGCTAAGCTACTGCCTGTACTTCAAAGCATAATTTCCCTATTCTGTTCCGTGGCGCACATGAAAAGTTTATGTTAAAGATTTTGCTTCCGAGCGATAGTAATAGAGAAGAAACCACCCCAAAAAGCCACATGCAGAGCTACTTTTGACTAATTTAGAATACTTTGCTAATGGTTATTCAAAATTTGGTTTGCTCTACGTGCAGATCAACCAGTTTGGAAAAAAAAATCCTCCTTCAACTCATAGCACGGATCGTTACCAGGCTGTTGTAACTGTGTTTCTCTGGTGTAAGACTGGCATCTGCTGGTAAGCTTCATCAGAAGCTGAGCTACAGGTTTACAGCCTGCTTTCTTAGTTTGGTTATCCTATAGCTGACAGGCTCTACAGGGTTCAGTTCATTTATTTGCAGAGGTGACCACCACATCCTATAGAAATTGGAGTTGTGTAGGGTGGGTCTGTTGTGGAGCAGCTCTCTCCTTCTCCAGATTCAATTTATAAAGACATGTATTTGAGCTAATGGAGTGTGGTTTTTAAACTGATCACTGATTTTGCACTGCAGTTCAACAGCCTGCTTTCAGACTCAGCCAAGATGTATTTTTTCACTGAAAAGATCCTCTCAACAGGTGCAATAGTGCTTGAAAATGCCAACAGGTATTCAGTGATGATCTGACACTCTCAGAGTGCCCGTGCCCAGTGATTATGTCTAATGGGCGCCTCTTCATTCAAGGAGCAGATAATCTCACTTGAAGCAATAGCTCAAAAACAGATACATGGTATCACAGCTTAAAAAATCTGGTTGTCTCTGTTGACTGTCAGCACAATCTCTGCTGGCCAGCTCAGGTGGGAAGTCTCACATTGCTGGACACAGGCAGGAATGCAGTCTTAGGTACCGTTTTGGTCATTAAGTAAATCCAACTCGATACCATCACCTGCACCTTCAGAGACTGTAACACTTGTAGCAGTGGTTCAAGGTTCACAAATGTCATCGTGTCACTTGGTGAATCACAGAACTGAAGTGACAAAATGTAAGTCCTCTCATTTTACAGTGAGTAATTGGTTTGTCAGACCCGAGCTTCCAGGATTTTCAAACTTGATCCAGAGGTGGAAATGAAGTGGTGGGTTGACTGTGTCTCACTGTCAGACACCCACACAGCTGCTGTTGCACTCCTCTTCCTCAACAGAACATGTAGAGAAAATAGGGGGGAAAAAAGCTAAAGGCAGAGATCAGTAACTAATTGCCATCCTGGGCATTGCGTTCAAGTGAAATTAATCTGATTTCCTGCCAAATAAAATAGGTTTGACTATTGAAAGCAGACAACAAGTGAAACCTCTGGGGACAGATGGAAGCAGATGCACGAAGAGGAAGGATGCAACCCCACCTAATTGCCCTCAAAGTTGAAGGGCAGCCAGATATGCCTGGAAGCTAAAACCACAGTCTACCTAACTAACCCTAAACCATGCAAGACAACAGCAAGAAGCAGTGAGCTATGGAAGTGGTCTGCCTCAATTGCCACCAGCCCACATCCATCCCTGGATGATTTCACAGGCTGCAGGGGTGCTTCAGGTTAATATTTGTCCCATGTGCTCTGCTGACCGCTTGTTTGAACAAAGAATCTGCCCTGTAGGTTCAGCTTCTACAGTTCTTGGACATCTGATTAACCTGAAGTGAAGATATCAGCAATAATGAGCTAATGATGTAGTTTAAACATGGGCAACTGGGTAAAAATCACAGTGCTTATGTTATCAGATAAGATTTCATGTTTCTGCATGGGCGAATGAACCTGGTGTTTCAGCAGCAATTATCTGTTTCACTCCTGAGAAGCTTTAATTTAGCTGAGCATATGTCACAAATGCCAAATACCAGAATTAGACTGAAAGAAGAAATACCCAGTACCTTTATTAATATCTCAATCAGGGCTTCTCACTGTCTCAATTCACTAAAGTGAAATTTTATGTAATGATGTGGAAAAGGCAAGATTTAAGAAACAGATTTTTCTAAAAGAAGCTGACATGTTATTTCATGGTGTAACGAGCCTCTGCTGTGCCTTGTGAGCTTAAAAAATTAGCTGTAAAAACATTGGAATTGTTGTAAGACATCCTTTCCTCTTTTAAAGTACTTGAAGAGGAGAATGACTTCTGTCATGTTGTGGTTTCCAATTGCAGTTCTATCAAATCTAATCTTAAGAACAGGAAAAGACAAATAGGGCACAGGTTTTCTTCTCCCAAGGAACGCATTGACAATATTTTGAGTAATAGAGATTTTCCTAACAGTCATGGGCTTAAGTGGCGGGTTTTCTCTTCACTGCTTCTCACCGATCCTGTGTTCAAGGTACAAATTAATCTGCATTTGTTGAAAGTTTCTGGAAGGCAATCATACCTCAGATAAAGGTTTTTTTCCTTAGTCTGTAGGTGTTTTCTTACATGTATGTTTTGGGGTATTTTTGTTTGTATGTTTTTTTGGCTGCTCTGATGAAAGAACATGTCATAGCTGTTTCCTTCTGGTGCAGGCACTTCAAGCTTCAGTATTTGCATATGAACTCTATGGGAGACTGGCTGCTTGATAGAAAAACTAGCTTATCTTTAACAAACTGAGAGCCATGAAAAGCTAAGAGTGGTGCCATACTTTCCTAAAGATGTATTTTGGTACTAGAGTCATTAAAAACTGCAGTGAAAGCAGGTGATGAACATCTACAGTTATCTTTGGGGAAAAAAAAAATCACCGTGTCTGAACCACTGAAAGAGAGAGGAAAATTCTGTAAATGAATCTCGGTAGATGAAAGCTGGGATATTACACTGAGGAGCTCACTTGTGCTGCCTTACTCTTCCCTACTCATCTGCTTTTGGAGGCAATGCCTTGGTCTAACCGAACCTTTTAACATGGCTTCTTTCAGTCTCCATCATTTCATTTTCTCACATGCCCATTTCTCAGCACGTGCCCAGCTTTAAATGCTGCTGGAACCTCACTGCATCAGATGGGAATGCTCTTGTCCTTTAAGCTTGGGTGTAGTTCGATTCTCAGAGGATCAAGACGGCACTTGGAGAATGACTGGATTAGAAATTGGAATGCAGCACTCAGAATGCAAAAGGGAACACAGCACCTCCTATGAAGTGTTTTTGAGGCTGCAAAACCAGCTGCAGTATTAGTAGTACTGTAATCTGAAGAAAATGCTTAGCTTTGGTTGTAAAGTCATGGAATCCTTTCGTATTATTGCCCAGACTGTTGCATATAAACCCAAAGATTAGTTGTTTGCAGCACAGGCTCTGAAATTCTTCAAAACTGAGACAAGCTGAAGCCAAATCTGTTCCACTGCGCATGTAAATGCAGAGAACCACCACTCTGAGCAGGACTTAGTTCCTTAATTTTTGTTTGGATAGCTATAAATAGGAAATGTGATTTCATCCATTTATAAATGAGGAGCTTCATTACTCATTTGTGTTTTGTTATACACACAAGCTAAATCTGTCCTTTCACATGACAGAGAGTTAAGATCCCTGTCAGCTGCAATTGCTGTATGTGGAAGACAAGTGCTATATTATTTTTCCCCAGTGGAGTGAATGTTTGCCCTGTTTAATGTCATAGAATTGGATTTCCCCGTGAGCTAATCAATAATCCCAGGCTAAATGTTGCTGTTCCTCTCTCATTCTTCACTGTTAACAGGTTGAAATCTCAACATACTTTTTCCTTTCTGGGTTGTTAGGGTTTTTTTGCAGCAGGAGGCACATGTACAAATGAGGGTGACCCAGAATGGGGCTGAGAGATTCTCAATAGGGGCACAAGGGACAGGATAGGGACCTTCAGTCCAGCTCAGGTCAGCTACTGATTATCCTGCGATATAGAGCTTTAGTCAAGGAGCCATAGAACATGCTGTCATCATGTCTGAACATAGTGCAGCTATAGAGTCCTTAGATTCAAGTAATAAGAAACAATAGCCACGCTTGAGACGTGTCTGAGGAAGAGAGCAAGAGAGGGCAGCAGGACAGCAAGGAAATTGCCAGATACCAAATGTGATGATTGGACCAAGCCTCATGGAGTATCGAGTCTGGTCAACCAGCCAGGCCACTGACAGATTTACCATCCTAAATCCTGTCTCTGCCTGCACGTGCTCTCCACAGAAAAGCCCTCCCCCACCACAAAGTCTACAATTTATACATCAAAGGGAGGTTATAGGAGGGATCTGTTCTGAATGCTGCAGGAAACTGAAAAGCCCAGGATTAGTGTAGTCTGAATACGATGCCAACGGACAGCGATCCCGTTTTGCCTTGGATCCTCCAGGCAATGCCAAGGCAAAGAGCAAATGCCTTTAAAAGGAAAAAGCAAGCCCTAGATTTGACACAGGTCTCCTGGACAAAAGCAATCTTTTGGGATCCAGATGAGTGTTATTGGCACCACAGAGTTTTCAAGATGGGTTGCTGAAAGTTAATGAGATGCTCACATTTGGAGCAAAGCCTTTGGTGATGCTGAAAAATTGTGACTCTCTGGAATGTTCTCCTTCAAGAAACGATTACTTCAGAACTTTTCTGTGTCTGCAGTCGTCAAATGAGCTGATTTTTAAGAAGCTCAGCTATATTACAGGGCTTCTTGGAGCCAGTGTTGAGCACCATCACTTAAAAACAGTGCAGACACATTCCGTGTCGCTGTGTGTTTTCCTCCAGCTCAGAGCTTCACTCTGCCATCTGTGTTAATCATTCTCTGAGGAAAGTCTCTCAGGGCATGTCCTGCAAAAAATAGAGCTTAAGCTTCCTTCTCATCTCTGTGGTCTGTACACCTGGTTTAAAATGAGCTGCATTGAGAAGTGCTGGAAGAAATGAGGGAGAATTACTGTTGGTTTTCCCTAAGGCTGAGATTAAAAACATTTCCCTTGATGTTGTTCCTTCCAAAGGCAGGAAGGCATTTTCCCCTGCTCTCCATGGAACAGTTCTGTGAATAGTCATTTAAAGAAAATCTGAAATCCTGCTTTCTCTTGACAAGAATTTTTGTCTTTCCCATGATAATTCAGAGGTTTCTGTCTGGTGTTTTGGTGGAATACAAACCGTTATTAATTTAACAAGAGGCCTGAGTTAGGCCAGTGATGGTTGGCTGCTCTCCTGCAAACGCTTGTGCAACAGAACACTGCACATTAATACCTAGATAAATCACTGCCTGTGTTCTAAAATAATCATGTAAGTGCTTTGATGGTTTGGGTTTTGTGGGTTGGGTTGTTTGGTTTGTTGGCTTGAATGGTTTGGTTTGGGGTTGGTTTGGTTTGATTTCGGTTCATTTCATTTTATTTCCTTTTCATTATTGGACATTGGGAATAAAAATAGGAGATGCCTTTTCAGACACCTCTTTCTGGACCCTCACCCTCACTGCATGAGGCACCGTTTTGCACAGGTTTGGTACACAACACAAAGCGTCTCAGCAAACCCTGTCCTTTTCCCTGTGCTGTTCTGGTTTTGCAGCGTGATTAAGCAGCACACAACAGGGTTTAAATGCTCAGAAGTCTTTTTGCCAGCTCTGCCTCCACAAGATGTCAGTGTGGATTCTTAATTCACTTCTGCTGTTACTCTGCCTTCTGACATTGCTGAAAAGAATGGTGAGAGCCCTGGGCAGCCCCTTCTGCAGACATTTGCTCTGCAGCTGGAAGGCTTATTTGTCATGTAAAAATCCCGTTATTGACCTGGATCCCAACTTTGCTATTTAAAGAGACTTTTGGATCAGACTGTGGCTTCTAATCCTTCCTTGGAGGAGAAGTGCCAAGCTCTGGATCTATCTGTTGAACAGCAGAAACCGGTGAAGCTGGTCTGACAGCTGACACTACCAGGGCTGATGGTTTTGTGCAGCACAGGGCACTGCCAAGCGTCAGAGATGCAATCTGGACCACAAAGAAGATGCTAATGGCATGGGGCTGTAAAAGCTAAATAAACTTGCTCAGAGACAAGACTTGTTAAGCTAGGAGCACTGCAGCCTTAATGTAGGATAACGATGGAGTTTAACCTGAATTAGTATTTCTGCACTAGCTTGCATTGCATCTTCTGGGTGCTAACATGGAGCTGGGTAGCACTGGCTATCTCAGGCTAACTAATGTGGTTTGGCAATAGATGCTGCATATTCATCTCCTTCTGCTGAAAGCCTATTAAGCTTGATAATTTTAGTTCAGGTTGTTTACTGTGTCTTGCTATATACCCATCCCCATAGTGGGGGAAGAAGCCAGCAGAATTTGGTAAGCTTTCAGTGCTTGAATAGCTGTTGCTTAAATCCCACTGAATTTCATCTGAGTTTCCAGCTTTTGCTGAGGAGGATTCAGTTGACCTTAATACTATGGATATGTAGCACATAAGAGGCATTTAATCAAGTCTCACACACCACTGCTTTGAAAGCCTGCTTGAAAACTCTGAAGAGATCCTGATAAACATTTTATGAGAATGCATTTTTAATCAGAATAGTTTACTTCATGCAGATAGATATGGGAGCCATTCAAATGTGGGGTTTTTTTGCTTTGGGTAGATGAACTAAAGTGAACTGCTTAGTGGACTACTTTATAAATAATATTCTTTAGGTGAGAGTTGAAGAAAAACATTGGCTTTGAATTGAAATTGTGATAGATCTGCAGAAAACAGTTTCTAGCAGCATGCATAAAACGAGTGTGAGTGATGTGCCTTGTACAGCAGAATGTGGTTTTGTTTCCACCGTGTCTCTCAGGGTAGGGCAAACAGCAGGGAATCTGCATCTATCAAAGCCAAAGCTGCTTTGCCTAGGCAATTAAAAAGAAGCTTAGAAATGTATCCTTTGTCTGTCATAAGAAAGATCACCTTTTTTATCAGCAAACGTGGAATGAAATAATGCAATTGAAATGTTAAAGACTAATTCAGGCTGCAAGTGTAAACATATGTTTTAACTTTCATCAAACACGTTTTTCCCTAGCTACTGCAGCACCTCCAGGTGCACCCATGTGTTCTCTAGTCTGATTTTTGTGTCACAGCTTTCTGTGCAATTGCAATTCTGGTCACCCCTAAACGTAGCTTACTGTATTAGTAGATAAGCTGGGAACCAGAAGTGTGAGAGTCAGAAGAAGCACTGTGTGCTTCCCACGTTTATTACACTGTGAAAAGCTGCACAGTTGTTTAATATAAGATGATGAAATACTAGATCCCAGATACTTGTGTGGAAAAATTCTTTGTAAATGTTAAGATGGTATCTCACAGTTTGCAACTAATAATTTGGCTTGGAAGCTTTATGATTCTCCAACTGTTTATTATGTGCCCAGCGTGTTATCTACATTTGTATTACAGAATCCTTCTCTCATATTCCCTTTGTCAAGGACCTCGGGAGCAGATATGACAGAAAGTTCCAGATTTGGGAACACACTCAGGTGTTCTTGTGGGTCTCACTGACCCCAGTAAAACAGGCATGGGCTGGGGTTTCAGCCCTTGCAAACAGCTTCTGTTTCATAAACACATTACAGAGGAAAATGTCAAGTGTAGGATGCAATTCTTGTCAGTTCCACGTGTTCTGCTTCCTGGGCTGAACGATCAGTCTGTCTTTGCTATAGATTCAGCCTTTGGTCCTGAACACATGTTTTCCCTTGTTTTGACAGACGATCCCAATTCCTGAAAAACACGAGCTCTTGGTGACTGTTTGATGGCCCTTTATCAGGTAGATGAGCTCACTGTATTTGTCAGGTGTCTGTAGATTTACTTGCCTTTGAATCTCTTTTGTCTCTGTTTTTTTTTAGTGTGTTAGCCAGTGCAATTCTCTGTCAGTAAAACCATTGCAGCTTTCAGACTTAAAGGACATTGACAGTTCAGATAAGTAGCCTTCAGCTTCTATAACAATTGAGAATATTCTTCTAAGACGTTACTGTCAGCAGTAGGCAACTGGGCTACAGCGTGTGGGTAGATATGAGCAGGAGCTAAAGGACAGATACAAGCCCTGCATTTAGACTTGTCACAACATACTGATGCTACTGCAGGGAAGTTTTGCCTTGTTCCTGACTGAAGGAATTGCTGAAGGAATCTAAAGTCTTGATGGCTGCTTCCTTGGGTCTGAGCCTGCAGATCAGTAACTGATGAAGATTTGGTCATCTGTGTAAGGGCAAAATGACCCCTTTTAGTACATATGGACCCAACAGTAAGGATGCTATTCTGATTGAAGAACCTGCTTTGGAGAACACCTACTGCACGTTTGAAATGAAAAAGTTGTATCTCTTCTGTTTATAACCAAGCTAAGGTGTGTGATATTCTTTGTCTACAGAGACTCTGGTACCTGTGCAATGCTGTCATTGCAGAGTTGCCTTTCTGCAGGTCCATTTTTGAGTCAGAGCACTGATTCATAGCACAACTGAGGGAGAACTGGCACTGATGCTGCCGCCAGCTCTGTCACACTTGCTGTGCTAATTCTCACGCAAAGACCAGGCTGGGGCCACCATTCCCCATGTGCTCTCCCTTTACCACTTGGTTTACAGACCTACAGACCATAGATTGGATGGAAATGGCCACACTCATGTCAGAGCTCGAAGTTGTACCAAACCCTTCCAACTCGCCTCCCCTGCTGATTTCTGTGTAGATTTATTTTCTCTACTGTTCTCTGTCTTGCTGTGTATTTAGGCGATAAGATGTTTGGTTGATGGGTGGACTCTTAATGCACATTTACTGTCATGTTTACACTCAACTGTCTGGGTAGGGAATTGTAATAGCAGTAACTAACCTTTAAGAATCACTCTAACAACTTGAAGAGGATAATGACACATCCAGTAATAGTGCCAAGCTATGTACCTTTCATGTAATCTAATCATAAAGGTGCTGTGCCTGCACATGCAGGGTAAGGATGTATTTCATTTATTGAGAGGTGCTGCAAAGGGCTTCTGAAGCACTAACACCTTGCTCTGAACAAAACGTTCCCTGTTCAATCTGTGTAGCTTTGGGACCTGCTTAACAGATGCCAATAAGCCTGTGAGAAGGGTTTGTATAAATCAATGCAAACCAAAACCAAATCCATCAGATAACCCACAAGAAACGGGTTGATCCTTGTTGCCTGGGCCAGGAGTTTAATGGGGCTTCTCCAAAGACCGCTACAGTGAGTGACTCTGCAAATCGGAGTGTCACTGGCATCGTGTTATTGGAACAATAATATACCTGTTGCTGCTGTAAATGACTATTTAATATCCAAAAATTGGTCTGGTTTATGGGAGATCAATGAGATGTACTTTATCTTTTGTCACAGGGGAATTTATGATTATGCCTTAATCTTATTATAGCTCTCAACAAAATCAAATGAAGTCCTATTATAGCAATGCAGTAGCACAGAGATAGTGTAGTTGAAGGTTTTGTTGGCACGTCCATTATAAATCTTGTATTCCAAGGAGGTATAAGTCAGCTGTATGCATTGGCTCTGAGCTAAAGCTTGGCAAAGGGATTTTATCCCTCTGGGGGATTATTTCCAAATACATTTCCAATGAAATGATTTTTTAAGGTGTGAATAAGATTCAGCACAATGTAACTTTAGCAGTGGCAGATCTCTATATTTAGGTTTCTGTTCATTACAGATAGGAAGGTGAAACATCTGCTTCTCTTTCCACAATTGCTGGGGAGAAGATGCTCTCAGGACAGTTGAACTCACAACACTTTTGAGCACCTAAAAAAGGAGGCTCCATCCTGGTCCCATTGAAGCCCGAGAAAGATTTTCTGTTGACTTCAGAAGAGTGGAGGTTTTAAGCTGTGCTTACTCAGAAACAGCATTTCTTTTCTACCGTCAGTCTAGCTGACTGGGAATTTTCCTCGTGATTTATATTTGATATCACTGGTGTCAGTAAAGTGTCACTCGAGTGTAATTTGCTTGGAGAGGATGGATCGCCTAGTAAGGTACAAACAGAACCTCATGCAAGCCCCCTGCATTCACTAGCAAACATTCAACATCCAGAACAACTGCTGTGTTAATTATTAAAAGCAAGACATGCACAGATAGTGAAAAAAAAAACCCCACCACAGTGTTGTGGGGTCATCTCGTACTCTTTGTTGTCAGCAATCAGATGGCATGTTAAAGCACCAGCAGAGTATCAAGGTGTTACCTGTTGTAAATGCAGTATTTTTTAGAGAAACAGTGCTGGGCACTTGTACATTTGTAAGAATGAGAAACAAAAGTTGTGGTGATTTAAACCCGAGTCAAATACATTTGACATTTTCCAAAGCATTTTGGCAACGACTGGAAGACGGGTTTGTGATTAAAACACTGCAGTGAAGAATCAGGCTTAGAGTTACAGAATGAGCATGGTAACATGCCCTCCTGGAAAGAGTGCTAATTTCAGATGAGTGTGTTCGCTGTTCCACATGGCTTGTACAGCAATAGCCTCTGAGTTCAGTGTAACAGGTAACGAGGAAAATCAAGAAACGCAACAATGACAAATAGTTTCAGTTTATCCTATTTACCTCACTGCCACAGCAAAGAAGATTCTAGATGGAATGATGCATTATAGAATGGAATTATGCATTATGTCAGCCCCTGTGCCAGGCTGCCCAGTTTGCTGGGGGAGTGCCCAGCCCTGGAGGGATCCCAAAGCTGTGGAGCTGAGGTGCTGAGGGCCAGGGGTTAGTGGTGGCCTTGGCAGGGGGAGGGCAGTGGTTGGACTTAGTGAACTTAAAGGGCTTTTCCAACCCAAATGGTTCTGTGATTCTGTTAACGCATCCATCTTTGGTTCACAACCCTCTTGGACAGTTCATGCGTGTTTTTAACTCCTGCTGGCTAGTAACGTAAAAGAGAAACATAGAAGACATTTCAGTAGATTTGACAGTAAAGTGCCAACATCTCATTAAGGTCTTTTGAACATCTTGACTCATTTAAGAGGAGAAAATAGTAGTGCAGATGCTCTCCTAAACCATCCAGACTTCTGGATGGGAACTTCTGATCTGTGACTCTTGGTTACAGATCTTTTTGATGAAAAAAACCACAGGTATTACCATTTTTAGTTTAGAACCATCTTAAAATCGTTAATAGAAATACAAATCTAGAAGGAATGGAGTGAGTCTGTGTGCTCTGTTCCCCGCCTCATTTGTGTGGTATCAGCTGTATCATACTTGAAAGGGAGTGTCAAACCCATCGCTATCCCTGTCCTTGCTCTTGTCCTTGGACATCTGCCAGTTGTTCACCTGACTCTTTTTCATTAATAACCTAGAGACATTCTCTTTTCTCCCCAGACAATTTTTATTTCTCTGGTTTATGAACACCATTTTCCAAGTCTGTCCTTCAGGTTCCTGATAGCATCTTCAGTTTTAACAAGGACAGTCTCCTTCTCATCACCCGAGCTATCAACAGAAATGCTGAGGAGTGCCAGGGTTAGGGATTTCTGGTGCAGTGATGACCAGTAATCATTGTAAGTAAAGATTTTTTTCAATCAGTTTTGTACTCTCGAGTAACCTTCATTATTTTTGTCAGGAAAACTCGTATGACACAGCCAAGAGCCTTAACAGAAAGCAAGATGTTTGGGTTAAATTGCTTTTCCTGTCACAGGATGAGTGAGGATATTGGGCTTACAAACTCGAACAGACTTGCTGTTCATCATCTTGTAATCCCCTAGATGGCTGCAGCCTTTGAATTTTTTCCCCAGTGTTTTTCTGGAAGTGGAAATGGACAAGTCTGTTATTCCAGTGTAAAAACTCTATCTTGCTGGATCTTCTGCTCCAACTTCTGAGTGCTCTGGTGCTGGCATGATTGTGACGAGCTTTGGTTTAGTTTCTTCTGAAATCAATCTACTTCATGTGCTCTGGCGCTACACTGAAGCACAAACCAAAGCACAGTAAGCAAGGGGGAATTAGGACGTTTCCTTCTGCAGTACGATTCTTATTCCCAGTAAAGCACCAAGAGTTTTCTAGGGGTACTTCCATCGTGTTAGGCAATGAGCTGGCTGGTATCCCTAATGTTGAAAGACACCATCTATAGTGTAAGTCAATAGTCACTTATACACTTATGCATCATTAGTCTTGGGTTTCAGATATGTCACAGAGGCTGATTCTGTAGGAACGTATAGATTCAGCATCTTCCTCCTGCCTCACTTCAGGGCTGAAATGCTGCATTACAGTTGCTGTCTCTATTTCTGATTTGCTTTGCCAAAATTCACCGTGTTACAGAGAAATCTCAGGAGCTTACAGTGTGGGGAGAAAGTCCAGCACTTTCCAGAACTCCAAAGTTTGATGTGATCATTGTGATCGCTCACAACTCAGAGTCTAGTTAAATGATGCTTGCTGTGTGTGAAACATGGAGATTCTGCTAAGCAGAATGTGGATGGGATATCAATATGTACATGTACATTTAAGTTTTCCTTTGCTTGCTGTGCCTTTACATGTGCCTTGGAGCAGCACAGCACTGACTAAGGAAAGGGCACTGTTAAACTGTTCATCTAACTGAATGTCTTCAAATTAATTGCTGGTTTTCTTTGCTCCTTGGAAGAGTGTTCTGTGTCATGTGCAAAGGAGGAGTTTTTGTGGTAATTTCCTGCCAAGGCAGAGGGAAAACTGCATCCCTTCAGTGCCTGCCGTGCGATCAGTGACAGGAAGAATACAGGGTGAAGGCTGTGTGTACTGTTCTCCGCTCCCTTGGCAAGCTCTTCAGGGGCGTCAACATGCTGCCATTGTAAAAGCAGTTGCAGCTGAAAGGCGAGAGAGGAGCAGTTCCAAAGCTGTGCTAGAGGGCAGCTTAGCATGGCTGTTATTTAAGTCACATATAACAAGGCACAGCTATATATTAAGGAGACATATAGAGAGCTGGGGCAGCGACTGGGCCTTGGCACACGTGCTCCTGCCTGTTCCATCAACCCTCACAGCAAGGTCGTGGCGTGGGGCTTCGTGTCACTCGATGCAAGCACAAGATGGGGTTTGCAGATATCCATCCATTGGCAGACCCGAGCTCTGTTGCTCTCAGAAGAGCTGCAGGCTGCGCTCATCCTGGAGCACTCTCTGTGCCATCTTCCTCCTCTCTGCTGGCCCTAGCCTGCTGTGTAGGTGCTTCTCCCACATGAGTACATTCTCTAGGGAAGGACCATCTGCTTCTCATTCTCATGGCTTCCCACTGTATTTAAATACCATTCAGACAGATCACTCTCTTCTGTTCAGCCATATTCTTTTCTAAAATGATAGTTTACGGTTCACCCACAATAAGCTGTCACCAAACAAGTACATCAGTCACATCACCTGGCACAGCCTCCAGGGACAGGGCGGGAAAAGGGGATGTTAGGCTTCACATTTCTCTTAAAACTGCACATGGTGCAAAATCAGGCATGATCAGACCTCCTGGAGCTGGGGCAAGCCTGTCTCAGAGCTCTGTGTCTAAATGCCATGTGATAGATTTTCATCATGCAGCCTGTAGTACAAAGAATCTGTAGCCCAGAAAAGCTGTGGGAAAGAAATGCTTGTGCAGACCTTAATAGGAAGAATTAACAGTGGTCATTTCACCCATGCTTGGCTTTAAATAAATAGTGCCACAGGTCTGGCATGCACACCAAGTGGGTATCTTCATTAGCAATAAAATCATCTTGGTGAAAGTGTAGTTGTTTACGTTTATGCGTGGTTGTCCAGATTTTAAAAGCCCCAAATCTTGGTCAAGCACAATGAAGATGGCTTGAAAAGGAATTATTTCAGCGTTTGGTGTTTTGAGTGTTTCACACGTGTCTCCTAATGTTTTGATGAGGCGTATCAAAGGCTAAAATGAGTAACAACAGTAGTGCACAGGGCTTAAGAATGAAAGCAGTGACCACGAGAGACCAGAGCTGCGGAGCTCCACGTATGGCATTGGGTGCTCATTAGGTTGTCAGCTGACAGGGAGAAAGTGAGCACCATGGTCTGAAAAGGCAGAATACTTATCCTAGGGAAAAGATGAGTTTGGGGCCATGAGTGGAACAGCTGCTGTTGGGAACACGGGGAGGCCATGCACACACAGAGGTGCTGTCCCTCTGTCCCTCCATCCACTCTCTCTGCCATGTGTCCTGTTTCTCTTCATGAGATGTTAGGTGAAAAGTCGAACCCACCGTGACTCAGAATGGATGTAACCAGACCTTCCTGGCCAGTGCAGCAGAGCATGGGCGAGTCGTTTAGGGACACATCCCACTTGCGTTTGCTGGTGCTTTTCCACCGTTGCTTTTTTCAGCGTGTGTTGGCAATAGTAGCAACAGGTGGGACTTGCCTAAGATGTGGCACTGGGATTGTTACTGTTTTCCTTTTTATCTAAATCTATCCAGACACATTGTGGAGTCATCATGACGCTCGTTAGCTCCATTCGTTCCAGTTGGTGTCTGGTTTGCTCACTGATGCTTCTTACCGAGTTCGTTCAGCTTTGAGCAAAGACAGCCATGTCCTTTAGAGAGCCCATGTTCATTAGGTTATCGTTGCTTCCAGCTGAATGGCTGCAGCATCACTGCTTGACTGTGAGGCTACTGAAGCACCTTCAGGAATTCAGAAGTTCTCACATTTTGTGAGGCTTAGTAAGAATACGCTGGAATGAAGGTGAAATGGAGGATTTCCTTAATAAATGAACAATATTCCATTCTTTCCCCAATGCCACGTTTGGTAACTTTCCATCATTGTTCCCTGATTTCTCTGTTTCACTCCTGAGTGGGATGTGAACAGCGTTTGCCGAACGTTACTTGGTGCTTAGGAAGAGAGACTGATTTTGTCTGTAAAATTCATTGATTATATGCTTCAAAGCCGTTTTGCTTAAAATTGTCAGTGTTCCTTCCTAAAAAATGAAGATAACATTGGACATTTGTAACTTTAGGGAGGTTTTAATCATGAAATCCAGTGTCAGCTGAAGGACATATCTCTTACCACTGGCTGTCAAGGGAGATGAAAGCAGATTCCAATTCAGATATCTCATTTAGATGACTGAACAAAAGTGAGATGATTTCAGTCTGGAGAGTCTTCAGTACACAGAGGAATGGCTGGGTAGAAGAGAAGTAGATACTTTACAGCAGTGAGGTTCAGTGAAGCGTTTCTTAAACTTACCAAAAAGTATTAAACAGTTGTTTTTCAGGTGTGTGTCTCCACTAGTTCCTCTTTGCTTTGCTCTTTTTCCTAAGGCATTAGAGGGAAATATTAGAAGTGCAAAGTGTAGGTGCTGATGTGAGAATATTGTTTTATTCTTGGTTGGTGTCCTGTGGCTGATATAAGAAATCTATAGTTTAAACTAGCAAGATTATTGAATCTTGTAAGCTGAAAAAAGTTGGAAAGATATTGATTTAGCGTCACTTTTCCTGATTTGTGTTGCTTTTCCCACAGTTTAGAAATGATCCTTTCAAGACCTTTGTACTGCTTTTGTCAACTCTGTCAATAAGGACTTGCTGAGTATAAAACAGGGTGTCTGTGGATCTTTGTCATGTTGTTCCTGTGTGTTAAGCTGTGGTGCATGGTTACTGTTCAGACAGGATGGTGATATTCTGTTTTTCCACGGGTGACATTCCACAGTCAGGTAGTTCACACCTCTCCTGCAGACAAGGGCAGAAGGAGACTGAGCAAACATCTGTTTGCTGGTCTTACACCTTCCCATATTTGCTGCACTCATATTGGCTCTCCTCACGGTCGTTATTCCTCTTTAAAATAAAGGTATTGCTCGGGGGTTGGGTTGAGATGCGATGCATATTGATTGCTATTGGCTGCAGCTTAAGATTGTCTGACTTGTGTGAATCATCATCACTTTTTATTCTTTAATGTTATCTTTGAAAGCTACTTATTTAGTTTCCAAATCTCTTGAGGGACAGCACTACAAAGTAGAAATGCCATCTGTCATCCTGTCTGAGGCCAGCTTTGCCAGCGCAATGCCATCGTCGTGTTACTGTCACAATCGGAACACACAATATGTTGACAAGATAATTGTCTTGAATGCCACCAGCTTCCACTTCGAAGGTAACAGATTCCAGAACTAAATTAGGATTCCAACACAGCAATTGTTCCCTTGTGTTACTTTCTCTTTACAGTCTGCCCATCTATAAAGAGGATACAGATGCAAACATTTCACCAGCTACCGATTTCACAAATGGCATCAGCTGCGTTGTTTCTACCTCTGTGGAGGTTTAGAAAGGCATGGAGTGGTGGTGACACTGTAACTCATACATACACAATCACAGCATCTTGAGGGCTGGAAGGGACCTGTTGCCCTTTGTCCTATTATTGGCCATCACTGAGAACAGCCTGGCTCTGTCCTCCCTTCTGAAGCCTGGAGTGGCATTTGCTTTCCTCCAGTCCTCAGGCACCTCTTCCATTCTCCACAACTTAACTGAAGATGATGGAGCGTGGTCTAGCAATGAAGCAGACGTATGGGATGCTTTGTCAATTTGTTCACAGTTTGGAGGGCAAGACTGCTCCAGGAGGTGATGCAGCCCATCTCAAATGTGGATTATCTGAAAAGCACACGTCTTGCCACCGCTAGTTGCAGAGGAACCTGCAACTTGCTCTGCACTGTGGTCACTGTGGAGTGCCTTCAGATCTGCCTGTGGTACGCTGTGGGGAACCTCCCAGGGTAATGTGGAGGCTCCCCAACTTTTGAGCACCAAGTTGGCACCTTAGGCAAGGCTCAACTTTCTGCAAGTAAATAACCCGGGATTTTTCTGAAAGGTTCTGTCCCTTGAAGCCCCTTCAGCCAGGCACACAGCATTTCTCAGAGAGTTCTCCTGCAGATTTGAGAAGGAATACATGGCTGGGAAGCAACATCAGCTGCATTTTAAACAAATAGCTTTGCTGAGTGCCATAAATTTCTCATCTATGGACTTTGATGGTCAGCCACCAGTAATTTGATGAGGGTGTGGAAAGTTGTCAGCACATTCCTGCTCCTTGTTGCTAGGGAAACCACTCTGTGGGTATCTCTGTGCTCACAGCCTCTCTGTTCCTTTGCAGCTTCCTTGGATAATGAAAGTATAACTGGATGTTTTCTATCCTCTTAGCCACACCATGATGTTAAAAAGGGAAAATGGAATTCAACTAATGATGTCAATTTATCTTCATGATTTTGAGGGGATTTCCCAAGTAAAAAGGTCCTAATTTATTTATAAGTGAGTTTGACTCCATGTTTGATTTGTGTCAGAACCTGGACAGCCAATCTATTTTTATTCCACCTTTTGTGATTGAACTTTTGGCTTTGCACATGGGCTACTAAAGTATAAAAGCTGGTATATAATGTTTGAAAGAAGTTGCAGAGATACTTCTGGTGTAGGTATAGGTAAATATTTGGTCATGTTGCAGTTTACTAGGTAATCATACGTGCTTACGTTTGCATCTCAGAAATAAAGACACCCCTTTTTCAACTTGGCAGGATATTACAGTGTTATCAGAAGAGTCAGGGAGCCCAGTCTGTGCAATGCATTGGCAGCAACACAATGCAAAATATGACATGCAATGACATCATATTAGCAGGAAGACTATTTTCAGGCTTTGAGCATTTTAAGCTCTTCAGAGGCATTTGTCTCTGCAGCTGCAGTTCTGCTCTTTTAGTGTACTGTAACATCCATATTCCTTTTCAGTGGGACTCTTTTGTACATAATTTTCAACACTTCAACAGTCCAACAGCTTCTGCTTTCAGCTGCTGTGCTTTATTTTCCCCTCTTTGCACCTCTCCCTGTCTCCCTCCTCAGCTTTTCTCCTGATGTGGTCTTCTCAAGGGTTCAAGATGTGAATTTTGGCAGCGTGTCCTACCGCTGTCACGTACAGTGGGAAATACCTGTCACCTCCCTGAAACTGGAGGGTGAATTACTCAGGAGTGGTAGACTCCTGAACAGCTTCTTTCTTGGCCGAGGCATCATGTATCAGATGAAGACAAGTTCCATTCGTGGCAGGAAGCAAGGGAGGTTCGAGGGACTGTAACGTTTGAGAAATGGTGTAAAGGGCTGAAGTGCCACTCCTAATCCCGAGTAAAGAGCTTGCTGAATGCTTTTCTCAGTGATGATAAGACCTTGAAAGTGCTCTTTCACCCTGAGAAAAGGACTCTGTTTTTGGGCAATGAAGAATCCCATGTGCTGTGCCATAGTCGTAGTACAGAACGGGAAAACACAGCAGAAAACCCTTGCGGCAGCAATTGCAACTGGAGAGGCTTTGTGCACAAAGTATGAAACCCCCAGAACTAAAAAGGACTGGCAGTTGCATTTTTGCCGCTGAGTAGTGCAGAGTTTCCAAAGGATTAGAGTTAAATGTATAGTTTTATATTTTATTTATGCAATTGTATGTTTTACTAAAGTGAACAGCTGGATGCTATTGCTTTTAGTTTCTAACAGATGCCAAATGAGGTCAGTTACAGAGTTCGAGCTGATTCATGTGGGGTGAGCACTAGAACTAAGTCCTCTGTACAGAGCACTTAGATTAAAGGGCCATATGCAACTTTAAGAGGATTTGCTCCTCTTTACTGTAGGAGCTGCTGTCTTAATTGTCCGCAGTTCAGGCTGGCAGTGTGACTAAAGTGCAAAGAAAAGTGTGCGAAGGAGGTACTGGTGGTGGGGGTTGTATTTGTTGGGTTGGTTGCTTGGGTTTTGTGTTGGTTTTGGTTTAGTTTTTACCTACACTTGTGGAATTGCCTTCCTTCCCTTAGAAATGCTTGGGGTGGGTGAAAAAACGGGCAGGAGAAGAGACATTGGCCTTGTTGTTATGCTTCCCATGAGATCATCATGGCCCTGTAATGACATAGAAGAACCTTCTTGCTGTCAGCCAGTGTAGCTCCAGGTGTTTGAGAGAGCCTGGGAAGTTGATGGCACAGCGACAACGGTGGCAGTGAGAGCTGGCCAAATACTGCTTCTGTAGCCCAGTGTGATTTCTCGGACAGTAACAACATGCAAAAGCTCTAGAACAGTGCAGGATCAGAGCCAGCAGAACCAGGCTCTCAGCAGGGGTAGATGCCTGTAGCTCTACTTTATGTAATCTATCACAAAGTGTCCTTAACTGGCTTGCTGAGTGAGCAGGATCTATAGCTGCAGGGAGGGAGCACTCCCTCCCTGTTTCCAGTATGACCACAGTTCTTTTGCATCCTTTGCTGAAATACTGGTGCTCTTGAACTGTTCATGGTCTGGCCCTGAGAGGCTGTGCCCCACCAATTGCCTCTGCATAGGCAGCCTTTAGGTTTGCCAGTTTTTCTCTTCATTTCTTATCCTATACTGATCCATCCTAATGAATCACTAATTTACTTTGTGGCATAGGCCAGTAGCAGCTACAGAAGAGTTTTTACAAGAAAAGTGTCTCTCTGAAAGTGTTTGTTTGTGTCTGCTGGTGGTAAATCTGCTGGAAATGCCCACTTTTAGCATCTGCATGTTCCAGTGTGTGCTGCAGTACAAACCCATCCATTTGAAGCTCTGCAGCTTCAGTTGATGAAATCAGGACATTTCTTCTGGGTTGGGAGAGGCTCTGAACCATTTGCAAGGAAGTTTGAGAGAAGCCTTAGGCAACAATTGCAAGAGAGTTTGGTTTGCCTTGGAGTGCTTTTTTGGCTAAACACAACGTTGATTTTTTCAGGCTGACTGGGTGAAAGCTTGTGTCTTCCCATCACTGTTTGGACTGAACGGTTACTTTCTCGTGCTGTTTGAGTTTCTTTGCTCTCATTTCGTGCCATCCTGCTGCCTCATCTAACAACACAAGCCTGTAACAACGGGACAAAAGAACTTTCTTACCCCATTTACATCAAGCCGTGGTAGGGTTCTGGTTCCAAATACCTTAAGGGCTGTGGGGAATGAGGTCTCTGAGCAATCCTCACAGGGACTGAGTAATCAAACATAGTCATTCATAAGTGTAGGGCTGCTATTGTAGCATAAAACTTGGTGTGTATCATTTCAGAGTACGTTGCACATAATCAGGATTCATGGTTATTTTCATTTCAATCAGTTTTCTTCTTTGACACGGGGATAAGAAAGACAAGAAGCTCTTTAGATAAGAACAGGAGGCACCAGGAGACCGCTGTACCACCCCACCTTTCACTGACACAGCTGTGTGCTGAGCCTTGGATGCAAGCGAGGGGAAGGCTATCGAGATGATTGGATATGTTGTTATTGTCATGAACGAATCAATATCTGCAGTGGCCTCTGCTCTTCTCCGTATCTTTTTTCAAATGTCAGAGGAGGTTACACAGGCAAAGGCAACTAATGTCAGAATTCATTCCTGCAAGCCTGTTGATCATGGAGACTTCAGGCTAAGAACAAATTTGACCAAATCTGTAGCTGAAGTGGAGGATAGGGGGCAATGTTAGACTAGATATGATGCTTTTTCAGAAAGACTGGCTCTCCACAAGCAATTTACTTCACCAGAAAACGCTAACCTTCTTCCTCCCCAACAGGTTTTAATGTAGGGTATGTATCATAGTTTTGAGGAATATGGTAATTTGGGGTTTTTTTAAAAATCAAAACCAAATGAAAGAGTGAGAAATACACCAGGCTGATAATGAACCAATCCAGGGTCTGTGTCAGGGCTTGGCCCTGTTACAAAACCTACAGTAATTATTTCCAAGTTGTAGGGAAGCCAGGTTGGATCTGAGAAAGGTATTTGATTGAAAAGAATCTTTTTCTCCCCTAGCTTCTAAAAGCAAACATCTGCAGTCTCTTTGTATTGGCTGTTGGCTAATTAACCAAAGCAAAAAACAAAATGAAATCCCCTGAATATTGTGAAGTAGCTTCTTTTTAAACTCCCCTGGTTACGGATCCTTGGACAGCATTAGGTTTTGGGTTCTGGTGGGGCTCAGAAACCTTTGGTGAGGTGTAGAGGCAAAAACATCTGATTGATTTAAATGAAGGAAAAGAAACATCTTTGCCTCTGTGGAATTTCTGCATTTGGTTGGACTATTGATGTTTTAATCATTATTTTATTTTTGAAGTTGTTCTGATTACTAAAAGTTTTCCTGGGGGCAAGAGGGGGGGAAATAAAACATCAAAACCTCCTTTTAAAGCACTTTTTTTTTTTTTTTTTGCCAGGAGTGTCCTATATTTTACAAAAAGCAGCTTTTATCTTAACTACTGAGGCTGTAGTTACACAGTTGATGACTCTCTGCTCAGTATGAAGCAGTCACACAGTGACAAAGTTATGCCAACTAACATGAGAGCTGCTACAGAGGAAGCTGGGGGTGGATGGGCAAACACACATTTAGGGCTAGAAGGTGCCCAGAGAAGTGTGAAGAAGGTCTGGGGTGAGGGACAGAGGTATATGGGGCTTGATCTTGCTACAGTAAACAAGAGACACTGGATTTAGCTTGAGGCTTTGAGTAAAAGTGACCTGATGTAGGTGAACCTGCTTCTGCAGGGGAATTGGACTGGATGATGTCTAAAGGTCCTTTCCAACCCTGCCATTCTATGATTCTATGATAAAAAGCTCCTTTAAAAGATGTATTCATCACAAGCTGTCACAATCACAAGCTCGGTTAAGAGATTTGCAGTAGCAAATTGCTTTGTTCATACTTCACTGGATCTGTTAGGGAACCTGTGGTTTGTTGTCATTTTCATGTCAATGAGAGCTGTATGGAGAGAGATGGATGTTACCAGGCAGGGAGAGGAGGAGCAGCAGTATGGATGTGTGACTGTATAAATGCTATGCAAAACATATTCGTGTCTTAGGACTCTGAGGGGGAAATGGGAAAGATGGTAATTATTTGTAACATTTGGGGAATTTACAGCCAGTGCTGCTAAACCTGATACCTAAACATTTACCAGAGTCTGTAAGTCTTTCTGTACAGACTTCAGAAGTTCCATGTCACAGTGTGATGCGTCTTACAGGGAAAAATGGTATGAGATTTGGGTGTTTTATTCCTTGTACTGACTGGATTGGCAACACTTGCAAAGTCAAAGAGAATTCTGAATTACGCTGGTGCTGCTGATGGCTGGAAAAGCTCTTGAACTGGAAGAGAGAAGGTAAAAGAGCATTCCCCGTGAAACATTTATTTGCTCTCCTGTGTTTTTCTACTTTCAACTCTTTGTAACACTCTTGAGGAAGCTGAGTGCACACCTCTAGCCTCCCGAGCCCCGGCCTCAGTGCTCCTCTGTCCTGGGAGTGAGTGATCTGATGTAAGCGATCGATGTACCTGGTTTTCAATCAGATAGATAGACAAAGGACCAAAGACAGCAATAGCATGCCAGTGTGAATACACTTGTGGCTTGGAACTCAGATACCATTATCTAGAACGAAGACCATAAGATCTGAAGCCAGTAACTCTTGCTCTCCGTAGACCAAACCTATATAAGGTGTCTGTTAAGAACTCAAAGAGCAGCCATTGAAATTGTCAAACTCGAGAGCTGCTGCTGCCCAGAAGAGTCGAATGGTACTACAGAAATGTGCATAGCACGGCAGGATTTTTCCTGATCTTCATATGGGGAAACCCTCTGTCCTGTCAAATAGTAGCGTGCTTAATATTGATTAAATGGCACCGTCATCTGTTCTTTGATGAGAAAACTGTCATATTCTAATTAACTCACTAAGCAAACAAATATGTTTTGTGGTGAAGGGAGAATGTAGCAAAGAATTTCTCGTGTGTTGTCGGTCATGACTCATCTGTGTGGGATTTACACCGTATTTAGTGCAAGGAGCTGGGTGTGAGATGCGCGTCTGTGCACCTGGCTCCGCTTGTTTACCTTGGTCATCTATTTGTACGGAGTTTCATTGTCTGATTTTATTCCAGATGATCCATCTCTGATGTTAAAAGATGACATGAAGATACTTTGCTGTCATATCCAACCATCAAGTGCATTCTTTAAGAGATTTATTCCTTCTCTACACATTCTAGTGATCTGAACTAAAAACGTGGATGGCGGCTCAACATAATCTTTTATCACCGCTGCTGAGCATGAGCCATTTTTCTATCACCTCTTGATGGCACTTTAGTCTACTTATTTAATCTCACAGCAGCCTAACGTGGTTTCGTTTTGGGCAATTTCTAGCAAAAATCAGATAGAAAAATGATAACCTAATGCACTAAAATTTATCTCATCCGTTGGCAAACTGGCAGTGAGTATGGTGAATATAGAGCAGCAAATAGAGAGCAACTGTGCCTCGAAAGACTGTGCCAGATAAATGGGAATATCAAGAGCTTATGATATATATAGAAAGACACTTTTAAAAGCTTACATCTGAGTCCAAATTGTGAAGTTTTTTCTGTTCTGCAAAGTAACTATTATAAAACTAGGCAGACGTGTGCATTTCAATGGCAGTAAATCATGCTAGTAAATCAATTTGGGAATCATTTTCATATTTTGGCATGTCAAGAGCTCTCAAAATCATATTATCCTGAGTTATTTGTGTAACAGTTATTAGTGTTTTCTCTAAAGAGCACAATAACAGTGCTGTGAGCCAGCTGTTAAGCTGCCCAACCGCCCGGTCTGAGGGTTCTCCCATGTTAAAACCCTCGATGCACTAAGCTGCAAATTGAGAGGAGCATTTTTCAAACACCAAAATCTTTTCTATTTTTGTCCCTTTTAAGCTCTTTAACCTGCTACTGCCTTAATTCCAACCAATAAAAGTAAGCTTGATTGACGTGACCAACTTTAATTTGGCCGGGAGGTGGGGGTGAGGAGGAGAGGCAGAGAAAGGGAAGCGATTCCTAGGGAATCTGCAAACTCACTGTAGTAAGTTGGCAATTGCCGTGGCAAATGGTGTTACCAAAGCAGAGAAATATTGTGATGTGAACTCAATCAAGGTGTTTGTTCATTGTTATCCAGGAAGAAATATGTACTAAGGGTAATAAAATTACCCTATCTTAGTGAGGTAGTCTGGCTGGTGTTCATTGATTGACTGAAAAGCATCAGTGCAGGGGCAACTTAAAATGTTTAAAAAATGGCAGAAAGCTGAGCCTAATAACCGTGATGTAAATTATACTGCACTTGGCTAGCACTTGGCTTCAGTTTGTCCAGTTTGGAGCATTAAAGCTCTAACTGATCAACATTCTGCCAGTCTCTGCTTAATGCAAAGTCAGTGATGTCCTTAGAGCAGAGGCTTTCTATTAGAACTTGTTTGAAAACATGGTCCTATTTTGAAGTGAAATCCAACTCTCAAAGGCTCTGACATGTTTTTAAAGTCTTTTTCATACATTCTGCTTTAAACTTCGATGTTATTTTGGGGGAAAAGAGAAGAAATCATTGAATTGAAATTCAACTGAAACTAAACTCTAAAGGAATTGAAAGTGTAATTGCACATAGAGACAGAGATGCTGTATCAAGGATTTAAGCGTGAGTAAAATACCATTTAAAGGTATGTAAAATACTCTTTATGTCAGAGAATTAACTAGTTCTCCATCAGGATGATTGAAAACAAACAGACAAAAGGATGCCGAGCTAAAGCGATACGTAAGTTGTAAAAAGGAGCCACTTACAGCATACATGCGTTTTTATTTTGCCTCTCCTCATTTAGTAACAACAACGCTAGTGACTGCTGTGACTGTTGTCTGCATTGAAATTGGGCATTGGAGTCCCAGCCATGGAGCAGAATCCAGCAGCCACTGTACCCATGAAGTACCTTTTTGATTCCCAAAGAGCTTACTTTGCTTCCTTAGCACCAGTGGAAGCACACCAGGGAAGAACCCTGCTCTGTGCGATGCCAAAGGCACTGTGTGTGTTCACTGCATTATCATACAGTCATAGAATCACAGACAGGGACCTTGAAAGATCATCTGCTCCAACCTTTTGTGAGAAAAGAAGCTCAGATGGGAGATTTGTTTCCAATCTTCCGTTTCCCAGCCTAATTCCTGGTGTTCTGCAGCACGTATTGGTCCAGTCATGGCCCCTACTAGCTGTCATTCAAAGGACTGGTAACAGCAGGATGGAAAATAGCAGGATGCTACTGAGAATTGAAACATGGTTTTGATGATTAATTTAAATGAAGAGAGCAAGATAGATGTCATCAACATCTGCTGCTTCAAAGATCCATTTAGGCTGTGTATGTACAAAAAATGTCATGACAAAGACCTCTAATTGTTGGCTCTTATGTATTGACACTGCTCCCACTCATCAGTTCAGCCAGTGCCTTCAAGGAATGCATTCAGTCTCCTCCCTGGTTTGATCTTCAAGGAGGTGGGCAGTGAAATACACGCTGCTTAGAAACATCAACAGAGCAACAGGTTTTGCCACTTAATTTGTGCCTTTGCTATGATCAGCTATGAGATGCATCAGTTACACCTGCCTGCTGCCATAAACTAACCAAGTCTGATGTTAGTATTTGCTCTCTGCCCNGTTAGGACGTGACTGCTTTCTGCCTCTTCTCCTAAGGACCAGGGAGATGCAAATGCAGGTACACATCAGTAGGCCTGTTTCCTAAACCAGGCGCATCACGAAGGTTTTGTAAAGATATAAGATTTCAAAACCCGTTTTTCTTCCTGTTTCTTTGGAAGATGTGTCGTGAGGCTGATCCTCAGAGGTATTGTTAGGAATGGAGCTGTAAAAACTTGTGTTACTTGGTTCATAAACAAATCAACTTTAGCTCGAATCCTACGTGGTGAGTTGTCCAGCGTCACAGGATCCATGGCCGCTGTTGCTTTGTGTTTCAAAGGTTGTTCAGCTGTGCTTGCTGATGGGGAATAGATTCTTAAAGGTAACATTTATCAATAGGAAAAAATTGTTATCATAATTAAACTTGTCTAAGAATAGAACTGACAGGTTCACTGCTAGACATTTCCTGTAGATTATTTTATCCTCACTAGAGGTCTTTACTGGTAATAATTAAGAAGTCAAAACAGGCTTTCAACTCATCAGCCGAACAAAAGCTTTAATGAATGTGTGTTGAGCCCATTTTGGTGTGTTATTAATGTGAGTCAGAATACACATGACTTCATTTGTGGGAAATAGTATTTTATTCCCAAAGCCCTCCTGACTAGATGTGGCAGATTGTTTAGAGCGCTGCAAGATACTGGGTGCTGTGTCTGAAACATTAGTGAATGATTTCAGATGACGAATACAACATCAGAGACAGGTCAATAACACAAATTACATAAATTGCTCTGTTGTGAATCTGGAATTGCCCACTGCCCATAAACACTTTGTCTGGAAAGTCCTCAGATGCAGTGAGAACAAGGTGTTATTCTTGACTAGTTCCCTGGCATGTAAAGAAGCAGCAGAAACTGCATGTATGATGAGCTGGGAGAAACAAACATCACTATTTGTGTGGCAGCCAGACACTTCTGGCCTTTTCCTCCAGGTTTGCATTCTTGTGCTTGAGTACTGAAGGTGGGATTTGAAGCACTTGATAAACATTTAATGATGGAGTTTTCCTGCTTCAGAATGAGTGTGATTTATTTTGACAGAACTCTGCATAAATTAAATCACTATTCTTTATAAGTGACTATTTCAGAAACAGATCCCAAGGTCAGGGAAGTCTTGATGCTGCTCTACAGCAGTATGAGCAGGACTATGGGGTACAATTAAGGAGTTCATGTCTCTTGAATCAGCAGAAAATGATCTAGAAATGGTAAAAAACATTTTTTCAGTGTGAAGAAGAATTGTGGTGATTAATTCAAGTTCTGGCTGGACAGCCCATTAAAGAATGCTACCTAAGAGGGAAGCTAATGTACCATCTGACACTCCTTCTCTAGCTCTAACTTCTCTGGATCCTTCACGCTTAGTGAAGGAATTTCCAGTTAAGCTGTTTTTGTCTCCCAGTTACCCGTTTCCATTTTGCTTGTGCTAACGTGTCTTCAGCCGTTACAGCTTCCAAACGGAGAAGGTGGCTACAAACCCTGTAGGTGACAGGATTATCACCCTTTGGTTAGCATGTTAGTGTTTGTTGTCACAGCACTGAGGAGCAGAGATCTTTGGAGTTCTGGAGAAGCTGAAGTGGCAGGACTGCTTTGTCCAGCTAAGCTTCGTTATTTCCAGCACTTCCTTGGTTAACTGAGAATGTCTCTAGCTGAGCAATAGTACTCGTTTTCAATAGATAGAATCGTGACTGCTGTGATCCAAACCAAACCACCTTGCTTTGAAGACACAGCACCAGATCATTTCTAGCTGAACAGAGTGATCTGTGAAGCTGTGGTGATGCCAATGTAGAGCTCCAGGGGTATTAAAGGGTCCATCTCATAATGGCCATGAATTATTCAGCCCCCAGGATTAGTCAAGTGTGCAACACAGTATGTCACAAAATTACTTCTTCAAGCTAAAGTGGGTATCAGTGATGGATTTGCCTCTGGAATAGTGTTTTTGTCAAGATTTACTGAGACAGCCATCTGAACGATCAGACTCGAGCCACCAGAGCCAAACATCTACAGGCACAACTTGCATGGCAGTGTTTGTAGCCAAATAGCGAGGCAAAAGGCAAGCTGTATTGTTTACAGGTAGGGCTTTCAAACTCTCTTTGTTTCTCTGCTCTCTTTTATTAGCTGAGATGTTTCTTCTCTCTCCTGTTGTAAGTATACAAACAGTTTCTTTCACTGGCTTTAGACGAAGTTTCTCATCTAGCTGTTTTTTCTCTCATCTCCTTGATCTCCCTCGATAGCCTTTCCCCAGCTGTAATTTTGCCTCTACTTGGCTTTCTCTGATCAGCCACATTTTTAGTAAATATAGATACATATTCATCAGGGTCTATGTGTTGAATGAAGAAGTGAGAAGGTAACTGTGAAAGGATATGTTATACATGTAAATCCTTAAAAGACAGTGAGAATAACCTTTTCAGACCTAAAAAGGAATCCTTCCCAATCCCAGCAGTGCTCCTAGCCCAGAAGAAGCTAATTAATTAAGCTAATAACAAGTAAATTGACAGTGGTCAATTGACAGTGGTTTGAACTGCAAGAAGGAATTAGTTTGTGTCTTGAGTGGTTCACATCTAATTGCATCTCTCCCGTGGCAGGTTTACACATCCAGTACGGAAACCCTGTTACATGTGCTTGTCTTTATGTGTAAATGGAGACTGAGATCAGGACTTGGAAAAGCACCATTGCTGCTTGATTTTAAGTCCTTTTGATGGCATTCTGCAGAGTGCATACTTTCAGATTTGTCAAGGTAATTTTTTTGCGAGGCTTGAGGTGTTTTTACAGGTGGAAAATATATGCAGTGCAAAAGCCACCTTCCAGTTCCCTAAAAGTGGCATTCAGCTGATGTGCACAAAATATGCCTCTCCAATGGTTGTGACAGTAACGAAAGTGCAAAGCAGGTCATGGCACAGCGAGGTCCTCCTTCTGTATCAAACATTTCTGGTACAGTTGGTTCCTTGGTTGATAGTTTTGCACCTCCTAAAAAATGACCCAAGCCCAAGCTTTTCTCATTCTGGCAGACATGCAAACAATGAGGAGGCTATGCTCAGGCACAGAGCATGTGCAGTTGGTTGAAAATGTTGGTCTGTGAGGATTTCCTCATACAAAATGGCTAGTGGGCTTATACACCAGAGGCACAACAGGTATTTCTTTTAGTTGCAGTGTTTGTGTTTACGTCCTGGTGTGAGAGAACCAGAGAAAAATGTTTTACCTCCTGCTAAATTCTTCAAATCATCCAAAAGATCAAAAATGATCCTGACCTTGGAATATTCCTGGTAATGTGTTGTATTTATCTAAAGATTCAATTCATTTTCTGACCCTGTAGAAGTGTTCTGGCAGTTGATGCAGGAACTAGCAGCCACCATTCCTTTTGTTTGCATTAGTGATAATTTCTCTTTATCCTAAAATACTGAAATAGTAAAATGAAAATATATCCCATAAAACATGACTGTAGACCCAAAGCAGCAGAGATCCAGAGAGATATGGATGACTCTAGTATGACAATGTGATGTAGAGGAATACAGCTTTGATCTGACAGCAGAAGCCTTGAAATGTCGTGGCACGAGATCCAGAGCAGAGGAGCACGGGTGGGATAATAAGAAACAAGACGCAGGCTGACGATGGGAACCTCACAGATGCAAACAGCTCACCAGTTGTCAGCGTAAGGAATGCATGTTCCTTTGTCACACAAGTTATTTCTGTTCTTCCTCATCCTGTGGTGAACATGTTCCCTGTAGAAAAAGTCCTGGTTTAAGTCTTAAACCTATTGTTCTCCCTAAAATGTTCATTGCATCTCTCGTGTTGAACGACTGACTGTACAGATGGATAACCAGCTGTACAGAGCAATCTTCCTTGGGGCAGCTAAAACCACCGTTACAGATTGTCTTCCTGGTCACTGTCTCTGCTTTGAGCAAGACCAAATGCGGATGGGCAGTTTGAATGGAGAAAGTCTCTGAGATAACACGTGGTTCCTAAGAGCTCAGTTTATCTAATAAGCCAGAAAACTCAAAGAAAGTGAGCCAGATCCATCTGTTGCAGTACTGGAAATGTGCAAGACTTACTTGAAAGTAGTGTTTCCCGTTCCTTCAGGCAGCACAGTAGAGCAGAGGTTCTTTCATGTGTCTTTTTTGTTTTTGCCAGGTGGAAAGGAACCCCAAAACCTCTCCTCTGTCACCTTGATTAAGGCCTGCATTTAGCAATCCAACTGTGGACATGAGGTGACTTTCTGAATAGGGTCAGGCAAAGCAGAGGCGCAAACGTTATCAGCTAAAGTGGAGCTTTGTCTCCATTGAGGGACATTAAAGCTGCTGTGTTACAGCATTCAATCCTTCCTCAAAATGTTGTTAGGATTAGAAACAGGCTCACACACCAGCTCACTCACGCCCAATAAAGGGGACATTTGCCCTAGCCGTCTTCCTCATTTCATCCCACACTTACTGTTCCTGCTTCTTTACAAATTGATGAGTGTTAAGTAGGTCTGGTGGCTGAGGAAGCCAGCTGCAATCCTCTCTGCACTCTGCTTTACTTAAATTAATAATCTGAGCATTGCAAGCCCAGTCAGGCACTCTTGCATGGAGCAGTGCAGAAAAAATGGAAGAGGAGAAAAGAAAGCAGTTGTCAGGCAGGAGCAGAGGTGATGGGAGGCCGTACAGAGAGCTCTGCAGGGGCTGTAAATAAGCTCACTGTTCACTGCTTCCTGTCGTGGCTTTTATAGGTGTGAAGATGTGCTTTATGAAGCTGCTTTATTTGGCGTTGAATTTACTGTCTCTGCTGTGTTTACAGCCACAGGATCGTCTGCAGAGCGCTTCCTCCTCCTGTTCCTGCACAAGCCTTTCTCGCCGACTGTGTTATATTTACTCTTGTGTTAAATATAACCTTGGCTAATTGTGCTCTTCCTAAATAAATCCCAAATCATACATGTTTTCCATCTCTGTAGCCATCAGTGAAGCTTTAGAAGCAGTAAGCTCTCTTCTTCAAGAACTTTCGTGAGAAAAACTGGGAAGACCGATTCGTTTCAGTGATGTTTCAGTTGACTTTGCAACCTGTCAGCTGCAGATTTACTGGTACCATTAACTTCAGTACTGGTCCTTATCCCACATGCATGCATACCTATGTCACAGTGGTATGTGTCTTAAGTTTTTCCTCAGTGAAAACCTTTTTCTGAGCTTTTCTGCAGTGATGGAAAGTTTTGCAGACATCGTCTCTACAGAGAGCTTATTCAATTGCTTCAACCTGCTTACTGCTATAAAGTGACTGCAGAGTTTCAGGCTGCCCTCTGCTTTAAACTCACCGTTTCACACCCATATAGGCATGGGAAAATGATGGTTGTCTCTGTTGATATGTAAGAGAATGCTAGAGGAAAAACTGCTTAAGGTTAAAGGAGCTCAAGAACTTCTTCTGGGCTGAACAATTCTGGTTCTTCAGGTGTTTCCCGTACAGAACCCCTCCTGTTCTCTCTCAGCTCCTCATGGTTGTTGCACATCTTTTCAGAAGCATGGCACCTGTTGCCCAGCCCTGTGCTCTCTCTTTTGCTGTGGTGCTTGCTATACAATCTCATTCTTGCCCTGGCTGAATTGTGGTGTGTTTTTTCGCTGCAGTTTATGGCGAGGTTGGTGTTTTATCCTCATTCCCATTATGCTGCTGGTCCTTTCTGGCACCATGATTCCCTCATGTGAGACTGAGATCTCCTTTGTGGTTGTCTTCAGACATAGAGATACCCAGAAAAGAACTTTAAATGAAGCAATTATGAATACATTAAATCTTTACTAAATATGTGGCAGCACAAATTTATCTGGAAACCTGTGAGATTTCAAAGGGTGTCTTCCCTGTCCATGGGGAAGAAATGCCTCAGGGGGTGGATCCAAGCCATGTTACTAATGAACTACTGGAATCGATAATGAAATCTTATTAGGTACCTTGTAACTCAAATTGCTTCAATTTCTGCATTTATTGGAGGAGAACATGAGACTGACTTCTTTTGTGATGTGCTTGGAATCATCCACCAGAGCTATGGAAAAACCAATTACCCTTGTTGCATATGAGGATGACTGATACAGCAATGTTAGTCTGATTAATCGCTTTTAATAGTCTGTATTGTCACTGTTCAGCCATTTCCAAGCTCAAGTAAAGGACAGACCAACAAACCATGGGTCTTTCAATATGCTCCCAAGCTCCTCTCTTCTGTGCCACACGTCCTATCAGCCTGGTGAAGCGAGACAGCAGCCTGAACCTGGATACTCTGCAATCCATTTTCATGTTCTTCACTGGTCCAGCTGATGCTTGACCACCACTCAGGAACAAAGCAATATGGAGTGCTTTGTGTGATGGAAGAGGGAAGCCGATTCTGGGAACAGAACTGGGAGGTTTTTCACTGTGTAGTGACACTAGAATGGATTTGCTGCCATAGGGTGAAAAAGAAAAGCATTTGAGTAGTAGAGCTGAGTGTGTTTTAGTTTCCAAGTGTTTCAGATTACATTACAGTACAAACCTTTATCTCTCTCACTAAGATGTATATTGTATGTGGTGAAATATACCTGAAAGAGCATCACCTTGGCCTCATACTTCCTTGTCTTTGGATGTTCTCTCTGTATCCTTGCTCACTGTATAGTCAGGAAAGGCATGTTTGGGAATCTATTAGAAGAAGATGGATAGTATCATGGACTGTTTGATTGCTACATCTTGACTGTTGAGGATATAAATCACCTTCCTATTTGTAACTAGCCAGAAGCACACACGTCTCTCTCGATGAACACCAGCGTGGGGGCTGGAGCTCCACAGGGTTCTAATAAGCAAACTAAATTCTTTTCCAAATTGTCTAGAAAGTATTGGGGGCCACTTGCAAAACTGAAGAGCAAAAGATGAGGTTTTGACCTGATTGTCGCCAACACAGGCACCTGAACAAGCTGTGCTGCTAGCAAGCCATCTGCTGACATTACTGTACTCATCATGAGCAGCTAAAAATGTCATTATAAGAGGGAGTGCTGACAGCTTTTGATTCGTAATATATCCATCAAATGTGTGTTTGGGAGTCTAATGTATTTATCTTTCTTTCCCCTTACAGTAGTGTGATAGAGCAACTAACCTTTCTGCTTTCTGAAAGGGCAAGATGGGGCTTCAGAAGGCGGCTGAGGAAAAGCCACGAGCCACTGAATATGAGTTGCAGAGCGACTGAGGGCTCTTAAGGAAGTTGTACAGTGTCTGAAGGAAGTGTCAGGGTGCTGCGAGGGATGGGAGGTCCCAGGGGCCAGGAGCATCTCAAGCCATGGTCTGGGAGCCAGAGCCTGCCCCACCATCCCAGTCAGGAGCAAGGCAGACAGGGAGTGGATTCCCACATAGCTCATCCACACTGGGACTTGTGATGGGAGCTGAACAGTCACATAAAGGATTTTGCTGATGTATGGGAAGGGGCAGCGGGTTTGCATGATAGTACTGACTCTGTTCAGTTGCCAAAACATGGATGCCTTGTGCCATGTGAGGCTCTCCCGTGGGCCTGAAACATCCACACTGGGCTGGTACATTTTCCACATGACTTTTGAGTGCTCTGTATCCTTCCAAACAGGCAGCTGGAGGCAAAGTCTCTCTACGTGTGCTGTGCACCTTTATTTTGGCAACTAATGGCAAAGGCATAGTTATATACAGTGAAAAAATGTTAACAGAAGTGTGTGGAAATGGTTTCTAGATGAGTTACACCCCTTGGGAGAGAGATAGTAAATCATAGCACATTTTAGCTAGATGTGAAAATATCTTTGGTGAGTAATCGAGGGGGGAAAAGTAGGAAATATTGTCCTTTTCTGTAGATTTATGATACTGCACTGAAATGCTTCGTGCCATTTGGGTCAATTGTCCTAAATCACATACATTAGCTGAAGAAAATAAACAACAGAGGAGGGTGGTCAGGACAAGCAGAGATCAAAACCAGTATGTTTACCAGTGGAGATGAAATAAAGTAGGACTCATGCTTTGGCAAAGGAACAGTTGGGGAAATGTAGATATCTACAGGGGTGGTTAAAAATTAGGTGTCAAATGATTTTCTTTTACAGTTTCCCACATGTGAGAGGAACTGGGGCATGTCTAGGGAAATCTCAGGCATTTGGAGACGGACAGAAGGAAGCAAGTTTGCCATACAGCTGAAGCGATCATTTATTTCTTGAGCTCGTTCATCATGGAGACTAAAATGGCTTGGAAAAGGAGCCAGACTAAATTCACAGAAGACAAAATCCTCCTTCTCCATGAGAAACAATGATCCCAGGACAAACCTGTCTCAGGAGCTTCCAGCCCATTGGTTAGCGGATGCTGGGCAGTTAGAGGACAGAATGTTGCTGTGTGCTTGGCTTATTTTCACATCTTGATTTTTGCCTGGATTTCGTTGTTGTTGTTGTGGCTGTTTTTTCTCCTGAGACTCTCACCTGGGCCGTCAGATGTAGGGTGTCTAGAACAGATCCTCGGTCTGATCCAGAAGAGCCATTTTTGTGTAACAAGGAGGAAATGGTGTCCCTGTGACTTCAGCCTCATTTGCATTGTTAGGTAAGGGATATGTTGCTGGTTTCTCGTTTGTGTGATGTAGGTGTGCAGCGAGAGGACAGCTCTCCCATGCAGCTGATGGAGTTTGGCCTGGGCAGGAACTTAATTCCTCCCAGGACCTGCGAGTCACCACTAACCACATTGTATTTTCCTCTGTGAGCAAAGCCAGTAGACCTAATTCTGCATCTTGTAGCATGACTACAGATCCAGAAGTGCAAACATACGGTAAGTGATTTTGCATGTACACGATTCTTTTCGTGCCAGCTAGGGAGGAAAAAAACATTCAAAATCCATGTGATAAATGCTATTTATATTGCTAATCCATTTGTTCAGAAAGTGTGGTGAAGAGGCTGATACAATAACCTACCAAAACAAAAAATAGATGGAAGCCCTGTGTGGTTTGCAGGATGTTTGTAGCCATCCCTCTTCTTCTTAGGGCGAATAGCTGCATTGTCACTGACTGTAAAAGCCAAGTCAGGTCCCTGTTCATCTTGGTGCAGGTCCCGTGTGACTAACTTGATCTCCTTCTATGCCCAGATGGCATGCTTAGTGGCTGAGGGAAAAGGCTCTGCATGTGTTTATAGAAGCATTTTTATTGTCATTTACTGCAGTAGCCAAGTTAAGTTCTAGTTGGACTTTGGCCCTCCTGATCTTCCACAGCTCTGTTCAAGCAGGCCAGACTCCCTCCCCATGGGCTTGACTTTCAGCACATGTAGACAGCCAGTTTCTGCACCTCTAAGATTTCCTCATTGAAGAAAATTCAGTCTTCCTGGGCTCCTTTGCCTCTCAGGAATGCCTCTTGACGATTCAGTCACAAGATTCTTCCAAAACAAGTTTTTATTGCGCTGTTTTCCTATTTCTGCTGTTTCTGTGCTAATGTAGCATTAAATAGACTTTGCAGTTCTGTGGATGTGAAAATATCGAGCTGATTTTCAAGGTAAGTGATCAGCTTCAGCAGCTGATTCAGCAGCAGCAGCTTGGCTGCCCATGCATGGCTGTGTACAGGGGGGATCTGGTTAGTCAGCTCTGCATCTGCATCCCTTTGGATATGCGCCTCTCTCTGCAGAATACATATTGCTCCTCTCTGATCCTGGGCAAAGCAGCCAGGTGGGATGAGACAGGGGTCTCTGGAAACAGCTGTGCAGGATTGCAAAGGATCTGAAAGTATCAGCCAGTACTGTCTGGGAAGACTCCTATTTTGGCATGTGGGTTTTTGTAACTCTTTAGGCAACTCCTGGTGTTTTTTTGAAGTGTGATCTAGCCTTTAGCATAAACATGATGGCTTTTGAGCTGGAGTGTCTTAATAAGAATCCTGTTTTCCTGAGTTTCATACAGATGGGTGTCATCAGACTGGCAATTAAAAACAACCTGCCTGTGTTTCCAAACAGCACTACTCTGCTGCAGATGAAAGCAAACTTCTTGTTCGCTGACGGTAAATTTTTACTCTCAGCTAATACAAAACAAAGGAGAGGTTAAAGAGTTTAACACGTTTTCTTTTATAAATGGATCAAGCTGCTAGCTTTAGTTAACCACCAAAAATAGCACAAGCTGTACCAGGCTCAGGCTGCAGAACATTTGCATAACTTAGCAATTAGAGGGGCTTTTTCTTAAAATAGAGAAAATAGAAAGAGAGGAGCTGAAGCCGTGGCTGGAAGAGGGATTAACAGCAGCGCTCCTCGCTGTGAACATCAAATGCAGTTTTCCATCCCTGACCTAAAATAGTCCCTCATAATTTCAATAATTTCTCTAGGAAAGAAGGCAGAGAGAGAAAGAACACATTGTCTGGCTTTGATTTGCTTGTTCTCTAAGGACCCAGATCTAGTTTAGGTTGCTAGAGAAATTAATTAGACAATCCTAGCGTGGTCCCCGGTGGACAGTTAACAGTCCCGGGCTATTTAACAAACACCGAGTTCAAAGGGAGGCAGGTATAAATGCCTTCGCAAGCTGAATCACTTCTCAGATTTCCCAGGAGACTTGACCTCAAAACTGGCCTGGTTGGTAGCTCTGAGGAGTAAATTTCGTTTCATCCTTTCACAACTTGACAAATTGGACCGATCACCGTGGAAAATCGTTCTGTGTCGTCTCCTACTTGGACAAAGAGCTCATTAAAATTACATTTCTGCCTGCTGGGAGGGCAAGACCTTTGGTGCTGAAGTTCAACAGGTGCTTGTCAGACTCTCAGAGGAGGGTTTGCGTGCAGTCCCTGTGCTGTGGAGGGCCAGAGTCAGTTAAGCTGCGTGTCTCCGTACGGACCGTGGCACATGCCGCAGCGCAAATTCATGAGCCGCTCCAGCCCAGGACCTGCTGTAAATATCACCACAGAGATGCATTGTCAGCCTGGTGTCTGGATCACACCAGTGTGAATTTTCAGTGTCGCATCTGAATTTATGTGAGCCAGATCTCTAACCTCTGTGAGGTCCATCTATCATAACCTGTCACACAGCATTACCGTGCAGCTGCAGCGTGCTGCAGGGAATGTGTGTTCCAGCCCGGGAGATGGAAAATAGCACAATGCTGTCTGTTTTTCACAATCCATTCTCTATTTGATTGCATTGTCAAAGAAGGAAGGATCCTGAAAATTACACTGGGTTTTCAACAGATTCCTCTCAAATCTTCCCAGTTGTAGGCTGGCTGGGACAAACCCCAACATACTGTAGTGACTGCTGCCTATCTGACTGCCTTTCCCCATCAGTAACTTTGTTCCCAGCAAAACTGTTTTGTTTGTCATGCTAGAATCTTCTTAATCTTGCAGATTGTGCATGGAAGAAGTATACCTTTCTGTGGAGGAAAATATCCAAACAATCCCCAACGCCTTGTATTTTCCCTTTTCATGGTTCATCCACTGAAAAAGGAGATGAGTTTATTTCCCCCTCCTCCCCCATTAAAAACCGCAACACAGAGCAAGTATTACATTTATGAGGTTTTTGGACTCCCAGATAGGTGCTGTTGAAGAAGCAAACCTGAAAGATTTTTTGAGCCACACAGGTTTTGCTCAGTTGTGAGCAGCACAGCACAGGTAACCGGGGCTGAAGTGAGAAGCAGATGATAAATGTGATGCATCATCTGTTGGGAGCACAAAGTGATGCCTGCCAGGTGTGGTAACGTTACCACCTGCAGAATGTGGCTGCAACAGCTAATGTACTTACCAGTCCATCAGCACTGAGGTAACGTCTCATGCTTTCTGCATCACACACTGATCGCTGTCAATGCTGAAAGAGCCAAATTGATGAGCTTACAAAAGTGCTGGAAGAACTTTGCATGTGAAAGAGACAGCAATTTCGTTTCTTTCATCCTCCAGCTAGACCAGTGCCTCCTGGTTATGCTCCTCTGAACAGCTAAAGGTTTATCTCAAAGCGAAGGGGTTTTCTTTCTCTCTTTCTTGCTTCCATTGTGGAGTTAACATGGCAGTAGAAATGACAGCAGCCAGCCGCTATACCTTTACCAAAACCCTTACTGGAGGTCTCCAATCTTGCTCTGCTTGTGAGCTCCTGTTTTATCCCTGTCACCCTGTGTTTATGGCTACCAAACCCCCCCTGCATGGCTGTGTGCCTTTCATCTGCCTCTCTGCTCAAACCCTGTTTGTCTGAAACCAGAATGACACTGAGTGTAGCCTTTGGGATTTTGTGACACACTGGTTGTTATCTGCGTGACCTACTTGTAGCATTCATGTGCTGTGGATGGTATTACTGCAACCACAATTAGCTGCAGATTTTTGATTCAGGGTTGATAGTTGGCTGTTCAGGCCCTGGAACTCACTATAGATAACATGAATCGTCACTCTTGACACTTTTTCAGCAGTGTTGTTATCCTGGCTTTGCAGATAGGGAATCTGAGCACAGATAACATAATTGACTGGCTCCAGATGATATCCTAAAGTACTGATCAAGGCAGAAATCTCACCCTCTAGAAGTCTAGCTCAGTTTTTGCCTTCAAAGTCAACTATCACATAACAGCCAAACACAAGTGACTCTTGTCTTTCCAGGCACACAACCATCTTAGTAAACAGTAATATCTAGAGGGGACAGAGTACTTAGGACTAATTAATTAGTCTCTTAGTGACATCATGTCAGAAACTGTTATAAACAAAAAGGAACGCAAAGATATGGTTAATGATGTAAGTGGTGTGACTGTGTGTGCATACAGAGATATGTAAATGCATGCAGGCAGTGTGTGTGTCTGCAGAAAGGCTGTTACTAGCATTGTCGTGAGTATTGCTGCCCACTAACACTTCCCTGAGTTGTTTGAACCTGTTCCCATCTATCAGGTGGCAGAGCTGAAGAGTGTTAGGTGCCCTTAGCATATACTGCTTACATGGAAGTGGTGAATCAGAACAAAAATGTCTCCAGCGATACTCCTGGGACCTCCGCACGGGCCACAGGAGCCCTGGTGCTGGAGAGTGCTGCTGATCAGTCCGCAAGACAGTGGGCTAGGAGATTTGTCAAGGTAATTGGGGACAGACACCCTTCAAAAGGCACAATTGAAGACTCCTTAGCAAGAAGTAGGTGACAGACCCCTGGGTGGAGCTGACGGGACTCTTTTATTGTAGCCTTTCAATCTCTAAAGGGGGTTTATAAGAAAGACTTTGGAAAGGTCTGTGGTGAACAGGACAAGGGGCAGCTGCTTGAAACTGCAAGAGGGTAGATTTAAGTCGGGCACAAGGAAGGATTTGTTTACAATGAAGGTGATGAGATACTGGCACAGGTTGTGCAGATGTGGAAGCTGTGGATGCCCCATTACTGGAAGTGTTCTGAGTCAGGTTGGGTGCAGCTCTGTGCAGCCTGGTCTACTGAGAGATGTCCTTGCCTGTCCCATGGCAACGGGGCTGGACTAGGTGACCTTTGAAGGTCTCTTCCAACCCAAACCATGAGTTGATTCTATGTTCTGTGACTTTCCTCTGCTTGAAAAGCCAGTTCATCATGAATAACACTTGTGTTGTCACAGGTAGGCATGCTCACATAATTGTATCCTCAGGGCTTTACTTAAACAGTCCTTTCTCAAGTTTAACTTTCATTAGTTTCGTTGGGATTTATGGATTCCGAGTGCTTTTGCAGCCTCAAGTAGTGCCAGCTTTGGCTCAAAAAGAAGCTATCATTTACAGAATTGCTGAAGGTTTCTAAGGAGGAGTTACAACCCTTTTCTTGTCCTCTTAATTAGAATTCTTTCTCTGCAAAGTTAAGAACAAGGCAAGGCTGGGTAGGACTGAAACTGCTCAGAGGAAATAGTCCAGAATCACGCCAGCAGAATGGAAACTTAGACTTTATGGTTGTAGTTTCAGTGCTCTCTGTTTCTGACAGACATCAGCTTCATCAGGCACCTTCTCCATCCACAGAGCACTGCACATAGGGCACACTACAAGCTGATTTTTACGTAGCTACTCAGAAGACTGGAAAATGACAACAGTTCTTCTGTGACCTATTTTAGAGTCAGCAGAATTGGAACAATACCAAATAAAATAGAGGATTTTAACCTTGACGTTGTGCTTTGTTTTCTTTTCTTTTCTGTTTCCATTTGGTTTCACTTGGAGCAATGAGCCACAGAGGTTACAGTTTCACTTTCTGATTTGCAGGCAAAAAAAGCATTTTGTCATATTTACACATCATGGACAGGCAACCAGTGAAATAAAGGACAAAAGGCATGGGGTCAGGCAAGGCAGTGAAAATGACAGCCTCAGCACTAGAACATTTTATAAGTGTAATTGTTACCATGGAAGTGAAGACAGATTAGCTTGAGTGGTGAGAAACTGTTAGGGAAACCCTTGGTTTGTTCATTCAGGGGCCCAGTCCTCCAGGCTGATTTAGAAAGGCAGTTGTGAAGTGAGTAGTCTATAGACCCCAGGGAAGATGGCCACTTATTGGAAAGGAAGCAAGTGTTTTGCTGCATCAGAGCACAGATGGAGCACTTAGGGACTAGTACGTGTGTCACTGGACTTCTCGTGCTAGATACTTTCAATTCAACTCCATCGTGTCATTACCCATCCTGCCTGATTCATTGTTGTTTTAAAACTGCTCAAGCGTCGCCATTTTCTGACCCTGCAGAACCAAAGCTGAATCACATTAGCAACTCTTTCTGATTTCTCTTTAATAATGGGTATCATTTTGCATAATAGGACACTTAAATCAACTGAGATTGCTGCATTGGTTTGGCTCTTGTCACAATATTATCCTTGATTTAGATGTATTTTTTACATCGTGTCTTGTTGTCCTTGTGAGAGTGTGCCTGGGTTTCTCCTGGCTTTCCCCAGATGAGATTGTGTTCTTTAGCCACATTCAAAGGTGCAGAGACCCCAGTGACTGAAGGATGCTGCCAAAGAGTCCAGCACTGGAGTACTGAGGAGAGACCTGCGCCAGGGAAACATTTTCTGAGGAATGTGTGTGGACAATTCCCTGCAACCTCTGTGAAGTCCTTTCTGTTGATATTCAGAATGCATGCAAAGTGTTTAATCACCAGGGACATTCAGCAATAGCTGTGGGCAGTTTAGGAATGTAATGTTTTGGCATCCCACACCTGTGCTTTATGAGGCGAGGCCAAACTGAGTATTCTGTGTCCGTACTACTGCAGCATGAGCCCTGTTACAGCTTCTTACAGCAGACAAGCAAGGCTGCTGCTAATATTTGATGTATTGTTTTGTTTATGCTGAGACGTCCCTCTTTTGCGGGAGTAGAAGGAAACAACATGTGCATTGCTCTTGAAGGAAAATACACTTAAAAGTACTTTTAAAAAAATGCCCTTGTTTGTTTTCCCAGGAAGGAGCACAGTCAGCCTGAGTGGCTCAGTGTTGCACAAGTCATTGGCCAGGGAGACGTTTTGGAAGGGAAACCATGTTATTAGTTTTCTAGTCTATCTCACACAATTTGTATGTATTCAGCATCACGTGCTTTGTGCTTGTTGAACTTGGGTGCTGGAGACTTGCACCCTGCTCAGTGATAAAATGGAAGGGTTTTCAAGACATGGCTGGGAGCAGAGTTAAGTCAATCTCAAGTTGCTTCTTAGCATCTTATTACCTAAATGGTCAAAAAGGAGCAATAGTGCATATTTCATAGAGTTAATGTTTAAATTAGAGACCACTCTGGTGTGTTGCCCTAGGGTTCAGGCTGGGGCCCCTCAGTTCCAGAAGGACAGGGAGCTGCTGGAGAGACCTTCCCCTAGAGCTAAAATCTGAGTATCTCATGCAAGATGTAAAGGTCTCTTTGAGAATGTACATGTTTTTAGCAAGGGATGCATTCAGATCATGTAACATTTACTTAGCCCAGACTTGTAATGTTATTTAAAATAGTTCAGGAAGCTCCATGTGAAGTGAATATCCTGAAGTGATGACACAGAAGCATGTCTCTTCTTTTCAGGTGACAATTAAGGACTTCCTCCTCAAGGATAGCAAATGATACGTCATATTTAACAAAGCTTGTTGAGAAATAAGTAAACAGAAGGAGCTGTGCCATTTTAGGTTTGGGAGGCTTTTTTTTTTCCCCCTTTTTGTTGTGTATCTGTTATTTCACCAGCTTTCCTACACAACCTGGCCTTGGAATTCCATACTGGTGAACCAGTCCGTTTCTGAGGAGCTGCACTGGTTCAAGCATTGCTTTGTGGTGTTTTTAAGGACATTGCTCCATACCTTTCCCTTTTAATATTGTTTAGTTACAATCCCAGCTGACACTGACGGGCAAAATAAGACAAAATCTTTGTGGCTATCTCTAAAGGTCCCTTCCGAGCCTGCCATTCTATGATTCTGTGATAAATCAGAATCAGAAGATCCCACATCAGCTTTAATGCTAGCCCCAAACAAGAGGCCCTTTGGGCACTCAGGATTATCACACTGTGACCTTCTGTCTCTCCCTGTACTTGCATAGATTTTGGAAGATTTTCAGTTTCTTGTTGGATGTAAGCAAAGGAAGCAGCTTGACCTCCTCACCTCCGCTACCTCCTCCTTTTTTGTCACCCTCCCAAATGCATTTTTGCTCTGTGTTTAGGATTATGTGAAGAGTTGGCAGCTGAGGGCAGGAAGCTCTTTGTCAGCATGGCTTTGGAGGTTATTTTTATCCTGTTGAAAACTCATTAAGAATCTCACCACTAATGTCTTGCAGTAGCTTTCCAATTACACTAAATAAAATCCCTATCATATTACTTCATCATAAAAATGGAAATCAAGGTGGATCTTTAAGGTCAGCTTTCAGCCCTGTAATCACCGAGGTCCCCTGGCTGTGCTGTGTGTTTACTTTGGAAGCAAACAGATGTAAACAGAAAAGCCTGTGGATTGTTATTTGTTTCTAATAACTTTTGTTTCCACTTTGCCCAGACAAAGAGTAAATATTGTTTGTGGTCTGTGGGTATAATAGGATCTGATGCCCCGTAGATGCAGGTGTAGTCAGTAGGCACATCCTCAGCACCATCACCACCTCTTGCTGCACTCAGAAGCCTCCCCAAATCTGGATATATTGTGGTGCTTTTTGGGGAGACTCAGCCCTATCTCCCTCCTTAGAGGCTGGCACAGGGCTGACGGAAGGCTGGAGCCCTCTTTTCCCTGACATACAGATTCTGTCCCCAATATGAGCATCTTGGGAGAAGCTTAGGCAAAGCAAGAGCTGCAAGGTACTATGTCCTTCCTCCATGCAGGCTCCACCTGAGACCATTAAGGCCCTGTGATGTCCATGTAAGACACAGAATAGCTTTTGCCCACATGAAAAGAGCAGCGTTACACCATGTTTTAAAACATTAATACCTTGTATAGTTAAAATATTTATAATGTTGGTTTTTTTAACCCAAGGGAAAAGAATATTTTGCTTTGTAGGTCAAACTTGCACTGAGGACTGTGGTTAATAAGTTTTAGGTCAGGGTAAGAGCTCCACAGCCACCTCCAACCCAATGAATATTTAAACAACAATAATGGTATATAACAATTGCTAAGATGCTTTATGCAGCACACACCCACACACAGAGAAATGTGGGCTGGCCTATGCAGACAGAAAAATGGCTCAAACCTGTTGAAAAGTTTTATGGTTGCATGAATTGTGATGGATTGTTGAAAGAAGGAATTTACAGGGAGCCCTCCAGGTAGGAGAGAGGAGCTGGGGCTGCTGAAGTTGCCTCAGGGTACAATTGCTTTTCTCAGAGCCTCTATATTTGCAGAGGATCTTTCTTCAAGGGCCCATCTGAGCCTCCCATAAAATCTATTATGTTGATGGGGCTCATTTATCCTGACACCAGTATTAATCTGTGCTATGAAACTATGGATATCCAAGGGATTTCAGTGGCCAAGGATACGAAAGGAAAGATATTTCACTTGGCAGAAAGAGTCAGAGCATTCCCCTTTTTTGAAGGCTGTTGTGTATGTAGTACGAGAAGTTCTCCACAGGTTAATTTTTTTGTTGAGTAGTTTGTTCACAACCCATATAAAATGAGTTCAGTTCCGCAATTACAATCACAACAAGAAGCAATCCTTTGGAATCCCCCTGAGACCACTCAAACAAGTTTGTGGGTGAATGTCATCCACTGCAAAACTAAGAGCTTGCTGCGTTTTATTTCTAGCACGTGTAACTTCTGTGAATGCTGATTAAATGGGGCTTTTTTGGTGCGTGGCAGAGGGGAGTGATTGTGGCTGTGTTGAGAACTGGCAGAGAATTTGTGATTAGGTTTAAGCTGAAGTCAGGAGGATGTTAATCATGTCAACATACATGTGCTCAGGTCTGCTGAAAATAATCCCAGCTGGATAGCAAATATGTCACTGGGGTTTTCTTTGACTTATTTAGTTTTGTAAAACATTTCCATTCTTTTAAATTGCAAGAGGAGTTTGAAATGTGAGCTGTTATTATGAGATGGCAGGCCAAAAAGAGGGAGCTTTGTTCAGTTCAAAACGATCTGATCTAGGTGGACCTGCTTGAGCAGGGCGATTGGACTAGATGACCTTTAGAGCTCCCTTCCAGCCCCTGCCATTCTGTAATTCTATGATCCTATGATAATTCTATGAAAGTGACCTACAGAACAGAGCAAAGCAGTACTGAAGACAGTGAAAGCAAACAAGTTGACACCTTTGAACTCTTTTGTCCAAGAATATTTGCAATGTTTAATCTCATTTCTTATGAAATCTCCTCCAAAACTCCTTTTTTTCAGCAGTTTTACTGTTTGTGAAAGTCATCCCGTTCCAGTACATCTTCCTCACAAACTTTCCTTTCAGACGAGAGCTGAAGGCATGCTCCTCAAAGCACACTGAGGTTCAGAATCAGGTTTCCCAAAGTAATTGCCTAACTAACAATGGAAAAATGTGCTCAAGCGAGGGTGGATGCTTTTGGAACAGGGACTTACAGAGCTAAATTGTCTAAGCAGAAATACGCAAACTGTTGCCACTGTTTCCTTTCTCCAATATGTGTTCTGTACAGCTCCCAGTTTATGCTGATGGGAAATGGCACTGTTAGGGAGGTGGTTTTGAAGCACTCTGCATAGTTTTTGAGATTTTCTAAGACTCTCGCAGCTTTGCAACCGTGAATTGTTTGTGACATGTCACTTTTGCTCTGGCCTCCTGCAGAAAAGGACTTCAACAACAACAACAAACACATCTTTTAGATGAAATGAGACCACCCAGTTTTGTGTTTGTGTTTTTAAACAGCCCCAAGGAGTAGCTAGGACTGTGCTTGTACAGAGAACAGTCCTGTCAGAGCAGTGCAAGCGGTGTGAAGAAACAAGGATCTCCTCGTCGATCTTGCCTCTGAGCCATATCAAGTCACTTTAAAACATTGATTAGCTCTGTTGCATTTGGAAACTTTGACTGCCCATCCCTGGGAGCACCTTCAGTGTATGTGTATTTATACATTATACTTGTGTACTACTGCACTAATACACCATGAAAAATAGACATTCAAAAGGGTGAGGGAAATAGTAACTAGACACTCTTCACAATTTATGTTTTAATCCATTTTTTTAATGGGACAACAACTACTTTCCTCCCATAGCCCAATGGATTCCCTGGATTGTGTGTGGACATGAAAGAGAGCCGAGGCACAATTTAGACTTGAGAGTTCAAAGTCTGAGAGCTTCTGTGTTCCCAGGTTTTCCAGCCCCACTAAGGACTGTCTGTGATGGCTTCTCCTTGTTAATGTTACATAAGGGGAGCAGCACAGACAGAGTTTTAAAGCATCTTAGCGTAGCACTGGAATTCCCTCACTGCACCATTATACTCTACAGTACTGAAAAGAATGATAGAAACATCAGCATAGGCTCTGAGCATTGTGCAGTTGACAGAACAAGGCACAGATGGTCTCTTTCCAGTTGCGATATGCTCTCAGTCCAGGTTGTTACTGAATTTCAGTGGCCAGTTGAGGAAGCACAGATCACACAGTGGTTGTGTTGCCAAACAAGCACTCGTTGGTGTCTCCTCTGAAGGAGATGCTCTTTTAAAGAATTGAAAGAAAACCCTTGCAAACACAAGGACAAGAGGAAGATGGGGAAGATGATCTGTCAGTGTCTAGAATGAAGACAGCATGCATCATTTCAGACAAAGTGCTGTACATTGCGTGTGTGGAGCATTATAGTTCCTATAGAGATGGAGTGGACTTTGATTACTGAAATACTGCATGCTATAAATCTTGGTTGGGACTTCTCTCATTACAAAAACTACCCCTTGCTGCATTTCACTGAGCTGCAGTGGAGAGCACGAGGTGCTTCCGTGCACATCTGGGTATGGTGTCCCCAAACAGACACCGTGTCCCCCTCCCGTCACCAGCACAGCAGCAGGTCTGCATTCAAAGCTATTGAACTGAAAATACTGGCAAAGCTGGAAAACAAATCAGCCATGACCCGATTCCTACAGGTGCACACACAGCTGGATCCTACAATAATAGTGGCCCTCACTTGTTTTGTTTCTGATTTTGGACCTTGCTGCTTTATTGTACAGCACCAGAATTAAAGTAGGAATTATCCAATTGTGCAATTGTGTGTTGTTCTAATAACAGACATGTGGTAATACTACAGGACAGATCATAATCACATAGAAATCAATGAGATTGTTGCCATGTTTAGAAGGTCTGTATATGCTGTACATAATTTTAGTCCCTTTTTTCTTTCTGGATCCATTTTGGATCTTGAAAATCGGGTCAAAGCCTCTTTTAAGTTAGAAAAAACTCAGATTTTGATTTCAAGGTCAGTTGGTTTTGCTGTAATGACAATTTTGGTCAGCTTTCAGGGGCATACAGCCCTGGTCTAATGGATGTGGAGCCTGCATGGATCAATAGTTTTGTCGTGGCCAATGTTCCTTGCAGGAAACTGGAACCCCAGGGAGTCCCCGAAAAGGTAACAAGAGCCTTTTCAGGAAAGCTCATGCAAATGAGTGTCCCTTTGCATGTTAAAGTCAGTAACACACTGCCAAAGGAATAATGCCAAACTCCAGATCAGATTGGTGGAACGTGTCAGTGTTTGCAGTTGCTGGGGTTTTTATGCTTTGATCAACAGCAAAACAGTGTGTGCACTGCTCTCTTAATCTGTTGCAGAGAGCAAATATTCTGATGTGTGTGAGCGTGCATTTGCAAGAATGGACAAAGGAAACCACTTACTGTTAATCTGGTTTATAACTGAAATGCTTCAGGGTGTTAAACAATCCCTTCCAAGAGTCTGCTGGGTGCAGGAGCCTGATTATTGTGCACTGCCTGCTAGAGTTGTCTTTCTGTCTCCAACAGACTGTAGATCCAGCTACCACAGTTGACCAAGCTTAGACCCAAGCGTTAGGCATCATTTAAATTACATGGTTAGTCACTGTTGTTCAATGTCTTCTGTCATTTTGAAGGAGCATAGCAATTGGCAGTTTCCCTTACTCTAAATATCAAATCCTCTGTGAATGGAGTTTTCAGTTAAACGGCCAAGTTCCTACTCAGGAGTAATCTGTAAGAAGCACTCTGCCAAGAAACACAACCGTGGCACCTTTCCCTTTGTGAAGTGTTTGCAGCATCTATTGTCAATCACAAACTCTCAATACTGAGGAAAGGGAGCTTTGCCCACTTATGGAATCTTCATGCAATATTTAAGCATCACTTTCTTAGGAGAAGTGGATTGTGATGCCTATTTGCATCAGCTCCCTAAATTTAGTGCAGGCTGTTGCCATTGAAATCTCCAAGCTTACCACACCCCCACACCAGCTCTTATTGCTGAAGTCCAGCACCCGCTGACAACTTGTCCAGCAGCTTGAAGGCTCTCTGGAGCTGTGAAGGGTATTTTAAATCCATCAGGACTGAATAACACGGCCAGTACTCATCATTTAGAGATGAGACAGATATTTAACTTCAGGCTGAGAATGCAAAGATGTCCTTCTCCGTCTCCAAGTGACCAGCGTTGTCACAGTGTCTAGTCATTCAAAACAAAGTGTGTTTCAGTGGATCTCCAGTGTCACTCTTGTCTGTTTGAAAGGCTATTTGTTTGCAGCACTTCAAGGAAGATTTCTCAGTGTTTGTTGATAATATGATTAGGCAGCAAACCCAGAAACTAGGCAGCAGAGACCTGCCTGCAGAGGAAGCACTGTAAGATTTCTAAACCTGTTCTGCAACCATCTGGGAGCCTCTCTAGCAAATCTGTGTCTCTGTAATACCCAAATCAGTGGGTCAATTTTTAAATAGAGATGTGTGCATTAGAGTATGAAAGCTTAGGAGCTGTTAGCTGAGGAAATCTCTTCCCTTCTTGACATGGTGACCTTTGTTTTCCCCATAAGATCCATCCATTGGAATTTCTGGCGTTCTGTATTTGGCAGATAGACAGCCAGGAGGGAAAAGGACAGCTGATGCACTGGTGGTACTGAGGAGCTGAGCTCTCATGTATTACATGCTTCTCATTTTTGTGAGTGGGAGTTTTTTCCTCCTCTTTCCAACCTCCTGCCTATCTTTGTCTATAAGCTTAGAAGACGAAGAAATAATGCTTTTGTAAAATAAATAGGAGCCAGTTATTGCAATTGAGCCTGGAAGGTCTTTTCCTGCTTTTTACAAATGCATGTCTGTACATAAGAGTGTATTCACCCCATGGTAACTGGAGCATAGTAGATACACAGCAGGACTTCACGCAGGCATTTGAAGACAAAAAGTATTTGGTTGCAGTTAAACATCCTATGAAGTGAAGGAGCTCATTGTGGCAAATCAGAACAATTGGCATCGTTTTTCTTCCCGTGTTTGGTGGTAACTCGTGGGAAGGACTGCATGGTTTGTAAATTCACACGGGAAGGTGGCATAAGGTGATGCATAAAGAGAGAGCCTTCAGCTGTGGATGGGATCCAGACAGCACGGAGGTAGAAATGACACCGGTTGGTTTATGCCATGAGAGCTGGGAGGTGGGTTTGAGCCACACAGGTCTCCATCTCTTCAGACAGAGAGCCACCGCTGTTGTCCAGCACAAAGAGTAAGCAGCCCTAACACAGTATCTAGAAATGATTTTTGTAGTAACTGATTTCACTTCATTGACTGCATTAGTTTGCACTGAGCAATACTTTTCACACCTTGTGAGTGTTCTCTTTTTCCTGTTACCATTTTGCTTTTGCTGCAGGACTGAGTAAGGGCGCTAAGTCCTAACAGCAAAGAGACTTAGGGTATACTTATGACATGGCCCTGAATGTAGATGTTTAGTCTCCCTGTCAGTGGAGGAGTTGGGGCATTACGAGTAGAACAAAATGGAGGCATCTTTCCACTGTGTCTTGCAGACAGACTTCCAGAGCTAGACGAAGCTGAGAGAGATGCTGGGGGAAATCTGTTTGCATAATTCATCCAGTTGGCATGATCTGATGAAAGAAATACAAAGAGCTTCAAGAGGATTAGAACTGAGATGGCTACAATGTCAAAATAGCACTGCCACCTACGGGCCTTGGCCTCATAAATCGGCATCTGGGATGCTACCACGAGGAAAAGAATGGGAGTTTTCTGAGCTTCTTGAGCAGGCGTTGCTCCTCCTGCTTGGGGAGAAGCACCAGTAAGGGTGTGTTCAGTTTAAAATGCATTCACTCATAGTCCATAAATTTGCTATCCACTAATGCATTTATTAAGAAAAAGTATAAAGGAAGAATGGAAGGAAAGAAGGACAGTGCTTCCTGCACTACACGTATGTGTAGCACACAGCATGGCCCAATAGCAGTTTATAGTACTGACTGTGACTGGTGTTTGCAGGCCTGCTCAGGAGGCAGCAAACACGTGCACGTCTTACCTGCAGCTGCAGGAGAGCTAGCATTTTACAGCGAGGGCATGGAAAGTTACAGCACAAGCAGAAAGACTTAGAACAAACCCTCATTGTGCTACTAATGCACTCTGCCTGTGTTTAAAATGTTCTTAATGGTTTCAGAAGATCTACGGTGCCTACTCTGCTCTGTAACTACATTTTCACAGCTCAGTTCTTGTGTTTAGGAGCCTTCTTACCTTGCCTTTTCAGCAGTCTGGATTGAGACATATGCAAGCAAATGTTACGACAATAAATATTGACAGACCAGAAAGTGGTTCCTCTCATCAGGATTAGAACTGCTGGGGCAAGATTTTATAGTGACTGAGCTGCTGAAGGAAAGGGGGCAGAGATACGTTCTTGTCTGATGTCAAAGAGGCAGCTGCTAATTTTCTGAGGAGCTAGGTCAGGTCTAGAAACAGTATCTCAAGCAGATTGCTGTGTCTCAGTAGCACATACTGATGCAGACTATCACTGCACTCACAGGAGTTCAGTTCTCTGCTAAACCAGAGACACCAGCACTTGGAAGTAAGCATCCTGAAAAAAGCTGGCAAGTGTCTGGAATGGCAAAGAAATATCCCCCCTCAGAAGTGAGCTGGGATCAGCCTTAGGGAGGCAGTGAACTGATACCAGACACAAATGAAACAAAAAAGTGCCTCAACCTGGGATCTAGCTGGAATTTCACTGTAGATCTCTTGGATCCTGGGACACTGGCATGACAGCAATGCCTTACATAACGAGTGCTGTTCATTGTAGTCTGGCTCTTGGAGCATCAGTGTGGGTTCTGTGTAACATTTCTTTGGTCTTGTAAGGAGACCTCTCCAGTTACTGAAGGCTGCTTGAGCAGACGACCAAAGACAGCAGTCTGATCTGATCCAGGCAAAGTGAGGAGCTCCAGGTGCTGAGTGACATGTTGAACGAAGGTGTAGGGGGCAAAAGGACATTCACCAGATCTGGTTACGCATTAATAGTGGTTCCCAGGTGACACAGAGCTAGTGTGATGGTGCGTGAGGCTTGTGGGGTGCCTGCATTAGCTGGGGCTCTCTTATTAGAAATCTGTTGCTTATTTTCTCACATTTTCCCACCAAGTGCATACAAACCATTAAAAAGTTAGGTGAAAATTGAGTGAAAGAGAACAAATAGGCTTTGACTGCAGGAAGAAATGGTGACAGGTTTCATATGAAGTTGCCTGTTACTTGCCATAATTAAAGCATCACACAGACTTTTCCTTGCAAGCCTCTGATTTACATGTAAACGCAGCACATCCCTTTTCTGCTGAGGAACGGGAAGCTATCTCTAGTGCCAAACTGAACAAATTGGCTGTGATTTTCAAAACCACTTAAGAGATTCGGATGCCTAATTAAAATTAATAGCAAGAAGACAACCAAGTCAATGTGAGGCTCTGAAAAAAGCCCTCCACCTATTGGCTTGTGTCTTCTGAAAACCCACCAATTCCACTGGTGCAGAACATGACCTGATTTGAGAGCACTTCATTCATTCTCTAGGCAAATCATATGAGTGAAATCTAAAAGACTGTGCCTAGGCTGATAGATTAAAGCGAGCCTCAACCAGTTTTTGAGCACTAGCACACATCTGTCCAATGCTGTTAATGCCCACCTGGACACGTTCCTGTCTGTCAGTGATCATGTGCTGTCATTAGACTTGAAAAGCTTTAGGGGCATCAAAGACTGTCTGCACATCTGTCTTCCCTTAAAACTCAAATTGTGGATCATTTTACTTTTCACCTCCTCAAAAAGAATACTGTTTATGACACGGGCTGGATGTAATTCCAGAGGGAAGGCACTTCTCAGAGATGGGTGAAGTTATCCGTGGCTCTGCAGCAGTTTCTGACGCCCTCCAGAATTAGAGCGAGTTGGTGGCACCTTTTATGTAACAGCACTTCTTGCCTTTAGGAGTTTTTAGGACTGAAGTTATCAGAGGAATGCTAATAAATGAATCAAATAAACTGAGCAGGGTTAAAACTAAAACACCTGGCAGTTCATGCAGTGTGTGACTAAACTCTGCACACTTTTGACACAAGTGCCAAAACTTCCAGGGGTTCATGGACAGATTCAAGGGAGAAAACCCCATGGTTCTGTGAAGCAACGTGAGCTGTTATTCAGTCTCCTTGTTTTCTTCCGAGATAACGTTTGTGTGACACTGTCATCATGCAATACCTATCTCAAATGCTGGGTAGAAACTGCATGTAGTGGGGTTTTTTATTCTCGTGGATATTGCCTTTAGACAAGTAGCTGGGTATTGTCAAAATTGTGCTATTTGCAACAACTGGAACAGGAGGAGGTGGGAATTAAGCCAAGCTGTTGCTTGTCTGGTAAGAGCTGGGGAAACCACCCAGGAAGATCATCACTAGCTACTAGTTTCCTTGCCCACGTAGCTATAGCCTGTGCTGTGTGTGATGACAGATGCCATAGTCCAGAAAAGATGTTCTGCAGGGAAGTGTAGCAAAGGCACTTTGAGTTTCCTGTTCTAAGCCCACTGACTCCAAGCAAAATAATTTAGATGCTTCTCACTTCTTGTCTCTTTTCTAAAGAAGCAGTTACTTGTGAGTTCCCTCACCAACAACTGGGTCTGCTCATTTCCACTGTACTGCTTCCAGGAGGTGAAGCGTAGCAGAAAGCTGAGATAGTACTGTGGGCTATGCAGACTGACATCCAAGTCTTATTTCCTGTTGCCCAAACACAGTGGGATGATGTGAGTTAGGCTGAGAGAACTTTGCCAAGCCTGTGACTGAGGCACCTCACACTCAGCCAACTTCTACAGAGCTCCCTGTAGTTCCTATAGAACTTGTTGGAGTGCGGTTTACCAGGTGCTTGCAGCAGTCTGAGCAGAGAGGCACAAAGTGGGATAACAAAGAGCTTGAACTTCTGCTACATATTTATGTTATCTCTGTCCTGAGTTATTATAACAGCAATATTCTTAACAGAAATGTATTTATTCAGGATGAAACTACAGGAATGAGTAAAGGCCTGATGTGAGTAGATTTGCCAGCCAGCATGTTTTTGGACCAGGGTGCAGATAAATTTGAGTGCATCAAGAGAAACAAAGACAAGAAATCTAAAATCAGTGCTTTCTAAACAAAATGTACCAATGTTTTATAAAGAGTCTTTCTGTTTGAGCAACGTTTTGTTGTTTAGATAAAAGGGAAGACAAACTGCTGATCAAGAGAAACATTTAGTGTTTTGATTAGAGAAACAATCACAACCTATTTTTTTATTGTTCTCAAGTGAAGCACCCTTCAAATTCTCCACAAATTGGCTGGTGCAGTAAAGTGAGTGCAAGGATTTTGTTCAAGGATGTAGTCCAAGATGAAAGTAAAAAGGAAAAAGGGGGGTGGAAAAAAAATCCTATTTGCTTTAGAACAGTAAATTAAAAAGTGTAAGAGCTCTGAAGAATTGAGAGATTTACTGCTCTTATTAAATGGGTCGAGTGAAATAAGAAAAGCAAGCATGAAAATCTATTAGGATTAGATTTGTGCCGTGTGAAGTTGGTGCATATTTCTGGGTTCCACACACAGAGGTCGTCACTGCCAAAAGTGATGGGACAATTGCGTTTGTTCATTTAAAATTAATGAGGCATGGTAACCAGCTGAGTGAAAACTCTCTGATAAAGTGATTGTTGTGAGACGTTTCCCCAGCTCTCTTCTTAGCTACTTTTTACTGTCTTTCTAGAAATCTGCTTTGGTTACTACTGATGGTTAAAGTGAAAAGAAAAAGGGTCTTTTTGCCAAAGATACCTTCTGCACACCGTACTGTATTCATCACAACTGCTCAGAGGACAGTTAAAATGTACTGCTGAGTCAGATATGTGTTATTGTCATAGAATCATCGAATGGTAGGGGTTGGAAGAGACCTTTAGAGATCATCTACTCCAAGCCCCTACAGAACCAGGTTCCCTTAGGTCGTGTATGACTTAATAGATGTTACATACATCTAGGGAAATTGTTATGAAGAGCTCCATTGAAGGAGGCCAGGGCATGCTCTGAAGCCCTGGCACGTGAATACCTGTGTCACTTGGTTGCCATGGCTTATCCCTAGCATGATTTGATCACTCTGAAGCAACACTCGAGGGATATTTGTTGCTCCCAACAGGCAAAGCAGATGAAGTTTGCTTTTTGTGGGTGGGAAGACAGTCGAACTGTGCAAATGCATGTCACATTCTACCTTTTGCCATGTGGAAGAGGAAGCTGTAAGCTCTAGTTGAGTAGTGACCTTCCTCTTAGGTGCTGGGAACTGACTGGGCTCAGGAAGAGCAATCTGATACTGCAGATGGAAGAGTGGGCTCTCTTGCAGCTTGTGTAATCTCCTCCCAATCTAGCACATGTGCCCCTGAAATTTCTTATTAAAAATCAAGTAGACAAGGAAATTTAATAAGGTAAAGTGAGACTCTTTTGCATCCTTTTAAATGAGTATTTGGGATTACTGATGGAAATCTTAATTAGATCCTATAATTAGTTTATAAAATGGCATGGATTGAACTAGACCCATGTGTTATGTCCACTTGCCAGAGAGAGACTGAAATGGCTTTAGTGTTTCCTCTGGTGCAGCTGAGAGCCTTTTGGCAGCGTTTGAGAGGGATGTCTTTGCCACAGATGTTAGATTCAGAAGTCACCACTGTGACCAACCTAATCCAACTTCCTGTGGCCTCACAACCTAAAATGCCTTACTGTTCTTTGTCAGGGTCCTGAGGTCACGAGTACACCCTCTGGCCCCCATCTTCCCCACCTGGGACCTCTCCCTGTGTGTACCCATGGGCCAGGGAGCAGAGTTCAGCTCTGCTCAGCCTGGGGCTGTTAGTCTCAGCCCTACTGATGCTGTAGCGATGCTGATCTCCAGCTCAGCCACAGCCATCCTCTCACTGAACCCACCCTGACCGATGACCCAGCTTCACCTCAGCTGTGTCTTGCCACCACAAACTTGCCTGGCCATCCAGACTCTTGGCCGAGCCTGACTGTCACCCTTGGGCCTTCCTTGCCCGGGGGCTGTGGGATGCGGCCCTGGCAGATGAGACCCGTGTCCTGTTGCTTGTGTTTGCCTGCGTGGCCCTCGGGTCCCTGTCCCTTAATGAGCAGCCAGCCATTGCTGTGCCCTGGCAATTTGCACTAGATTGCTTGTAAATCACAATCTAGATTGAATTTTGCTTGCAGTTATTGCGGCATAAATCAGGAGTAATGCCGCAGCAGATGATGTGGTTTTCACCTCTGTACGATCAGAATGTGCTCTGCATGAAGTCCCACATGCCCCATGTTTTATTTTTCGTGTATCTTTCTTGTCTAGCTACCACAGGACTTATTTCTCCCTGGATGCTGACACCTCCAGGAGAAGGATATGCACCATATTTCATTAAGTAATCTTTAAAGGCTTCGAGTTCTTTCATGCTCCGTGGTGCAGAGAAAAGTGGAAAAGGAGGATAAATAATAACATGGCATAAACTTTGAAAGCTGAATCTCACCTGCAGGAGGTTGGAGCTGGTTGAGAAGCTGGGTGGCCAAGTTAAGAATCTGTGACAGGAGGTGAGCTGGCTACAGTGTCAGGGAAGATGAAAGAGAGCTTGATAACATAATCAGAGGGATCCTGTAGAGACAAGAGCCCAAGTCGGTATCACTTCAGTGCCACTTTTATCCCAGTAACTCTTGTGCACAATCCACCTTACACGTCCCTTCCGACCAAACCGTTCCATGGTCACGAGGAATTTATTCAAGAGAAAGCTGAGGGGCTGCTCTGAAGTGCCAGGTAAGGAGCCACATGACTCAGGTGTGCCTCACTTCCTTTCTTCTTTGAGAATTCTACTCCAATAGACAGAAAACAGGCAACTTTTCATATGTTTTTATATATATATATATATATATATATATATATATATGCACATACATATATATACACACAAGCACCAGGGATGAGTGAGTCCAACCCCCTGCTCCTCGCAGGACTTGCCCACACTAAACCATATGACTGAGAGCGTCATGCTTGATGCTTGACTCCTTGATGTCTCACAGGGTGGTGCCATGCACGGCTGCTTCCCTGAGGAGCCTTTTCCAGTGACCAGCCACCCACTATATAAACAAGGAGTGACTTTCACATATATGAATAACTGGAAATCTCCTCTTGTGATAGATTTTCCTGCTTATTTTATAAATTAGTGATTAGTGCTTGTTCTTATTGTCATCTGTAAGTGGAGATCGTAAGTTTCTACTGAGCTACTCCACTCACCCTGTGCACAGAATACTGCAGCCAGTTTGGCTTGGCCAGAAGAGCAGAAATCCCTTCTGGGATAACTTGAGGGTTTTGCCCAGCACTGAGAATCAAATGAAAACTTGACAAGGCTTTGATCTCCTTACTGTGTGTAAGTGATGTCTTCAGACTTTCCTAATTAAAAAACTATGTTTTCCCCTTGGATTCTCCATAACTTATTCTGGACAAGTTAAAGTAGGCAGCAGTTGAGGCTGATAACTCCTAGAAGTGGCAAAATGGCCTTGGTCCCATTGGCAGTTTTGACCAGCAGAGCCTCATAAAGCCAGATTTGTTGCTGAGACGGGAGGTGGACAGTGCCAGTAAGCATAGGGTAATGCTGGGGAAGCAGCCATCAGGACCAATTGTGTCTCCCATCATGGAGAGCAGCAGGAACACTGCTCTAGCTCTCCTTCTCTTCTGCTCATCCCTGGAGCAGCACATTTAAAACATGCCGTTGGTGCTGCAAATTTATGCCAGCTCGGATTCTCTCTTCTGTGACAAGAGAATGCAGCAAGGGACTCAAAAATGGATCCCCTAAAAATAGTGTCTTAATTGAATTTGTATAAAACATTTTGGCTTGTCTGAACAATGTTGTCTGATGGAGGGGAAATGTTGCCAAACTCTTCATCTACCAGCAAGGGGAAACTTGCTCTGATGTAGTAGTGTCATGGAAGTGAGCAGGATGAGTGAATCCTTCCTACATGAAAATTGTATCTTTCAAAACAAGCAATTTCAGTATCACTCCGTGCCTCGGTGTCTTCTGACTGAAATAGGAACTTACAGGGTGAAGCAAGGCAATACACTGAGCCTTTGGTAGCTTCCAGAATTAGGCATGTAGCACTGATCCCGTCCCCCACAGTTCATGGCATAACTGCTTGTTAGATTGGACTGAATATGCTTGAAGTTGTAAGCAGATGTGTGTTATTGTATAACCAAATCATTTCTTTAAATTAAGTACGGTCCTAGTTCAAAGACCAAAGCAATCTACAGCATATTGCATGTCTCTGGCATTAATTGTGTTAGTTTGGGAACCAGATGACTGACCTCAGCATTTTATATGTTATTGAAATCTTTGCTTAATTACAGTGACTTACTTAATGCTCAGAAAGTTAGCACCTGATCTGTGTCTCTGAATGATCTGGATGGCCAGAAGNCAGCCCCTTCCCCAGCTCTGTGCCCGGCTCTGGCCACGCTGCAGCCCCTCAGTGTCCCTGTGGCAGTGAGTGAGGGGCCCAGCACTGACACAGCCCTGGAGCTGCAGCCTGCCCAGGGCCCAGCACAGGGGCACAATCCTGCCCTGCTCCTGCTGCCACACATTTTTAAGTAAAAACCTCTGTGTATTAAATCTGCAGTTACTGCAAGGTAAAGGGCTTTGTCAGCTTGCAGATTGAGTTTGTATATTAGGCAAAAAATAAAGCTGCTTTTCACATTCTTATACCTAACACCATGGCTTGCTTAAAAAAAGATCCTGCCACTAACCATTGTTCGCTGCAGCCTTTGTTCTGCTAGAGCTCAGCATCACAAGGTTGATGCAAAGGGTATTCTTCTTGGAAAATTCAGCTATTTGAACTAAGATTATACCTGTATCAGGCCCACAGTGCTCTCAAAGCATATTATAAATCAAGGCCTTTCACAGTCATTGATACAGCATCTCAGTGAGGTTATTGGATGGCTTACAGTTGCATATTTCAGTGTGCATGGGTGGACTTTATTTGGATGAAGAACTCCATGAGGCCTGAAGCATATAGCTTTGCAGATGCAGTAAGCTTAGCTGGCCGAAGAGGATTTATGGTAGTTGGTTTAAAAGAAGAATGCATTAAGAGTGACAAAGAGTGCCATATCTGTAAGGAACTGTCCGTTGTGAACTCAAAGACAGGTCAGTTAAGAGCAACTCTATTCTTGGTATATCACTGCTTTGCTATGTGCCGTTAGTTCTGGCTGCCACAGGTACCACTGGAATGAGATGTGGCAATCAGAGCAAAACCAGAGTTCATTTCCCTGGAGTAATAGAGGATACCAGTTCAATTGCTGATAACTCGCTGCAGACATAGCAGCTGAGAGGCAGGATCCACCAGGCTGGGGAAGGCACAGAATTCACCTAATCCCTTTCTGTAAACACTCACGGTTCCATCCCCTGCAAAGAAACCTGGTTTCAATGTGCTTGTACTGATAGATAATGGGCTCAAATATAGTGTTGCCAATTCTTGTGACTTTAACACGTGTTTCCCAGCATTTGCTGCTTTTCTCTGAAGAGCTGAGCTGCTGAAGGTATGAGACTGCCCAGCCATCTCGGCTTTCCTCGTGAAAAACGCCAACGCTTAGCTTCCATAGTTGTAGAGAAGCAGCCTGAAAATGAGCAGCCTCAGGCTCATCAACCACCCAGCACAACAACAACAAAAAAACCCCAAAAGGATGGTAATTTTAAAAATCTCATCATTTTTAAACGAGTCCCGTTCAGTGAGGTTGGGGTGGAGGAGGAGGAGGAGGAGAGAAGCGTGTGACTCATGGCTTTGGAGGAAAGGGCTTTACAATGCTGAAAATAGAGGCACAATTCTAAAATACAGTTTCATGCTCAGCTTTCTTCCCTGATGTTTCTGACACATTACTGATCCACTCATCGTTTTCAAACTGACCTTCAGCAGCAGAACAGCCTGGGTAAAAGTGTGGGGGATTCTTCACCATAGAAAGCCTTTAACTGCCGAAAAAGCTTTTTCTATAGTACGTCTGATGGCTCAGACAGGATCTCTGAGCTTTCTGCATAGGTTGTAAAGCACATCTTTGCATTGTCTAGAAGGCTGGAAAGGCTCTGCCTGTGACCTCTTCTGCCTACAAAATCTATTAGCTGGGAAACAGAAATAGTCACATCTCTGCTTGTTGCTTTTAGAAGCATTATTCAAAGCTGACTGAAAAAAGGCAGCAGCTCTTTCATTACATTTGGGGGAATTCTGTCTGCATGTTTATACACAGCATTGAAGTCTCCATCAGCAAAGGCAGCATTTTGCCCTTTTTTTTACAGTTATAATGTATTGTTTTCCAACAAGAGGAAGACATTTTGCATTTGCACCCATTAGATATGTTCCTAACAGACTAAGTGCACCCAGAAACAAAAGCACGTGGGAAATAGCTCTGTCAGGTGCCACAGGATGCACATTTTGTGGAGCTGTTCAGTAGAAGCGTCACAGTCTGTGGGTGAGTGTCGTTTACAAATCCTTTAGCTTTGTGGGTGCTCTTTTCAGACAACACTGTAGTTTCCACTCACAGATGCAAAGGTTACATGAAGAGCTGATCCAGGTTTGGTGCTGACTTTGAAGAGGGATCAGACATGAGAAGTAGTGGTGCCTTAGGAAAGATGGGGCATCTCTAGCATATAGCACTTGTTTATGCTGACGAGCTTGTTGTGTGATGAGTCCAGTGGTCTTCCAGACACTCTAGAATTTCTTCCACCAGATTGACACAGCAGGAGTTCACACCTTCCTATTTATCGAGGCTCCTGCAAAGTGCAGGGTGCTGGTGGCTGAAGTTGTTCAGCAGGCATTGCTTGACACCTTGCAGGTTTAAGCAGTAAGAATCAGCAGGGCAATTTTTTCTGTATTACTTCTCATTTCTCCAAGCTGAAACTTTCAGCTCTTGTTTAGACAAAGCCTTTCTGGAATAATTGTGCATCCATTATTGTTTTCCTTGCTTGTTTTCTCCTCTTGGCTGCCAGCAGGAGTTCTCTGACAGTCTAGCCTTTGAAGATGAACAGTATTTGTGTTAAGAATGAAGCCAAGTGTAACATCCCATTTTATATACGGGCTGTTTGCTGCTAATGGAGTCAGGGAAACAAAGAACTCGTTACCAGGGAAAAAAAGAGAAGATACTTTCAGAAGATTCTTACACAGGAAAGCTTTTCCAAATGTACAGAGTCACAGACTCTCAGGGGCTGGAAGGGATCTGGAAAGCTCATCCAGTGCAACCCCCCTGCCAGAGCAGCAGCACCTAGAGCAGGGCACACAGGAACTCATCCAGCTGGGTTGGGAAGTCTCCAGAGAAGGAGCCTCCACAGCCCATCTGGGCAGCCCCTGCCAGTGCTCCCTCACCTCAACAGGGAAGAAATTCTTCCTTGTGTTTCTTTGGAAGCTCTTCTGATCCATCTTGTCCCTGTTGCCCCTTGTCCTATCACTGGCCATCACTGAGCACAGCCTGGCTCCATCCTCCTGACACCCCAAATCAAAACATACTGGGACACAAAAGGAAGAAAAACCAAAAGTCTCTGTCAAAAATGTGACCTGACAGACCATAGCCATGGGGTGCTCTTTTTTTAGATCATGTTAGTAGCTACTCCACATTCTAAACCAATTGCTTTAGAAGCTATCTCATTTTCAATATGATACAGTACACTGGACATTGATTAGTACTGTAAAAACAACCATAAAGCACTCTGGCTATTGAAATACAATTTTCAGCAGAGATCTTATTAGCTTTCCTTGATTTATTCCACTTCAGAATACCACAGTGATTCTCTACATCTGCACATTAACATTGTATAATAGCTGCCATAACATCTTCGGTGACTCCTCACTATATACTCGCTGCTCTACCATCACAGAATCACAGAATGACACAATGGTGGGGGCTGGAAGGGCCCTGCAGAGCTGCTGCAGCCCCAGCCCCTGCTCCAGCAGCTTCCCCTGGCTCAGGGGGCACAGGAACGTGTCCAGGGGGGGTTGGAAACCTCCTGAGAAGGAGCCTCCACACCCTCCCTGGGCAGCCTGGGCCAGGGCTCCCTCCCCTCAGCACCAAAGGACTTTCTCCTCCTCTTCCTTGTAATTTGCCTATATTGCAGCATGCCCAAGTATTGTGTGACTGGAGTTGAGTGCCATTTCCCTTTGTGAAAGACACCTTCCTTCTGCATGCTCCAGCATTGCTCCGTATAGTGATGGATACATATAAATACACGGCAGCAACGGAGCCAAGGCATACATTGCTGATTTACGTGAATGAAAAACACACAGAGACAGTGTCCTAGCTCGTTTGTTCCTGGGAAAGCTTGTGACGGACTGACTGAACACGGACAGCTCTGGGGAAAAGAGGATCATGCAATGTCTGGTCAGTGTCTTTGTTAAAACCTCTCATCTAGGAATTCAGGGGTGAGAAGCACGTTTGATGGTTTTTCACGGTGAAACCCAGAGTATCTTAGTTCTGCATCTTAGTTCTGTCCTAGCTGTGTTAAAATAAAAGTAGTTCTAAATCTGTGTGTGTGGAGGACAAATCCACAAGCCAAAATCTGCAAACTGTTGTGGAGATGGCAGAGAAATTCTGCTCTTCAGTTCGCACCCACGCTGCGTGTTTCACGATGGGAACCAAAAAGGCCTTTGCACATTTTCCAGGCAGATACGTAATGCCAGACAATTCCAAAAGAATCTGCTTCATCTCTGAGGAGTTTTATTTTTGGCTGTGGAAGAGGCCGTGCATCCACACATGGCTGTTCCGTGTGTGCAGGGAGCCCAGCCTGCCTCCTCCTGCGTCCCTTAGCTCCTGCGTGCAGGCGGAATCACCTGCTCGTTTGTGTGACTTCCTTCACTGCTGCCCAAGCTGGGAAGGGCCCAGGTGACAGGTCACACTGAGATGTCTGTCACATTCTGACTCCGATGGCTGGAGGGGGTCTCCAGCCATCCTCCAGCAGCTCCCTCGGGGGACA
>WBNH01011947.1:41860-299292 GCA_013401255.1 Urocolius indicus | reverse complement strand
CCCCCCCCCCCCCCCCCCGCCTAATCCCATGCAGTGCTATTATTGGTTTCTGTTCTGCCTCTCAATACCAGCAATACAGTTCAATCTAAAAAGACTCCAGCTATGCTTGGGTAAGCTAGGAAACAGAGGGCTGTTAAACTAATAATAACTCTGTGCTGAGAAATGAAGGGGGTTTGGGAGATACGTAACGTTGGTCTCCTGAGGCATGTCATATGAATGATTGAAAGGCTATGGGAACTGGAGCTGGAATGACTTCACTTCTGGTGTTCATTAAGGGTAATGTTGTAAGGCACAGACCTGACTATTTCAGTAATTGAAACGTTTGGATTCCTTTTAATTATGTATTATCTGTGCTGGGGTAGCACTTGACAGGCACCTGTCACAGAGCAGGGATCTGCCAGAAAGCCTCTGTCAAACACAAGCGGGAGAGGACTCCTGCTCCATGGGAGGGAACGCAGGGCACGTAGCTGTTGCAGCTTTGTCCTTGGAGAAGCTGCACGTTCACACAGAAAGCATCTCTGGCCTCAGCAGAAGGCAGAGTATGCGAGGTGGGGAGCCAGTGACACTACAGAGGAAAGGTCTAAAGTTTATCAGAAGTAGTTTGTCTGTTGGAAGGTTCACAAGAGAGGTGGCACAACAGCTCTGCTCAGAGCTTTCCTTTAGGAAGTGCCTGCAAGTGTCACCAGTGAGCAATCAGCACTTGTCAGGGTGATGAATAAGCAGAGTTTGAAATAAGTGAATAAGTAAAATAAGCTGAGCAGAATGAATGCTTCACATTTTCACGTAAACCCAACAAAAACAACGCTTCACCACAAGCTTTTGTAAGTCTCTATTAATTTTGCACAGCTTAGGAAAACCACAAGGTCCAGACATGCAGATGACTTTTAATCAGGCGCTCCCACTTCCTCTTTATGTGGTTAAACTACCCTGGAATCGTGTTAGTGCTTAACTCTGTTACTGCTTTATTCATGGGCAGGCAGTGTGTTTACAGGAAGGGAACACAACCAAGATGAAAACTATGTCAATACAGAAATATTTAGCGTGATGGTAATACAGAATAATCTCCTTACAGGGTACGGTGGATGCAGGAGAAATGTTGCATTTCTCCATGTTAGGCCTCATTTTCCTACTGAAAGTAGATGTGCTGAAGATAAATTGGGGAAATATGATGTGAAATAGCTGAAACACCTGCAAAGACTGAGAAAGGAATAGAAGTAGAGAGAACAATATTTTCTTCTTGTTCCCAGTTGAAGATATAACTCGTTGTGGAATCATGCAGTGGGATTTCAGCTGGGACAGCAGGCGAATAAACAGTAAAGCAAAGCTCTTCCCCACCAGTCAGTTCTCTGAAATGCCACCTCTAACACAAGCTCAGGATGAAGAACCTAAAACTTGGAGCCATGTGGTGCATGTTGCAATGGGCCTGTCGAAAAGTTTCCCTTTAGTGGGAAGGGAGATGGATTGTAAGTCTGCTGTGTATGGAATGACAGTTCAGAGAGGATTGATGGGACAGCCTGTGACAACGAGCACAAGACACAGACTTTTCGGTCCGCTGCGGGTTTATGCACCTTTACCTAAAGCATTAGGGTTTGGGGAGGAGGGCAAACTTTTAGCCTGGTCTTACTTGGTGGTAGTTTGATTGGAGCCAGAAAGACAAGAGAACCAGCTGTCTCAGTATTTATCCTCCCTTGGGGAAAGTAGTCCTAATGAGGAGGCATTCTTCTGTGGACTCCTTCCTACTGTTGATCCATGATCATGCAGATAATGCTTTGACAGAAAAGGAATAACAACTAATTACCAATCTGGTTTCTGGCACCAAACTTGGCATTTGGTATTGATATGGCCATGGTCTGGGAGCAGTTTTTTGCACAGATATTACAAAACTTACAAAATCCAGACACATTGGTGCTTATCAGGACCTAGACCAGATATCAAGCCTATATTGTTTGCTATGGCAGCAGATACCTCAGAGCAGAAAGCACAGCTTGTGGGAATTGGAGAGCCAGTGCGAGAGCACTGTGGGAAGCAGAAGAACCTTATTCTCTTCCATGTTCATCAGAGGATGATGAGAAATTAATTTACTAGGGCTTCAGGCCAGGCCTCCATGCCAAAGGCTCTTACAGAAATGAGTCTCAGACCTGGCCCTACGGTGATCTGACTGATTTCCAGGCTGGTTGGGAGGCTTTGCTGAGCAGTGAGCCAGCCGGTTGAGTGAGAGGCTTCTTGCCGGGAGCCCGATGTGGTGGCAGTGTAGGAACAGAGGCAGGTTAAAGCAGCCGTTTGGGATGTTTAGGTACTATGCTGGAGATTGATCCCTAAGGATTTTGGAAGCCTCCAAAGCCTGAAAATGGAAAACCTGCCAAAGGAAAAAAAAATACAAAAGATGTGGCTTGGTGAAAGCTGTGCCTCACTAAACCAGCTGTTCATTGGCATGCCTCTGGGATTGATAGACGTAATTATTTCACAAGAAGGCACCAGTGGTTGTGAGTATAATATCCAAGGCTAGAGATGGCATCCAGAGACACGCTTCCAGCTCGGGCTCAAGAAGCCAGACTCACTTGTGATGTACAGCATAAATCCATCTTGCTGCTGCCTCCTTGGGGTTTTGTCATCCTGAGCCTGGGTCTCGCACCACTACAAAGGCCAAACAGCCCTCTGCAAACCATGACTTTGCTGTAGGGATTCCGACAAGACAGGCAGGAAGGTGCCCCAGAGGATGAGATGCTCACGACAAGGGGTGTGAACAGGAGCAGCAGCAAAACGGGAAAGACTGGTTGGGGCCACAAAGCCCAAACTGGTTATGAGACCCTGAGTGCTGTGCGGTAGGCTTGGCCAGCCTGGGTGTATCAGGCTGCAGCTGGAGGCAGTGCTTAGAAAGCAGCTGTGATGAGTGGGAACACATCCTAAAAAACTGTCTGGAGCAAGATAGAGAATTTCCTTCTTAGAGCTGCTTTGGAGGGAGGCAAATCACACTGGTGCTTTTTGTTTGCTGGGGAGTGTGTTCTTACTGTTACTAGCTCAGATGACCAGCTTGAAGAAGTGAATTAAACTGGCTGGCTGGAAATAAAATAAAACATCTCTTGTTATTTATCACTTTTTAAGTAATTTAATGATGGCTTGTCATAAGCTTGGGAGTAAGAGAGTTGCCATGGTAAAACAGAGCAGTAGTATATTCATCTTTATGTTGGAATTAAAGTAAGATTTGGATTAAAGAGAACGAGAGACACAGACTGGAATTAGTTGTGTGACCTCTGTTTGTGCTTAGAATTTATGTATTGCTCTCGCTATCAATCCATCAATAACTACTGAATTCATGTTCCAGAGTTATCGGTACATCAAACATCTCAGTTGATGGTGAACTGGACATTTCAGTCTCACAGTCTGTCCTGACTGTGATTGCAAGCTGGGAAAATTAGTAGGTGGTCTCTCACTGCTGTAAACTTCTTTTACCTCTTCATAATTACAGGTAAAAGACAAGAGAACAAGCTTTGCTCTCTGAGTGTTGAAAACAGTCATTACTAAGTGTGTCTTTCAGTGCTGTGTTTCCCTGCTTTCGTGGTGAGCTGCACGTGTGTGTTTGTCATGTGAGCTGTAAGGATGCCTATCTACAAGCTGTAGTACACACAACGCTTTTGTTCTATTTATTCACTCATCTTGGGGTTTTTATGAGGTTTCAAAAAGCACTGTGACATGGGCCTGAAAACACACGGCTGGAGTTTGATTTTGCTTGATCTTGTGAGAGTGCAGACGTAAAATACAGATCCGTGTTTCAGAAGTGCTGGTGAGTAGCATTTGGGTTCCTTGGACAGGATCAGCGGTGCATCTGATGCAACATACATGCCTAAGAACTTGTGACTTGGTTTTCTTTGCCCTCCCTTACTGCCCCCAAACTGTCTGCTTTACTGATGAAAAAAAATGTATTCCTCTTGTCATAGTTCAGTGGGTTCCAGGGATGTCTGCTCAACATTGCACCCGGGAGAACAAGGAAAATACAGCCTGTCTGGAAATACAGAACCTGCACAGAGCCTTTGTCTAATAAAAGATCTCTCTGCTATCTCTAAAGTCCAGTACAAATAAAGCCCCACTTAATTTTAAAATCCACAGAGATGCCCAAAACAAGAGATGGTTGTTTCCACTTCTTTCTATCAACGTTAAACTTGGATATGAGTGATGGTTCCCGAGAGCCATCATCTCACCGTTTGAGACGTCTCCACTTCCTCTTGTCTCAAAGGCCCGTGGGGTCTGAACCAGATTTTATGCTTCTTGTGTACATTATTTCTGTCTGTAATGAGATGGAAGTCTATATCAATGCCTATGACACTGAAGGACTCTGTGAAAATGCTATGTAATTACATGAAAAAAGCAGTGCCAGCAGCTGGAACTGCGGCACTCCCTGTGCAGAGCTGCAGCCTGAGTATGGGTGTGGGCAGAAGGATGGCCACAAGGTTAGACACAAATGATTAAAGTCAGTATTTCAGCTGCATCGGTTGTGTGTGAGCAAGTACATCTTGGGTGCCCTACAGTTGGAATGCATTGTCTTGGATTGCTAGGAAGTAATAAACGTGTCAGTGTTTCCCTTGCTGTTGTGTAATTGAGCACTTGAGGCGGTTCATTCTGCCTTCTAGTTAAACGAGTAATTTTAATTGCAAAGTAATTGATTGAACTGTGTAAATACACTTCAGTTCTAATTAATATGGATGCATTATGTGGTGTATTGTACCAATACATCTTTTGTTAACGTTTCTGTAGGTACTTAGCTCCATTCACTTCAGTGAATGGGGCTTTCTGGGTGCCTTTTTGTTTCTTCGGGAAACATGGTGTTAGAGCTCTAGGAAGTGATCTTACAACCAAATCATTAGAAGGGTATGTTGGAACATGTTTTAACAAGATAAGACTCTTTACAGAAGAAAGAAAGCCCCGAAATTCTCCTTGTGTTTCTTCAGGCATCGTTCAGATTTTGTTGCAAAAGGAGACCAGAGGGAAGGCTGGTTTTGCCTGGCGCATGATGTGATCCTCTGCAGTGCAAAGCAGGCAGTGATAGCAGCTTTAACAAGTGTGCTGTTCCACTTGCCTCCTGGGGCTGAGGGATTTCTTAATCAATGACTTTTCTCTTTCCCCCTCCAGAGTTCGCTTCTTAACTAAGGACTGGTAATTTTCTGCTTCTCTTGTTCCTTCTGCAAACAAGGCTACGTTTAAGATCAAACCTGGCCACCAGCCCCTTCCAGGATTGCCAGTAGGAGATGAACTTCTCAGCATTCCTCCCCTCTAACTCTGCTGGCGGCTTTTGTGCCCGTCATTGTATGCTGGGCCTCTGAGTGAGGAAAGGATGAGCAGCAATGATTGCTGCTTGCATTTCACCTCTTGAATGACAGTTTTCCCTCTGTGTCTGCAAAAGGATTCTTCCCTTTTCTTCTCCCAGTCACTTGAAAGATGTGGGTACCACAGTTACTCCAGAGCTGCCTGTTTTCATCTTCCTTTACCAGCAGGAGCAAAACCCAGTCTCTAGGTGCTCATACAAAACACAAGGAAGTGTACTGTTAATGCAAATAGAGAATATACAGAAGCACAGATTGCTTTCTCTGTCTCCACAGAACACTGTTATTTCTGTTTGCCTGCCGTACATTTGCCTGCCTTTCTCTTTTTGTCATCATATACTGAGGTACGTTAGTGTTTCGGCTCTAAGTTGAAGATGAGGTAGGATTTGCTCATCTGTTTGTATGACAGCTGATGTGTAAGACGTTACGACCCCGACTGTTGCTTTTGAATCCTACAGTTATAGAAACAACTGGCTGATAACATATTGTCAGAGATGCATGTGAATTCTGCAGACATGCAGGAGACTCACAGAGGTTATGATCACCCTCTTCCACCAGGAGGAAGAGATTTCAGTACATTTGACTTCAGTCATTCGTGAGAGGTAAGCAACTGTTTGCATAGTGCTTATCAGTAAAGCTGGAATTGCTGGTTCAGAAACTTTCTTAGAGCATGCAGGTAATTGCTAGTAGCTCTCAGCACAATTCCTTTCCCAGAAGAGAAACTAAAACAGAAGGGTTTTTTTTCCAGAAAAGAAAAGCCACCTGCTTATTTTCTCTGAAGTTGAATCCTGGTGTAAGTAAATCTCTTTCACTTTGACCAGGATCAGTTGCTTCCCGATTTTCTGTGATGAGCACATGAAATAGACTGCTGGAAACTGCACTCCCCAGTTGGAAACGGGATCCTAACTGGCAGGTCTCTGGAGCTATACACAAGCTTACCCAGCTTTGTCTGTGAGAATCAGGGCAAGATTTACTCTAGGAAATTCAGAGCATGGAGGAGTGTCCCCGTGCCGGCTTCAGAGGATGTTGGTATCTTCTTAGGTTTCTTTTGATTTTGCCTGTATCAATGGATGTGGATTTGCTTCTGTACTTGAAACATCACGTTCTTGGTATAAGCTGTAAGTGATAAAGAGGGAAACCTGAGTGAAACTCTACAAAGGCAGGTATGCCTCTCTTGACTGGAATCTCAGGCCAGCTGAGCCATTTATTCCCCATTTGCTTAATTTTCTAATTGTTGTCTTTCTGTGGTATGTCAGCCTCAATCCTAACATCATTGTTGGGAACTGAATACCAGCGGGGTGAAGCGCCCTGTTACAACCTGGTCAGTGGTTTGTGAGTTTGATGCTCTGAGCAACACCATTGTCTCTTTCAGGAAACACTGAAGGTGATTCTTTGCTTCAAGTCACAAGCAGCATTTTCTAGCCAGACAGTTTGTAAATGTTATTTCTGCTGGGGTCTCTGAAAACTTTTCTTTCCCCGTTAAATGCACAACAACAACAAGAAGCACTAAAGTCTTGCATAACCAGTTATCCTGAACCTTGGAGAAAGGTACACCCATCAGCAGTTAATTTCCAGGAGTGAGCATTCAGAATAACACACGTGGTAGAATACCATGAAACAAACAAACCAACCCAACAGAAGAAGGTTAATAACGTTTTGTTCTTTGCTTTATGTATGTGTGTGCAACTCTTTTCCTGCAGGGCTGGGTTAATAAATTGCAAGTACTGCAGACCAGGGCCTGTGAAATATGACTGTCATATTTTTATTTGACTTAATGTCTTCTGCAGCGTTATTTTGGCAACACTCTAGAAAGTTCACTGTGGAGCAGCTTCAGCAAAGTGGCTGTGTCCTGATTTGATGTCAAGTGCTATTACTGAAAGGATAACAGGAAACGATCTGCTGGTGACATCTATTCTCTGTCACTGGCAACCGAGTCCTGCTGTTTAACTGCAGCACTCTAAATGTATGCCAGAGCACATACAAAGGTCTGAGCAGGTTCTGCAGTGAAGGGGAAAGAAGTTCACTGAGGATTTTGTGATACTCAAGTGGTGCAGCTAAGGAAATTGATTTCCTTCTCTTTCCAGCCCTGCTTAAACAGAGGCTATTCCCAGCTCTGTCGGTACACATGCCCGGGATTTGCTTTCCCAGGGAGGATGACATATGCCTGTTTGATGTGGGTGGTAGAAACTGCCTCCACAATTACATAATGTGACAGTGACAATGAATTGAAAACAAGGCTATTAATATCCAGAGAGCTAAAAACTGCTGCCACTGTATTTCCTTAAACTGCTGGCGTTCCTTGGTGCAATACAAACCCTGACACTAATATTCAAGGAAATCACTGCTGCTGTGTTTTTCAAGACCATCTCCCCTCCCTGTCCTTCCCCCTTCAGTCACAAAAATCGTGGCTGGAATTGCCTCTTATGCAATCTTCCTATTCAGTACCTGGTGTGAGAGTGGTGCTGTATAATCACGTCTCACTTAACAGTATAATTAAATCCCATATTTTCCCTGCCATGCAAAGAGCACAGCCTCTAAAATACCTCAGACGTATCAGTCAGCAGAATTACTGAGTAGACACAATAAGTGGTCGTGATTTTATCTCCTAATTGGTATTTTTTTGGCTATCAACTCTTCTCTATCTGTAAAAACAAGAAACAAATTCCCTTCTTACAGCAAGGCACAGAAATGTTTTACTTCATGATGATCAGAAACATCTGAGATCACTTTCTCTGTTGCAGTTTCTACGGTTTAATAAGCATGACAAGTATGAAGGGGCAGAAAGGATGTGTCCTTACCGCTGCTGAGGTAGCTTTAACAGCAAGAGGTCACTAGCATGAGGTGGGATCCTTGTGCTTCGGTCAAGAGGGTGACCAACGGGTATTGTATCTGGCTTTAACCTTCATACTGGGTCTTTCTGCTGATGTATCCTTAACGTAGATGAGGAAAGCCTACATTAAGAGCTGCTGTGGAAAAGAGAGAGAATATGAGAGACACAAACTAGGAAGGACATAGAATAAATCATAGTTTAAACAAAAGAGACCCATTCAGGGAGATGCACAGGGAAGGCTGGTGAGGGAGGTCGTGTGACTACGTGTCAAGATGGAAATGTAAGAAGCAGGGTACACACAGTATTTCTTCCCTGATCACAGAGGTAATTTTGCTCCGTGCCAGTTTCTGAAGCTGTGTTTGTGATAGGTGGCACAGCTTAACTACAAAGCAGTTATACAACGACGATTTCTCGTTGAACCGTGGCCTGCTGACAGCTCCAGAAAGCAGGGCAGTGTTTCAGTCCCTTGGCTTTTGTGATGGGTGTGGGGAGGCTGGGAAGTGAGTCTAAAAACCCTGGAGTTTTCAGTTACTGTAGCTGTGAAAACAACCTTGGACAGAATTAAGAAATGAGATTGTGATTCAGGAAGAAAAGCTGGGGAGAAGGAACCACTTTGGCCCTTGGCATCCATTCTTGTCCACAAGTGCTTACGGTTGAGGGCTCAGGCTGTCACTACAGGCAAACACTATGGGTGTACTGCACATTATTTGCATTACTGGTTTTTGGCAAGTCATGTCTGCAACGGGCGTGGAGCTCCTGGAGAGCTAATGGAGCAAAAGAATTGCCTTGCCATGGGTTGTTAATTGGGGCACTCTAGAAATCAGTGGCAAGCGAAGAGCATGCGAGACGTGTGCGTGGGGGAATGTTTACCTGGACCAGCCACGGTGGCTTGGGAGGGAGGGAAACATGGGCATAAACAGAAATCGGAACATAGATGTAGAAGTGTGGGATACAAAGTTAGCTTTATGAATCAAATTTAGATAATACAAATCAGTACAGGGCAGATCTGTGAAGCCAGCGGGTGCTGAAACATCTTTACTTTTGGAACTGATGCTCCAGGCGTGAGGGGTGTGAACTAATGACACAGGCAGTGCAACTCATTCAGTAGGAAACCATGGCTGCCTTAGCCCTACGAGGCTCTGTGCCGTGAGTGGTGCCACAATGGATGTCAGGAAATACCCCGACGTCAGCTCCTTTTAGGACTAACGGCTGTTGGTCAAAGCACAAGCACTGTGGAAGATGAAGTCAGTGTTTTTCTCTGCATTTGTGAAGCTGAAGGAGATACTATAATCTTCAATAACAGCACAAGTGGTCACAGGGGAAAGTGTAAATTGTGCTGCTTCTGCTTTTTATTTATGTTGTTCAGGATCTGAAACCAAAAGCAAATTGTCCTTAAGATATTATGAACCAAAGGGGCTGCTCCAAGGTCACAGTCTTGCCCACACAACCTGATGGGCTCGCGCTCCTCGAGAGTTAAGGGCATCTAACACACCTGAAAGAAAAGCAGGAACCCTATACAGCTGCTTGCAGAAGGCAGCGAGTCACGCTTTCTTGTGTCCAGTGACCACGAGTGTTGCCACAGTGCCCTTAGGCACTGGATTAGGATTAGGAGGAAGAATCTGCAAGGCAGTGGTGCCAGTGAGACAGCATAACACATAACACTTGCAGTGTTTTTGCAGCACTCCGCACATGCTGTGTGCCTGTGGCATCAGGAGACGCTGCACTGCAGTGATTTGAGATGCATCTGTTAACCTGCTCTTCGGGTGCGTTTAGAAACTCGGGTTCAGGGAACACAGTGGCTGAGTTGTTCATGTGAAATTGAAGAAGCTTGCACATTCAAGAGTCCTTGAAGTTACCCAAAAGACCTGCTAAACTTGGTAAAGGTTGAGGCCTTTTTCTGCCCCCTGAGGACTATGGATAGGGTACCAGTGCATTTGCAAGCGCTCGCACAGAGTTCAAATAGTCACACTGGGTTGGAACTGAAACATTGTCAGCAGACAGCACACTTGTCTGCAAAGCTAGGCCAAAAGTTTATACCATGGACAGACTAAATACCTGTCTTGACTGTGTGTGGCATGCTTGCACAGTGGAAATGAGCAGATTTGGACTGTTTGGCTTGTTTATATTAGTGGATTTGAAAACCTCTAAAGCGATATGCTGGGAATAAAATCAGAAGCCATGAAGGTTCTCGCTCATGGGATGAGGGAGAGGATATTTTCCTGTAGCAGTTATCTCACTCTGAAACACATTTATGTTTATCCAGTAGCTTTTCTGGTTTTTAATGTGTACTTTACAGAGAAAGAGCCAATAGACAAATTCTTTGGCTCCCTTTCACTACCTTGTTTCTCAGAGGGTTTGAAGAAAACATTTCCTGAATGCTATAGGTATTGTCATCTCAATCGAATGAATATCAGGACTTAGGAGGTTTGTGACAACCTCACCTGTGATGCCGTGTGTTGCTGGCTGGGACGGACTCTTTGGGGTTTTTTTTTGCAGTCTGTTGTTGGTTGGGATATCTGGAAGCCAGCAGATGTGTGTGGTGGTGTTAAGCTTAGAGTCTGGTTTGCACAGTGTGAGTGTCCAGGCCTCAGGTTTGCCACCCTGCTGTAAATAAGCTGCTGTATCCATGGCATTCAACTGCAATGTGGTATTTGGATGCTGATGTGTACTTACACGTGCCCCTCTTCACTTCTTCCCAGTGTTCTTCTTGCTCAGCAGTCCTCATGTGAAATTTTGCTGCTTACTTACAACACGTTCTGGCCGGCTGCAAATAGCCGTGTTTTGTCCTCTGTTCACCTCTGATCTTCACAGATGTCCTTCAGATGCGAAGTGGCTTCCCTAAGGCATGAGCAAACTCCCTGACCTTTTCAATGCACTGAGCTTGTTCCTGAGACAAAGACACCAACCTGACGTAGAGATGAAATTAGGTGCTTCGTTAAAATCAAACCAGATTGGCTGTTACTCTTCCCTCACCACCGCTGCCCATCCCCTGCATCTTAGCACTTTATCACATGGCTGGTTTACTGCAGGTTATTCTTGCTTTTTTTTGCTCACTGCAAAAGGATTTCTTCACTAAATGAGGTAAAAATTGTTTTGTACTCATCTTCTTCATGTTCTTTAATGAAGCGGCTGATGGCACGGTGCATCCGAAGAGTCGTCATTCAATGTCTTTCTCTATTTAGATGGTTCTTTCAGATCTTACTTTGAGGGGAGATTTTTGTGCACCTCTTCACTTCCCCAATGCATTTTTGGTTTTAATGTGTTTTTCATTCTTTCATGATATAAAATCATGAATCGATCCAACCTTAAGCTGTGACTTTTCAGTCTGCAGATTGAGGTAGAAACCTGCTGAGGAACTTGAACCTTCCCTAAAGCTTTTAACCTCTGGTTGCACACATAGGTGTAAGTGTTCTGCACAGCAGTGTACACTCCATGATTGGCTTTCTGTTGGAGTTCAGGTAGAAAGATCAAAACAACAAGAGTTCTTTATTTTTCCCCAAGTTCAGGAGTGCTTATAGAACCGGTCAGGTTTCATTCACTTCACCCATGTCACCTAATCGACTGACCAATGTCTCCAGTCGTGTTTGTGTCTTAGTCAGAGTACATCCTGACTGTCACCTCACCAGAACAAAAAGAGAGAACATTTTCTTTTAAAGTTTATTTTGAGAACTTAGAATGAACCTCATCACTCAGAGACTGCTCAGGTCTCTTCTTCTTAAGCTGACAGTTATTGTAACTCTTTTCAGGTGCACTTTCTGGAACAGCTGAAGTAAGAAGCCCTGGATTATTCAGTGAGGCTCCTTTTTGTCTTTAAAAATCCATGGCCAGATCAAGGTGTTAGTAACTTAGGGTAAACATGCTGCTTTCTCAGAGCCTTTAGGTGTTAGAAGATTTGTTACAGTTCAGTTAACATTGCAAGTGGAATAGGAAGGTTGCTAAACCAAGTACACTCTAGATTTTTAGCAGATGGACTCGTGCCTACTCTAGTATACCTTTAATATTTTCATGTCTAGAATTCTCTTCTGTTTGAGTTCTCTAAACTCTGCTTTTTGTCAGGATATCTGCTCACCATGGAGGGGAATTTCCCAGTACCGATTTTGTAAGTGTATATGTGTACACATTCGTGTGTTTCTTTTAGCATCAGAAGATTCCCGGTTTATTTTCCCAGTTCAGGCCTGATGTGATTAAAAGTGGCTTAGAAGAGCGAATGTGAGTAGGCAAATGAAGAAGGCTTGGGGGAATAAGTGTACGGTGTGACGCCTGTGCAGGAATGACATTAATAGAGATGTGAATGAATGGATTCTGTCGTGTTCCACCACATACAAGTCCCAGTGAGCAGTTAATGAACATTAGTATCTCCGTGCTATAGTTGAGGGAGTTACAGAGCACACAGTGAAATGATGGGCTGCTGCCTCTTTGGCAGGCACGGGAAAAGAATGTGTCTCCCTGCTCAGCCACGTGAAGTGCTGGGGAAGAGAAGCAGCAAAGCAGGCACACCCGGAGCTCAGATGTCAGATACATGCACGCCTGAGCAGGAGAGAACTCGTAAATGTATGTGCCTCTTACTAATTATTTATATCCTTCATCAAACATTCAGCACATTAAGCTATGGTGAATATACAATTCAGCACATTTGGCCACGGATTCCCTCCTTATATTTATTTAATACTTTTTTCCATAAGAGTAGCTGAAAACCGCAAATGAAAAGATCGTTGTGCTGAAGTCAGTGAAGCTGAGAATTTACTGGTGGGTGCTTGAACCTGTCTTGTGCTTCGAGTAAGTGGAGTTTGGTGTAAGCTGTAGGGTACTGAATGGGCACTGCTGGGCTGTGTCTTTCAGATGATAAACACAGATACACGTGGTATCATTGCTTGGCTCCTAAACACAGTATTTGATGCTTAGTGTAAACATTTTAAAACACTGAGGTGAGGATGAGAGGTGGCTCCTTCATTCCTGCAAATCCTGCTCTGGAAGTGGCTAACACATTTCCTGGTATAGAAGCTGGGTGCAGGTAGCTGCTGCTTCTCTTGTCATGCTTTAGTCTGTGTCTCTTCACTGCATCGTGCTGTTTTAGGGATGTAGATGGTCCAATGCATCCATAACAATCACCAGCTGTTGTTTTCTACTCATCTGAGCAATACTGTTGGAAACACAAGTGCATCCATTGTACAAGGGGGAAGAATTTGCTTTGGAAGACATGCAAATATGTAAGTGGGCTATTGTTCTCCTGACACCAGTCACTGAAAATCCTTATTCTTCCTCTTAAGAAATGGCACACAAAACCAGTACCCTTCAATGTGCACAGTTATGAGCACACCTGATGTCGGCTGGGAAACGGATGTTTGATTTGAGATTGCTTCTTGGTTTGGTTTGGGTTTTTATTTTTATCTGAAGAAACCTTTTCCAGAAGAAACAAAGATGGTCCTGAAGTGGTTTTGTCCCTGTTGAATAGGAGCGTGCATATTTTCATTTAGTTTTCCTTCCCACTCAAATGCCTCTCTCAGGCTTCTCCTTCTGTCCTGCTGAAAAAGCTTCATTGCAATTAAGCCAGACATGTCAGCTGTGGAAAGTGAAGTGTCTTTCGCTTCCCAATCATACACTTTGGACAGTCTTAGACAAACTGGAGAGTAAAGCATTATGCTAGGGAGAAGCTTGCCATTGCATCACTTGCTTGGCTTGTTCCTTCCCTGTGTCTTGCAAACAGAACTGAACTGCCATGTGTTCTTTTGAAAATAGCAGGATGCTCATCAGGTGTCAGTGTTTCCACCCAACATTTGGTAATAGACATATTTCACATCTCATCTCCTGTCTTGTGTTGGTCTTTGATGGAGAGGTGGTAAAAGAAACAAGGAGTTGGACATGTTACTATGAAACTCAGAATCTGCTTCTTGTGTAATGTGCAACCTTGCATCCCTACACAGAAAGTAACAGATACACAGACCATCCAGAATGTTGTTTTGGCTTCCTTTTGTTCTTGCAAAAAGGGGCATCCTGAATGGATTTTGTTGGGTTTTTTTCCTTTTTCCCTTTAAAAATGTTCTGGCAATATTCTCCTAGAAGAAAGTTGGGTGCTTTGTGATAATCCTTGGTAGTCCTTTCCCCTCTAATCTGAAGCTAAGTGCACAACTGAAATTCATTTCAGATGGAGAATGAGCTGCATCAATGGAACCTCCTGTAACTGTCAAAAGCGAGAGCATCCCTGTGATATTGCTAAGCAACAGGGAGGCTGGAGAAGCCTTCCCATTCCGTAACAGCAGTTTAGGAAAGGAGCACTTCTTACCTGCCAGAGCCGTGAGCAAAGCCTTGTGTGAAGGTTCTAGCCTGTGCTGAATTTGCTTTTCAAAGCTTTCACAATCCAGAAGTGATGAGTGTAGGAAAATGTTGTCCAGAAAGAATGGAGTTATTGCTAAACAAACCTGCACACACTTGTCTCTGAAATACATTGAGTGTGACATGGAAACAAGTGGGAAAAAATAACGGACTTGAAGTGTCTGATGGCTGAAGAATTCAGTAAAGGGAGAAGAGAAACATTCTTAAGGAACAAAAGTGAAGGATGAAAACAAGGGATATTGCAAGCAGCTCACATCCATCTCGCAACCACAGTTTTTCTGTCAGTCTGTTCATCACGTTGTCTTTAGTGCTGGTTCATGGTCTCCTGGAGAAGGGAGATATATGTTTGGAAAAGGGTGGGAACAAGATGTGCTTTTACTAGAATAGAGCCTCTTCAGTATGTCAGAGCATTAAGAATCGTGACTTGGTGCAAAAGTCAGGAAAAGGTACATTTCACATGGTACTTACCAGCTAGTTTGTGATTCTGAACTCCTGCTCCTGGCAGTAAGTGCAGCTGCCAGGCCTTAGACTTTCACTTGGCAGCACCTTTGCTGAAAGTCCACAGCCTGGCTACTTGAATGGAACAAGCCTTCAGAGGGGTGACACGTTCCTGGTCAGGCAGGAGGGCTTTGGTTTCTTCCAGGCAAACCCCTCTATTTGATCTAATGGTTTGTTTAAGTTTTGTATTTAATTCAAAAGCTTGGCAAGATGAAGTTATTAAGAATAGTCCTAATTAGGTTAGCTCCCCATAATGATACTTCTGAGAAACAGGTGACTTCCCATGAGAAAACAAATGAATTTTAGCCTGAAAAATCTCATCCAAGTGAGTTCAAGTCCGTGGATTTAGATAGAGAAAGGTTTGGATATGTGAGCCCAGGGTGCTAGTGGGATTTGGAGAGAATGGCAGAAAACAGCTGATGGTGTTTAGAGGAAAGGTGATGAAAGGGTCAGTGAAATGTTTTGAAGCACATAAAAGGCAGAAGTAGAACTATGTTATACTGTTCATTTAGGAAGAAAGATGAGAGATGTGAGTGACTTAATATGAGCTTAAACTGTTCAGATGTGATATTGCTTCTCATTTGTTCTGCACAGACAGCAGAGGTTGCTCATGGAGTCTGATGTCCAGTAGTCCCAAAATATGAGGAAAGGTCTGTTTTCACAGTTGGAAGGTCAGAAGTTATGAATAAAGTAGTTATTTGAAAGACTGCATTAGCTGATCACATTTCTGCGATCACTTCTTAACGCTGTTGATGCTGAGGAGGTCTGAAGCACTTCCATGCCATCCTCCTCAGTGCTGTTTCACTTCGTGCCCTGGAACGAATGGTTTCTGGAATCAGCTCTGAAACCTCAGCTTCTTCCTTTCAGGCAAGCAGCCTCTCCACTCTGCAAAAGAGCTGTGAACATGTTCTGTGCTTTGGTCCAATGAACATTTAATTTTGCTGTCATTAACAGTAACCCATTTGGAGCACAGATAAAAACATCTGCAGTCATTTCCATTAATATGTCAGCATTTATCTTGTCACTATCGAGAAACATCTTAGACTCTACAGCTATTTACTTCCCTAAGCACAGCAAGAGAAACGTTCACAGCATCACAGAGTCATTACAGATGGAAAATCCTTTAAGATCATCAAGTCCAACCACTAACTTGACACTGCCAGGCCCATCACTAAACTAAACCATATCCCTCAGTAACTCATCTACGTGTCTTTTTAATGCTGTTCATGCTAAGGAATGTAATTAGAGGGGGGAAAGACAGACATCTGTTAAGATGTATGAAAAATGGGTATGAAGTGGCACAGGGATATTCAATGTCAATGTGGGGAGACAAGGACCTTTGGAAACAATTTTACAGGAGTTAATTTAGGAAACTGTGCAGAGCTGCAGTGGCTTAATGAGTCATGAAAGAAAGTTGAGTGGCTGTTAACTGGAAACTGTTGTTGCAGAACACTGAGGGATAGTGGTGACATGAGATGGCTCAGCTGTGTGTGCCATAGCATTCTTCTAATAACGCAGCAGTGCTTTGTTATCCTGAAGAAGCTGAAGCTGGAGAGTTCACAGGCACTGCTCTCATCATTGCTGAGGCCTGAAGATGTGGTTTTACACAGTAAAGTCAATGTCATGGAAGCAATTCTTGATGACAGTTGCAGGCATGTTTCTTTTTGGTGTTTTACCTGAGATGAAGCTGGTGGTATGTGTTTACTTGAGTACAAACCCATTGCAAAGCCCACCAGGCATTTCCTGATCGAGTCCTGTACTCCAGTCCTGTTTTACCTAAGGATGGATAAGTGTGTTTTCAGCTAAAAGAAGGGATGACTCCCTCTAAAAGTCATCATGCATATGAAAGATAAACATATACGTTCTTTACTTCACATCTGCTACAACTGGATCTTTCTTCTTCTTCATGAATGTGATTTCTGAGTTCTGTCCTCCTTTCTGAAATAGCCCCGTTCCTTACTCACAGGAAAGCCTGGCAACAGAAAGGTTTGGGGAGTTGGACTGGGTGATCTTTTGAGGTCCCTTCTAGCCTTTAAGATTCTGTGATTCTGTCTTTTTGCTTGCTTCAGGAATTGATATGGCTTCATGAAACAAATCAGACAAATCACTTCTTTTTCAGTGAAAAACAATAGAGACCACACTATTTCACTTGTTATTCTGAAGACAGTGTATATCTTGAAGAAGCTTGAAATGATAATTTTTGTGTAAGTATTGGGGCTATATTGATTGTGCACACATGCTGCAATGCTGGCTTTTGTATCTTAGGACTTTAAACAACAATAATTTCCAGAGCTGTCTGTTGTTTATTATGTAGGGTTGTCAAACCGTGTTGTGCAGTTGCAAGCTAACTTAAAGTATGCTTTCATTTTTCTTCTTCTTTCTCATTTTAAAGTATGATACCTGTACTTCTACAGTGGCACATTTTCATCCACCCTTTTATCCATCTTTTCCTTCTTGATTCATGAGGATGCTTAATAACACATCTGAGTGCAAGCTCCTCTGTTATTTAGTGCTTCTTGAGAACTAGACCCTGTGAGACTACTTCATTTTATGCTGGAGTAAATGGAGGTGAAATTGCCAGGCCTAATTGCTTCATCTGAATCACCACAAGATAAGTTAATGTCAAACAAATAACTTGGCACCTTTCCTAGTGCTATCTCACACCCCTCATTTCTTCAAGCACCTGTCTTCACTTTGAGAGGCCTTTGCTTCCCGCCTTCCTTTTCTTGCCGATACATAAAACAAATGGCTTTTAGGAATTCTGCAAGATATGGGGGAGATTTGGAAACATGCAGGTCTGCAGTGGAGCTTCCTGACTGCTGCTAATGTCTGACAAGCAGCCCTGTCAGCACCCGTGCTACCAGAAGGCTCTGCTGACAGCAGACAATCAGCTTTAAATGTTGCGCGGGGCCAGAAGTACACTGGAGCATTTCTTTATGTAGAGATCTCAACTGTTGGATTTGATGAGACCAATAGGCAAGTCTAGCAGCTCACCTTGAAAAAAGGTTTGTTTTCAAAGACATGGAGAGAGCAGGTGAAATACCCATCTCCTTACCTGTGCTTCTCTGTGTCTTCTATGTACCTTTTATTCCATTGCAGTCTGTTTTCTCTTTGCTGAATTCCAGCTTGCTATTCCTCTGCAGTCAAGTACATGTCCTCACAGTGTCTAACAGGATATCACATCACTTGCCTATGGAGTCCTAAACTCCTGCTAGAGTTTAACAAAATGGAGATCTAAGGCAGGTCTGACGTGGATCTCAAATGAGCCTTCTCAGTCCAGGAGCCTCGCTGGTTATACCGAGCATGCAAAAGGTTCAAAACTACTTGAGGGTGGATGGAAAAACAAAACAGCTCTGTAAGAAATTTGAGTTCACTCTGTGGATGTGCAGATGGATGCTGCACACAGATCACCTCCCTGCTCCCTCTTGCCTGTCATTAACGCCGCCTTACACACAGCAGTAAGTGACCAGGCTGGCAAATGCACCTTGGGGTAACAATAAAGTACTTGAAGAATTGATTGTTAAGGATGAATGTTTTATACAGATGGACCTTGGTGTCCTGAGCAGAATAGATGTGATGTGTCTGGTAACATTCCCAGGTCTGCCAGCCAGAAATAAAGGCCTGAAGCATGTTCCTCCATTATGTGGTTCAGCTGGGTACTTGTCTTACAGTATTGTTTTGTTTATAAAAACGGGTTTGGCTGGGATCATGTTGTGCTAAAGGCTGTACGAATTTACTGCCTTTCCTAACACGGTCCAGACCAGACTGTGTTATCTGGCTCTTTGCATTTTCAGCTCCATTAGCAAATGTAGCCACGCATGATGGGGGCCATGCTATCTTTTATGGGCTTGACCCCACAGGAGGCAAGATAGACATCATATGTAACAAGAATAGCGCTTGACAAGTGAGGTGATCCATCCAAAACAAAAAGGGAGAGTATGAGCTGAGAACAGAACCTTCTACTGCCCTACCTACAGCCCACTTCTGATTTTGGATGCGATGCTCTCACCTATGCTAAGAGAACTGTGGGGAGATGGGCGATGGTTAAATTCTTCTCACATAACTTGAGGAAACAAATTAAATGTAAATCCTTTTATTGTCTGTCTGTCAGGAACTGAAAAATAAATGGTAGCTTACACTCTCCTCAGTTTTGTCAGTTTTCAGAGAATTTTTCTTTATACAAGTAGTTGTTAGTGAGAAATGTCACTTTTCCCTCAAGGTACTCCAAGGCATCCAGTCAGATTAATTGCTTCAATTTCTTCCTCCTTTACAGCACCTTTTATTGTAGGACATGATGTGTATCAGAAGCCTAAAGGCTCTATTAATTAAGATTGGGCAGTCAAGGAAATACTTGCTGTAAAGTCTCTCTGAAAGATGAAGTCCACACTGTCACGAGAAGGAATCTGCTGAGCCTGTATGACTTCATGCTGTCTTCTGTCCTGTAACATCACGGCAAGGGGCTGAGAAAAGAGCAGGGGCAGTCACACTGTCTTCTGAGCAGCTTCTGAACAGTGATGTTCTGAGGTTGGGAAGGAATCTGGTGGACAAGACTTTGAAGCGTGGCTGATGATCTGGGATTTCTCCAGGTAGGGTTTTGGGCTTGAAGCACATTCATAGCACCCTGCATGTCACATTGGTTGTCAGCAATACAGGTTTCCCACCGTGGTGACACTCTGGGTATGACATTTCAGTGACACCATTTAATGTGCTGTCTTTAGGCTGACTGAACGGATCTCGTGTGTTTTATGTGAGGCAAACGTTGTGTTCAAGGCAATGACAGTAAAAGGATAAACCCTAGCTATTCAGAAGACTAGAACCAGTTTTCTTTGTTTACTTCTCTCTGTTAACCAGAGACAGGGATGATGGGGAGAAGCCTTTCATCTCAGTTGATGATACACTATTGGAATCAACGGGTTTTCGCTCAGCTGTTGTAGCCGAGATGCTTAATTTCCTGCTTTTCAGATTGATGGTTTTTATCCTTGTTGTGGTGCTTTTGCTTCAAAGCAGATTAGGAATTCAGTGAGGTTTTTATGGCCAAGTCTGTAAACTCAGTCAATGAAGTGTGGTGTGAAATCAGCAGTTATTGGCACAGGGGACAGTGGGTCAGGAGTAATTCCCATACTTGCAACTCTTTGGGATAGGGAGGATTTGAGATTAAAACCCAATGCATCTCAAATGATGGCCTTCTGAATCCTAAATGAGTAGCTGGCTGCTATCAAGTTTATCACCTAGAAAGGTAAATTTCTCTTGGGTCCCAGTTCTGCAAAGACATTCACACAGTCATTCGGTAGTTACTCAAGTGCATCACACTGGATCTGCTACATGAGATGAATCACAAAGGTACTCCATGACTGCAGGACAGGGGCTTCAGTCAGAAATGAGCCTGGATTTATTCTAGCCTAGAGAAATCCATCTGAGGAGCTGCTGACAGGTATTGTGGATCCACAGCAGCTTCTTCAGGCATGTCACAGTGAACTCTTTTCTAGTCTGCATTAATCTGTTGTGAGTAGCAGGGGCACAGAAGAGCAGCAGCGTTCTGCACGCTGGGATGGAGCACAGCCATCACAGATGTGTTTTGTGAGGGATATGTGTCATTTTTACAGTCACTTCTCCAGCTCAGTGGCCCAGTAGCACAGTGTTTGGTCAGTGTGATGGGAGACTGTCAGGTATGGTCTGGGACAGCCTGCTGGGAGGGATTGCTTCGTAACAACACGATGCCTCCAAGGGATGAGAAATGTCCCAACACTATTTTATGGGATGTGCTTCAAATGCAATTGGTTTTGAGCAGCCAATGCAGTTAGTTTGATAAAAACAGCATTCTTTTACCAGCCAGTGTGATTATTGTCCCCATTCCTGTGGCACTGAGGCCTCTCCCTTAGTGTTGTTCTCCCTTTGGCTAATTTGCCCCTATGGTCATTTTAAATTTTTTGGATATATTTTTTTGCTACAAAGGATGATTTATTTGTTGGGAACTTCTGTTGCTGCTGTGTCCTTTGTTTCCTAATGCTTATGTTGTAAGTTGCAGTTTAATAATGTTTCTTGTCGTGCAACCTGCAATACTGGATTTACAGAGTCGAGTTAACCTGAGGATGAGTGTGGATCAGCCACAGCCCTTTACAGAACCAGGGGTGATGGAATGAAAAAGCTTTCATTGCCACCATTATTTCAGAGGTATATTAATTGCCTCAGTGTTTTTATTAATTGTTGTGTACATGTGTAATTTCACTCTGGAAATGTGGGAGGGAACTGGAAGGGCCCTGCAGAGCTGCTCCAACCCAAGCCCCTGCTAAAGCAGATTCCCCTCGATCAGGGGTACAGGAACAGGTTTGGAAACCTCCTGAGAAGGAGCCTCCACACCCTCCCTGGGCAGCCTGGGAGCCTCCCTCACCTCAGCACCAAAGGAGCTTCTTATCACGGCCTTTGCATCTTTCTATTCATTCAATAGAAAGAGGGAAAATTCAGAGGTATAGATGGCAAGAGGGCAAGAGAAACCGCAAGTCTTTTAAGCAAAGTTTTATTTCTGTTTAGATCTCACTATGAATTACCAACACATGAGAAAGTAAGAGGATGCTTTCTGATTAGAAAAAGACAGTATACACGTGACACCTTTCATTTTGAGGATTTGTTTTTTCTCATTGTTTTCTTTGGCAAGCTAATAGTGGCAAGCAGCTGTGTATCTTGTAAGAATATAACCTCAGATGTATCTTTAAAGCAGAGATCTACAGTCTGCAAAACAGAGATAAAGTATTTAGTCAGCTGAAGAAGTACCCTTGGAGAGAAGTTATCCATAGCATACCAGTCACGTGGGATTGCTTTAAATGGAGCTCCTCAGGGGCCCGGCTTCATCTTCCTTTTGTTCAATATTTCTGTGACGTTCTGAATTAGATGCATTCTTACAACTTGAGTGATTGAAATCAAACTAGAAGAGTCTGCAAATGCCTGGTTTGTCATTCTTGTAATGATTTGGCAAGACTTTCACGTGAATACTTGTTAATAGTTCTGACAATTAGTAGGGAAAATGATTGAGTCATTCCGTTGCATTCACACAATCTCAAGGGCTGGAAGGGACCTTGAAAGATCATCCAGTGCAACCCCCCTGCCAGAGCAGGAGCACCCCTGAAGTTAGTAATCTCCTGGAATAACATACCTCACTCAGTTCTGACCATGTGTTTTTTGACAATATGGAATATTCAAATGGTACCGTTTTCTACTTGTTCCTAAAACAATCACTTTGGAAGGGGCAGAGAATCCTTCTTTCTGTTCTCTACATTTCAGAGGCAGCTGATAGGAATAAAACTGGCAAGGTTTCAGGAGGCATCAGTTTGAAAAGACCCCTCCAACTGTCCCCTTTCACACTGCGAGCCTTACGCTGTGCTTCATGCATCTGTCGTTGCTTTGTGAACAAACATAGCGTGTCTGGTAGATGTGGGACAATGTCACTGGCACTGAGGCTTTCTACAGCACAGGTCAACCCCAGGGATGGTAACCTCGATTGTGTCCTCAGTAGTGGCCTAGTTATTGCACTTGCTGTATTAGATCTGGCTGTAGTGTAACAATTAACGTTTACAAAATGAGAAAGAAGTTATTTTTGTCTTTTCTCTGGGAGACCCCGGGGAACTCTTCAGACTGTGGGGAGCAATGTCATTATCTTCCATTTAGAAACAGCAACCTCTGTAACTCCTTGCGAGCTTGAATTTACTGAGGGGCTAAGAGGGCTGTTGTTGTCTCCAGTTAGCCTGGTACAGGTTTGTGTCAGATTCACATGGAAAGAGCCCATCAGTCAGTGCCTATCCATCCATGAGCAGCACAGCTGAAGTCAGCCAAGCTTCTGGCAACAGATGGGTACAGGTGTCAATGTGATACAGGTCTGGAAAGGGAGGAGGCTGAGGAGTGCTTGCTGCTCAAGCCTCTTTCGCCCATGTGATAGGAGGGAATGCACAGTGTACACCTTTAGACTTCTGAGACAAGATTTTAATGTTGTTCCTGTCTTTGTCACCCCACCACCCACTGGTTTCTTGTGGTTCTGGTTCATTTGCCATTCAGGCACCACACAGGTGTGCAGGTAGTAAGAATTCCTCAGCAGGTAAGTTGAAGCTGGAGGGTTGGATAGACAAAGGGATAGAAGATAATATAGAAATAATGTCTGGTCTACGCTAACCAAAACAGTAAAACCAAAGCAAACAACGAGTTCTAGTTACCATGTTGTATTCAGAACTCCATCTTTATCAGTAAAACTTGTGACCTTAATTTCTACAAAGGAAAAGCATAACCTCTTTCCAGAGAGAAGCAAACACGCACCTTTCTTTAGCACAGAGACGTGTTGCCTATGGCAAATGAGTTTCTGCTGTGTCACTGTGCACAGACTTTTGTAAGCTGAGATAGAAGCAAATTGCACTTGAGAAAAAATATGTACTCACAGAAAAGCTTTGGGTTGGGATAAGGAGACACAAATGCTGTCCATCTCTGTAAAGGAATGCTGGGTTTGATTTGAGCCTGTGGGGTCAGGCAGAACTCTACTGTAAATGTAAAATATGCATGCGTATTCTTTGAGCAGGTAAGCTTCTTTTTATTCATATTCAAAACAGGAACAGTTCTGTTTCTCACAAAGACTTTAGTTCAACAAAATCTGAGTATGTTCACATATATAAATTGGTTTGAAGAGATACGAACGACACAGCAAACTTCAAACCATTCCATGCAAAGGGAAGCAATTTCTTTAAAGACTTTTAGCTCAGAGCTTTGCTGCTAATACCAGCAACTGTCACTTCTGGATCCAAAGAGTTTCCTCAGAATGGGAGGTTTGTGAGGTTAAACTATGGCATTAAGAGCCCTCCTATAATCCTCCTCCTTGCCTTTAGCATGGACAGCACAACAAATTCATCTTTCCCTCTTAGTCCTGTCTTGGACTCATCTGTAATTGTGACTACTCTTGGAGCCAAAGTGTTAGGAACTTGTTTTGAACAGGAGCAGGACAGGAAGGCTGACAGAGTCCTTCCTGCAGCACACAATTGACTGACTTCTGCTCTGGCTATTGCCTCATTTTGAAGGTCTTCAACTGTCTTAGCCTCTCTTATCTCTACACTTTGCCAGGGACAAGCTGGGGCACTGTGTTCGTACCACATCTGCTAAGGTTGGTTCCTGCCCTCTGTTTGGGACTCACAGCTGTTGGTGTAATGCAGTAATTAGTGATAGTATCAGCCCTTAGGACAGTGATTATTCCAGTAATGATACTTCAGGATCCTATTTAAGAAGCAGACTTATTGTATTTCCAGATGGCTAACACCATTCGAGCCAATCAGATTGACTCAGGTATCTGTTCTGTGACATTATTGCAAAATCTGGAGATCCCTGCCAGGTCTGTTCTGCATTGGGTGGGACAGCAGGCAGGTGAGAACGTGGTTCAGGAAACTTTTCACCTTCCCTTCCTCTCTCCTTTTCTTGGTTGCAGTTTTGTGCTCCATTTATTCCACACTCACAAGCAGCCAGGCTGCAGTAAAAAATGAAGTTCAACCCATCGCTGCACTTCGGTCTGTACCATCACCAGGTACAGAATTTGCAAAGCCAGACAGAATTTGACTCTGAGTGTGGCCTTAACATGATGCTCAGGAGAGAATTTGATACTACAATGTATAAGCTGCAACTGAACATCAGCTGGGACTCTTTCTAGATCAGTCTTCTGCTGCTCCATCAGCAGTCTCATCTGTTTCACAAAGCATCTAAGTGTGTGTTTACTGTTGCAATAATTAGTGTGACATAGCAGAGATCAATAGTTTCTGCTGTTGCACAGCACATGGATCTTGTTTTGTCAATAAAACTAATTTTCACTGGAAGCAATGTGCTTTAACAGTGGGACTTAATGCTGAAACTTTGTCGGGATCGTTTCCATGTCCAAGATTCTTGGACTCCTGCCCGTTTGTCAAGTCTTTCAATCCAACTAGATAAACAACGTGTTTTTTTGTGGATGGAAGTGAGTGAGGTTTATAAATGACGTAAGGTATCAGTCACTGCTTGCTTGAAGAAGCTGTGTGGATTTTTTGGTAGAAGAACTATAGGTTAGACATGAGCTATACTTTGTGACCCGAGGTCTGATGATTCTTTCCTTTTCAGTTTAACGCTCCCTTGGATCAGGAGCAGGATCAAGGGGGAGTTACCCATTAAGACACCTTACTACGTTTGTTGTCACCTTGGGAGGTTAAAAACCCCCAACCCATAGCATTCTTTGCAGCTAGCAGTGGTTACATCTGTTGAGCTTTTTACAGAACTGCTCGGTCCTCCTCTGCATTTTGGCTCATTGAAACGTTCATAATAATCACGTCTTGTAAGCATTTCGTTTATCAGCTTAAGCATGTGAGTGTACTTGCAAGCTCTGCAGTTTGGAAGGAAATGTGCAACCTCATCTAACAAAATAGTGCAAGTGAGCGTTATCATGGGTGTGTTTGTTCAAAGCAAAACTACAGGCTGCAGCAGGGGCGTGTTGGAAGGTTAAACTGGGTATGGGGGCTGTAGCACATGATGATGTAGAGGGAAAAAGTCAGTCACGTATAAGACAAAACCTACTAACTCTTTAGAGCAGAGCTGTGCTGTTTAGAGGAGTGAGGTGACTGAGCTGTCTTAGCTGAATATATGAAGCAAAAAGGCTTAGTGCATTTGTTGAAACACCCTATGTGGTGGAGGAAATAAGGCTGAGGGTTATGTGCCTCGCTAGATAAGGTGCTGCTGCTCCATTTCACATTCTGCTACTCAGCGACACGTTCTGCTATTTTGACTTTCTGCGTTTCTCTTCCCTGTATTAGTTACTGCAGTTTGCAATGTTCTGTAAGGGACAAGATGAGAATAAGGCTTTGCTTTCATGAGGCTTTAGCAGAAGAAATGGTGGGCTTTTTGACAGTTCTGAAATACAGCCTGTAGTTGTAGGTTACTGCCTCCAGGAGATGCTGTGTATGATTTTTAGACTGTAACATGTGACAAAGTCAATAATTCCGTTTCTTGCAGGAAGGCTGGAATTGAAACAGTGCACAGCTCTATTATTTTAATATTGATACTAATATGCCCAGACTTTTATATTAAAGTATAGAATGTGAGCAGGCTGTGGACACAAACACTGTGAGGGTCATGAAAAATGCACGGCTCTAAGAGCATAGGAGAAGGAATCATCCTTGGGATATTGGATTGAGTTCCCCTGTCTTATAGTCCTTTTAGATTTCTGACATCTGCAACATCACTGAGTTCATTCGTGCAGTAAAAATCACAGTGTTCATTATGCGTTGAACTTCTGTTGGTAATTTCATTTGATGTCCCGAATTCCTTCTGTCAAGAGAAGCTTTGAATAGTTTCTCTGCTCACTTTCTCTTTTTGCATTCACTTTTATCTTTCTTATGCTTTTCCTTGTAGCTCCCTGTAGCTACTGAATGTTATCCTGGTTATGCATCTTTTTTACAACCATGGCCAGGTTGACCTTTGTTGGTTCACATCTGTGATCAATTAAAGGAATCCATCTCTTTTTTCACTTCTGCTGCTGCCAGTTTGTGAGCTCTTAGCCCATAATTTCTTCCAAAGGGTGTAAACTTGCATTTGGCAATGAAGAGCTCCATCCCATTTCTACTGCTCCAGTCCTCAAGGTCAGCAATTCTTTTCCCAAGACTCATTTGTAGTGACTGCTCCCCAGTCTCACAGTGTCAGCAAAGTCACTGGAGCATCTTGACTTGTGTGTCAATATCATTAAAGTGTAAACAAAATGAGTCTCAAGTTGTGTTCTTGAGTTCTTGAGAAACCCAGCGAGTGCCTTACAGTCCCCAAACTCCCTTTTCAGTAGAACAAATTCTGGGCTTTCCCTTCAGCCAGTTGCTCATTTACCTCATAGCTCTGCTGGCACCTATACTTGCCCAGTTTGACAATAGTATTCCATCTGACATGATAGGAAACATTTGTAGATGTCCAGAGGAATTATTTCTTCTAGTTCCCTGTATGAAAGAAAATGTCATCCTGAAGAAAGTAAGTACCCCACGTCAGAATTGCCTTCCTCTAGCAGAGTCGTACTGCATTGTCTCATCTGCCATTTACCTCCCAAATTTCTGAAGCTTTACCTTGTCTTGAGCACAAAATACCAGATCTGTAGCTGAGCGGGTGACTTTTTGCCCTTCGCTATTCTCCAGCCGTACAGCACTTCATCTCACTTGGATTGATTTTAAAAGGTTGCTGTTCATCCTGAAATTTCAAATGCCAGGCTTTATCTGTCACTGAGAACAGGGACCAGAGATCCCTCCGACATGGGTGCACGAAGCTTTACACTTACCTGTTCTAGAAATGTTATGGGCTTACATATAACAAAGGAGAAGCACAAATAAGCACGTAGATATATGCGTGTGTGTTTATTTTCTCAGCGTCCTATCTGCGTACAAAAGTTCCTTGGTGCTGTGCTGAGCTCAAGCACAGTGTTTGTGCTTCTCTGAGAGGGTACGGACGAGGCTCATGTGAGCTGGCTTGCAAAGCAGCGTTTCAGAACATGTCCTTCAGAACTTGGTGCAGGTCCCAAACTGGCCTGACGCTGCTATTAAAATAGATTTTCTGTGAGATAAAGTAGAAAAACTCTGCTTCCTGAGACAGGAGAAGAGAAAAAAAAAGCCTCTCATTTTCTCCTGCCTTTCATGGAGGATTTTAGAAAGTTTTCCTGCAGCTTTTGTTCAAAGCACAAAGCTGGGGCTGTGCTGGCTGCAATATCTCCATGAGGTATCTATTTATTGCTGAGGGGTTTTTTTAGGTCCGTTTCTCTTTGAGTGGATGTTGGCTGAAGGCAAAGCCTACAGATCACAGCTTTTGTAGAACATTTCAAGCTTTCCCGAGACCTCTAGTGCCTTTTAAGTATTCTCTCCAATTTGTGTTAGTTTCTCACTGGATATTTTGCCCACCTGCCAACCAGAAATAGAACGTGGGAACAATGTTCTCAGCCATGGCTTGGCTCTTTTAGTTCCCTTTTTTTTAATCCCATAGCATAACACCGTAGTGTTTAATAGAGTGGTGAAGGCTGTGTGAAAAGTATGTGCAGTGGAAGATGAAATGGAATAACTGAGCGTTTAAAATGTTGCTGCTCAGAAGGAAAGAAATGTCAAAAATAGCTGGCAACAAGGATAATGAATTCAGCTGCTAAAAGAACAAGGGTTTTTTTCTCCATTTCAAGATTTGCTCTTGCTGTCTACAATGTGAGAAGGGAAAGCTCAGTACTCTCTCCCTTGGAGATTTTCAATTTATAACAAGATATAATTTCTCTCTTCCTTTTGAATGGAACTGATTAGCATCAGTTTAAACTTGGCTGAAAAAGTCTGCTCTAAAAAAAATCAGTGGCCCGGTAGGATCAGCTAGATTTAGAATAGCCTGGATGGAATGAGAAAGAGTACTGGCATGTCATCTCCAAGCAGGGCTTTTGCGAGCCCTGCTGAAGCCCGTGGTGTGGTGGTTATGTAGGTACGTCCTGACAGTGTCAGGGACCCTCTCTAGCAGCTTTGCCTGGCACGATGCTGCCTGTGACGTGCTGGCTTGACATTGAGCTCGTGGCACAGGAGATGCAGCCAGCAGTGAGTCTGGGGCAATGCAGAGGTGACATCAGTGGCCTTGACAGCAGCTTTTATCAGTGTCTAGTGTTCAGTCTTGCCCTGCTGTTCTTGCCGTGCTCTGATGCTGCTGTGGCCCCACGTCCCTAGGAGAGGTTAGTTTGTGAGGTCGTTTGGAAATAAGGAAGACAGTGACTTATTTATTTCAAACTGGAAGTGAGGTCTCTAAGCCCATCTGTCTGGATGCTAACTCCATGGAACAGCAGTCAGCATCCTGCCAGTCTTCCCTGCCTTGTCTCTTTTGCCATGTCCTGCTTCAGCATTTGTTACACCTCAAGGCTGGGGAAAAACCTGTCAGCCAAGCTCATAGCTGACAACAACCCATAATGGATGTGCCTTTTATGTTTCGTACTAAAAAGCACCTGTCAACAGTCCTGCCATGATCATGTGAGCAAGACAATTTCAGTGACATACTTCTGCTGTCAGGGAACGTCCATCTTCAGCTGCCTGAAAATCCTCAGCTCAGAGAAGCACGTGGAGCAAGAGGAGCACTAGTTACAGTGGGAGCCTCAGTTGCTCGCAGGAACGTGCACCCTGGTTTTACAGTCTGAGAAAACCACGAGGAGGTGGCTAAAGTCACAACCAGCTTAGAGGCTTTGGACCTTGAAGTGTCTGCCTGATGTGAAGTGGCCTATCATGGCAACGCGAGACACCAACTGCTGTATCCCACAAAGGACAGCAAAGGTGCCTCACCTGGCACTGGCTCATTGCAATGGGATTCTGCTTGGAGGAGTTATTTTATTAGCAAAAACAAAAGCCAAGCAAAGGCATGGTTTGATTTTGAGCCCAATGAAATCCATAGGGCTACTGTTCCTGTGCTTTTGCAGAGCAGACGTTGACTGATGGTTAAATTCCTTCGCTCCTGGCAGAGAAGGAACTGGTTGGTACCTGTGTCCCTTGGGAAGATACAAGGGTTAGGCTGCCCAGGAGAAGGAATGCATTTTTGTGCATTTAATTGAGCTTCAATTGTCAACGAGCTTGTGACAGAGATTTTGTTCCAGTTTGGATCAAAACCAGGATCATGAAGTTTGTGTGTTGTAAGGTCCCTTTTTACGATTTTTTAAAACAACCATTGAGCTCTCATGGTGGACAGGGAACCTTGTCTCGGTCCTGAAAGTGGGACTTGTTTATACTATGCTGCAAGGTTGGGCTCAGGAAAGTTTGTGTCTGTTGGTAAATAGAAAGCGTACTTGGATTCTTCTTGTTTCTTTAAGCAGTCTGGTTTGCAGTGTCACGTTAATTAAGGGTACCTTTTAGTTCCACCCAGGGTTTATTTTGTTGTTTTTGCTGTAATCCATAAATGAAGTAGAAGAATAGATTAGTGTGGAGACAAAGAGAGATTATTTCCACAACTGTTTCCTAAAGAAATCATCCTCCTGACTTGTTCCTGGCAGTTACTTGCTTAAGTTGCTTTTGGCAAGATGAAGGAGAAATCAAACCTCGTACCATGCAACTCGGTAGAGTTCCTCTGCAAACTATCCCAGTGTCTTCCAGTAAAGCAGCATTAAATAAAACTTCCTAAATCGCTGTTTACCACAAACACAGTTTGAGCTACCCTGGAAGGCATGGTGCTGAACAGAGCTTCACTGACGCTTTAGATACACGAAAGCTGTTGCAATTATGTCTTTCTGGTGTTTTCTTTTAGGGATGAAAACTCTGATAGTTCAGTTCTTCCTTGTAAGCTAGGCTTTCCATTTATTCAGCTATGTCCCCAGTTCTTTCTAGATCATTGTGACTCACCTATTCCTTGAATTGTGGCTGTGCTACTGCAAGAAACATGAGCAATGCTCAGTGGAGTGGAAAGGTTCATTACATTTCCATTATGTTTCTTATGGAAATGCCTACTAACAAGAATTGTCAATATGCAATTACCAAAACTCCTCAGTATTAACAACTCTGTTTCCAGCACAAATTCAGACCATACTGTACTGGCTACAGTGAAGAAAATTAACTTTAGCCCAACCAAAACCAGAACAAAGAGTTGGGCACTAATTCTGTAGCAAAAACTGGACTGCTTGCTGGACTCCTCCTCTTCTCCCTCAACTTTTTGAGGTACCACGTGATCTCATTGCTGGGAAAAAAGAAAATACTACTGTTTACTTGGTGTGTGTTAAAACTGCTCTGATCTTCAAAGTGGCCACAAGAGAAAACCTGAGGTCTACATCGTGTCCATCCATATCTCCTCTTTCATTTTGGATAATTATCCATTCTCAAGTAATGGGAGTTCTCAGTGGCTTTATTCAAGAGTGAGGCTTGATTCTTTATTGATTTTGCTTATATTTGTGTTTATTCATTAAGAAAATTGGGGAGGTTGTCTTGGACTGGGCTGACATTCTCTTATTAAATCAGTAGGAGGAACTATTTATCTGTCAGTCTCCTGAAAATCCTAGAAACAGAAGGGAACATCCTTCTCCTGCAATTGCTACTGATAGTTGAGGAATCCTAAACCATTCATTATCTGCCATCATACAAAATGACTTTTCCCAGTGTAGAGTTGCTAAGTCTTATCAGACCCTTCACCAGGAAAATTCCACCCCACAAAGCCTCGTCAGTATCCAAAGACAGGCTTACAGGGGCTGGTTTTAAATGTGAGCTTAGATTTTTTAATGCTGATATTTTGTGCAATCTAGTGTAAAATTTCCCTGGGGGGTGACAGTTCAGCAGCAGGAGTTTAAGGGTCTGGAATAGTCAATATCCCAGTGAATACATTGCAGCTGGTGGTTTGTCAACGTGTTCTGCAGTCGTTTTGGCGAGGTGTTAAGAACTGCCAGTTCATTTTGGGAGCAGGTGCTGTTTGAAATCTCCTGTTTAGTTTAGGATATTAACAGGTCTGCTAGAAATAAGTGAAATAGCAGGTATTTGAGCATCTTCTGGCAGTCAGTTGTTTAAATGGAGAGAAATGGATTATCTGCTTTATAAAAGCCTCAGACACGATTAACCAGGGTACTGGATTTCCCTTTAGGCTTTTCTCTTCCCTGTACCCAAGGGAGCTGGAAATCCAGCAGGTACTGAAAACTGTAATCTTATTGAATTTCATCATAACCTATATATATTTTAAATCTCTTTTTTTACAGCAACTCCTGCACTCTGGTCTAAAAATTATGGAGTGTTTTGCTTGGACCTTGAGCTGCCCCAAGGCTCTGCAGCAGCACTGAAGTCAGTAGCTGGCTGTGACAGTGCTGCACTAGTCACAGACTCATGAAAAGGGTTAATCTTATGTTCTTGCCTGAGTTAGTCCCTGACCTACCTGAATTAAGCAGATGAAATTGCTCTGTGTGTGGATAAGGAAATGGTGAAAAGTGTTCCCTTTTCCTTGTGGTTAGGCTTGGAAGGCTTAACTTTAGAAACAGCTTCCCTGAAACTTGAGGGAGTGATTGCGGGGAGGGGAGGGGGAAAGGCAGCTGAGTGTCAACCACTGCTCTTGGCAAAGACCTGGGAGCAAAAATCTCTGATGTGCCAGAACCTTAACACAAACATGAATCATATTCAAGGCCAGCCATTCAGCCTGTGCCAGTTCAAGATGCACATCTTTCCAGGAATGGCTTTCGTCCAGGCTGGCATGCTCCAGCAGGCTGAAGGCACTGGGGCTCCCGAGTGCTGCTGCTGCTGCTGCCTCCAAATGCAATTTCCCTTCAAATGCTTGTGCTGGTTATTATCTCTCTGGTTACAGCTGAAATGAAACATTTGTGGTTCGGATGGAATGGTAGTGCTTGAATTGCTAATGACTTTTAAATGCTGCTTGCAAGATGAATAGGAAGACACGCTTTGGGGGGTGTCCACGACTGTGGGATCTCGGTCTATAACGTCTCCATTCACTACCAAGAAATTAATCTTTCCCAAGATATTCTTTTCCTCTTTAATTTTGCTCAGTGGAGTGTGACAAGTCATTTCACTCTCGTATTTGCTGTACAGAAAGGTTTCAGCAGGACATAGACCCGTAAGTCACTCTTGGAGACGTTACATCTTACATAAGGGAAGTCATTAAGCGAACAGAAATGCTGTTAACTATTGTGGTTAGACACCACGAGTGAGTGAGGATACCATGACTGGCTGAATCACTGTGCAAGCTCTTTGAAGAAGGCATAGAAACTGCCCGCAAAGTGTTGTAGCACCAGCAGAGGAAACTGCTGCTGTTTGGAACTGAGAAAGAGAAGCAGGCAAAAAAGAAACGAGCATAATGGTGAGAAGCCTCGCATGGCAAGAACACATCATCAGCCTGGCTCAGGTCCTGTTGAGCATGCTGGAGATGAGTGTGTTCATATTAAAAACAAATTAATGTGAGTTTGAATCTGGAGTGTTTGTGGTTTGGGATGATGGTCACTGATAATTTTGTCACACTGTTGTTAGTGGATCTGGGTTTAAACATATTTCCTAAATTACATGGCTGCTTAGCATTGCCATCTGCTATGTCCAGAATGGAAGTCTCTGGCCTGAGGATTAGTGACTGTTTCTACATGAAGAATGATTTTGCCTTTATGTTTTTTTCTTCCTTCTTTCTTTCTGTGATGGGTTTTTGTGGTGGGTTGGCCCCAACCAGCAGCTAAGCACACACACAGCCACGTATTGTTCCCTCGCCACATCAAGCAAGTGGGACAGGGGAGGGAGCAGAAAGACGGAAATACAGACCTCATGGACTGAGATACAGTCAATTGAATAGGGGAAGGAAAGAGGGAAAATCTCCTCCAAACTCAAATATGCAAACCAGTCATTCCCTGTGAATCTCCCACGAGCAGCCTGATGCCCAGCCAGTCTCTGGGTAGTGGCCACCTCAGAAGCCCAGGAATCCCCTGCCTTCCTTCCTCTGCCCCTGTTCTGCTGCTGAGTGTGACATTACACGGTACAGAATATCCCTTTGGCAAATCTGAGTCAGCTGTCCCAGCGTCCCATCCCAACTTCTTTCTCACCTCCAGCTTCCTTTCTGTGTAGGGATGGGGGTGCAGAATGGCAAAGGAGAAACTATTGATGCTGTGCAAGCACTGTTTGTTTGGCAATAGTCAAAATACTGCTGCACGGTCAATACCAGTTTAGCCAGAAATCCAAAGCACAGCACCACAGGGGTTGCTACAAAGACAGCTGACTCAACACCACCCAGACCCAGTACAATCTTACAACAGCTTGCCAGTTTTCCAGGCTGCTGAGTAGCTGCACATTACCAACCCACCCCATCTTTTCAGTTCCCAGCAAATAAAACAACCTCTGCTCCTTGTTACGATTCCAAACAGGCTTCTTACGTTTAGCTGCTTCTCCAGAAGTGAGAGGTGAGGAGGTGTTACGTGTTCGTGGTTTAGGAAGTTATTGGTTGTCTTTCAAGGTGAGGTTAAAGAAGTGCAGTGAATTAGGTGTGCTTCAGGTGCAGTTCGTTCCCTCCACAGCTGATTGGAGAGAGTGTCAGATAACCACAACGTTGGAAATGCACAAGCTTGAGAATACAGGAAAGACTACCTTTCATGTTTACTGTTGCCTCTGTCTTAAAGATGCAGTAATGGAGATGGAAAGAGTGAGAGTCCATGCAGCAGCCATTACCTACTCAGATAGCTTTGCCACTCCTGGGCACCCGGGGCTGCTGAAAGGAGGAGACAGGGAGCTCACATCTGTTAGAGAGCTGGGACCAGCAGATGTGTGTAGGGGCACTTCCATGCTGGTACTGAAGTCACATCAGCCTCTCACAGCTGCTGCTTTGCCAGCATTCTTTGCTGGCTTTCTGTCAGATGAAACTAAAGGCAATTCAGCAAAACAGTGAGAACAAACTTATGTTCTGTTGTGTTCTGCACTGGAGCTTCATTAAAAGCTTTAATCTAAAGCTCTGCCAAGGGAAGTCTCACAGAGCTGAAGCGGGAGGTCTCCTCAGAGCTTTTCATTTCAAACCCACGTCAGGTTTTTGGTTTATTTTGCATTTATTTTTAGAGTTTGGGGTGTTTGGACTTTTTTTTTTTTTGCATGTGTGTTTTCATCCTTTCCAGTGATGTCTTAAAAAATGCTTTCAAACTGCTTCTAACAGAACAAGGTTTGGTTCTCAAAGCTGGGTTGGAATGGGCTGAGCAGAAACCTCAACCCTGTGGGAATGGTTCACCGAGGGAACACTATAGAAAGACCAAAAGCACCCTTCTGTTTTCCCAATGGATGGGAAGAGAGTAAGAGAAGAAAAATTAACTTCAGTAAACTTTCCTTTGCTTGTTCTAGGCAACAAATGATCCTTTTTGTTGCACGACAGATGAGAGCTTTTGGCTCTTGGGTTGCTTGCTTAGTGTCAGCCGTGCTGTTTTGTGCTGTTATCTCAATGCAAAGTGCCCCTGAGTTTTAAAAATACCTTTCTGAAGTCAGAAGAGATCAGAGCTTGCATTTTTTTATACCAATGATCATTTCTTTACACAAACAGCTTCAGCTGTAATGACTGGAGGCTTGTCAGAACGACACTCGGTACCTTGGGCCGAGCAGAAACACAAATGCTTTGTGAGTGTGTTTTTATAACTAGGACGTTGTCTCTGCCTTCGCCTCATGAAGTGAAGTCACAGCCTCATAAGCAGTAGATGTGTTTCAGTAAATGTGAAATTCATGCCTGATCAGGTATGAGACAGGACTGAGGACCAAAGCACTCTCGTTTCTGTCAGTGAAAGCTCAAACAGCTAGAAATGGAGTTAGAGAGCTTCCCTGAGACTGCAGATTTCATCCTCAAATTCTCTGCAGCAAAGCACACACCAGGAGAAGCACAAAGGGGCAATGCTGTGGTTCCCCTCTTTGTATCCACACACTGGCTCAATTTTAAGCTCAAATCAGTTGCAGCTGCCAAGATATGGGCAACAGCTTTGAACTGCTATTGCAGCATAACCCACGGATGTTGCTCATTACCCTTTGGCTTTGCCATTCCATCCCACCTGCAGCGTGAGGCTGGTTCGTAGCTCCTGCATGGGAACACAGGCTGTCTGAAGGCTCTGCCTCAGCTGAGTACCCTTGCTAAAAACATCCCGAAGTCAGGTTGACAGTTTGCTTCGTGTGTTCATCTCCTGTAGGAACCTTTTGAAGCAATCCATAAGCACATAGGCTAGCGCTGATCATAGCCATGTCTTGAACAACTTCTGTCTTTAGATTTCCCGGCGTTCCCAGGAGCCTAACAGCTCACACAGATAGACAGCCACTGTTCACATCTAGTGCATCTTGTGTTTACCACTTCCTTGCTGCTCCCTTGCAAGAATAAATGCATGTTGACATGTATTAATTAATGAGCACATATATGCCACATCATTTCTCTCTGTTGGCCTGTACGCTAATACATGTTATTTTCCCTAATGAGGAAAATACTGCTATTTTTAACTGCTTCATGAATCACCCTGAAGCGAACCTATGCTCCAGGAGTTCTCAAAATCCCTAAATACGGAGATATACATCTAAATCTGTTTCTTAATTGCTAAGTTATTTGTATTCGTGACAACTTGAACCTAGGTCCAAACACCTTCTACATTCTCTTAAACTTAGGTGTCAGACACCCAGAGCTGTATTTAGGGAGCAGTTTATAAGGCATGTACATAACTGGTTCTATAGCATACTGATGCATTTGAACAGATAGTGTAACAAGTGAGCTGGGGAACACACGACAGGAACTATTCTTACTGACAGGTTTCTCTGAGGTTACCGGTGGTTCCCTGGAAGGTGAAGTGCCGAGGTTTGTTTTTGTGTGTACTGCTACTTTACAACTCCATAGGCAATGACAACTTCTGTTATGAGGAATGTTTGGTAGCAAATTCGTTTCTGCAAGTTGGAATAGCACTAAAGACATCATGCACTGTACTAAAAGGAGAGAGGAAATACATCCTCATTGCTCCTTCGTATTTTATCTGAGGTGCTCTGGAAACCATTCAGCTGCGCTATAGCACAGTTAACTAGGTGGACAAAAAGCCATCACTGAAGCTGTCGTTTCAACTTCTAGCTCATTTCCTTTCTTTCTCTCTTTTACAGTCTGTGTTGCAAAAGCTTATCCCCCAGCTCCTAGACAAAGGCAGCTGTGAATAGAAAATCTCAACATCCAAAATGTCAACGGGAAAAGGAAAGGAGTGATGAGAAAACCCCAGGCATTCCTTATCGGGGACTCCTCTCATGGGCGGTGGCTTTAGCAGCAGTTAGAGATGACATATGCTGTGGCACTGCTTTTGTGCCTCTTTTGAGGCTGGAATGGTGATCTGCACTCTCTGAAGGATGTTGAGCTCATCCATGAGTGCAGGAGTAACCATCCAAACCAAGGAGTCATGCTGCTGTCTAGCAGCGTTCAGGAACCCCTGTTTTTCAAAACAACCACAGGCATCTTTTGATCCAGTCTGGCAAAAAGCACAAAGGATGATTTATAGAAATATCTGAAACACTGCATGGTGATGATGCTCATTTTCGAAGGCCCAGTGCTTATCTCCAGTGTAGGTAATGAAAACTGGGAGCAGATTCTGTTGAGATCCTTACATGAAAGAGTTATCTAAAGAACTGAACCGTAGGACAGGGAATGTCTTCCCCATTTGTCTTAGGCAGATTTGAATCAGTTCCTAAATGCAAAAGAGAAGATGAAAGTCAAGGCTGTTAACATTTGCCTGGTGCTAATGTGGAACGTGGGGTATGTGACAGCCCTGCTATTGGGAAAGCATCCATTTTGGTCCTCTCCTTGCCAAATGATTCTTCAGAGGCTGCGTGTCCCTGGAGACGTGCGCTGCGGAGCAGCTACAGGGAAATATTAGATAAGGGAAATATTATTAGATTCCTCTCCCTCCTAATGGACATGAGAGAATGTAGGTTTCGTGCCTGCCTCGGTACACTGTCAGAGCAGTTTAGCAGACGCCTGCTGTCATACACCTAGCTCAGTAACATCATTCCATTCTGGTCCCCGTGCGTTCAATTACATTCATTTGGTTTCTACTCGTAAAGTACTTGAAGTAAATAGCAGGTGGCGCAACGTGGGCTCAGATCCCTCCCATGTAGATTTTAAGCCATTGTTGTTTTCTTCTTTTCCAGTGGAAAGGTGCAAGAATAAGCATAATTGATACACATACGTTGGCACCAGGAAGGTGGGGGGATGACGTGTGGATAACACACAGTGAAGACACACCTGAGGCCGTGTTTGAACATGAACAGTGGAAGTGAAGTCTGTTTGGCTTGCTTCCATGTGTCTTTCTGTAAAACGTTAAGAACAGAGTTACATACCTGGCTGAAGTATCTGTAGGATGATACAACTGTCCAGAGAAAACAGCTGAGTGTGTACAGTTACAAGTAAAACAACTTTCACAGTGATGCTCTGGGCAGGGGAAGGAAGAAGCATGTCAGCATCCTTATGTCTATCAGGAATGCCATCAAATTAAGGGTTGCTATTAACTTTACAGCTATTATGACATAACAAAATGTAACATATTACATAACAAAAGGTATAATTGTTTCAAAAAGAGACAGTTGTGCTTGTGTGGAGGTGCATCCTTGCCTTAGCTCCTTACATAAGCGAGTTCTGCTTTCTGAAATCGCTGCAGCAACGACTTCAGAGAAGCAAAGACAGAAACGAGAACAAGTTCCTTCACCCCTCTTCTTCCCAGACTCAACTTCAGTCCTTCATTCCTGACTCCTCTAACTTCACCCCAGCCCCTGACTCCTGAACAACACGGGAGAAAAGGGAAAGTGGAGCTGCAGTCAGTGTGTAACAGTTCCTCTCGGCTCTCCATGGATAGCTGCCTGGCTGCGTGTTTTCTGCTTGGGGGCTGTGGTGTTGTACTCTATTTTTGTGCCACTTTTTGAGAAGTATTGGTAAAGAGTTTGCTCCTTTATACATATAAAATATGTCTCTATTTCCCACGAGCTGACGGGAAATATCTGCTCTGCCACAGTGTCTGTACTCAGGGAGCACAGGGCATCTGGTGGAGTTATTTCTCTTCTGGATGGACTGTTCCTGGATAGTGTTATCTGCAAAACACAGCACTGTTACAACAGCTGTGTAGTCCTGCCTAGGTTTTTATCAGGTATTAACTGCAAATTGCTTGCCTGCCTTCTCATCTTTGCTGAGAGATTGCAGGCTAAGGGCTGGATGAGCTGGTGCTGCGGCTCCCCTTAATGACCACTGGACTAAGTGAATGGATTAGATTAGAGACTGCCTGGTCTAGAAATGGTCATCCCCTTGAGCTAAATTGAGCTAAATTCAACAACTCCCTTTTTCACGTTCAGATACTTGGCAGTGCAACATCTTTTTCCAGCACGTCAAAACAAATGCCTGTACTTTAAAAGGTTGTAGATGTAGCATCTCTAAAGGTCCTTTCCAACCCTGCCATTCCATGATTCTGTGATCTAAAACACGTGCCCGTTTTAGGGACAGAATGCCTTCCAGCACTTCCATTTGGTGTCTCCAAAGAGCCGTTCAGAGTGCTGGAGTTAGTCAATGTCTAGTTTCCAGCCGCAGTGCTCTCAAAGCACTTTTCTGAAGACATCTGTTGTGATCCCACACTTCCAGTTTCAGGCCCTTATTGAAATGGCTGAAGATGACAGTGAGAAATCATCTGTTCCTCTTGGAACAGCAAAGACACAAATGTGGTGTTTTTGTGTGAAATTTGCTTATGTACAAACAATTTCAGGCTTCATGTATTTTTTTTTTCCCTACAATACACGTTCTCCTTCTGCGTGCTGAGCAGAGCTTCTTCATTTGAGACTTAGTGCAAGTCACTGGAATTTCTGTCCCTTGCATTTGTTCCCTCTCATTATAAATCAATCTTTAAAGGAGAAATTGCTCTCTCTTAAAAATAAGCATTATGTTTTGTATTGTGTAATTCTGAGCAATGAAAATCATACTGTGGTAATGAGAAGGAAATTGCACCAGCAGTCAGGCTGGCAAAAGAATAAATTAGAGTGAGCATCCTGACACACGGTAACGTGATTCAAACAACACACACGGTGAATGTAGCAGGGTGCTGGCTGCCATCATTGATAACAGTAGTAACAAACTGGGGTATTTAGATGTAGAACAAGCACAACCTCTCAGAATTAATGTCAACGTGGCACTGGGTGCTTTCAGTCTACTGCTGCTTTGTGTTTCAAATTTCAATACATGAAGTAATTGAAGTAAGTCAGAGGTGTAGCTGAAAGTACAAACTGTGCATACAGAATGAAGAAAAGCCTAAAAAATGGGCTAACCCTAATGGTCAAGCTGGGATTTTTAGTTGATACAGGGGGAGCTGCCTGAGCAGAGGAAAAAAAAAATCCCAGGTGTGCTGGGAAAGTGCCAAGTGCTGGCCGTGCAAGTTTCTGCCACAAGTTTCTGTGACAAGTTTGACTGAGTGTTCTGTTCTATCTAGTTGAGCTCTGAGCCTGAGACAGGCCAACACAGCCCAGTTCTCACTGCCTCCTTACATCCTCAATAGCTGAGGACATTGGACTTCGTGTAGCATCTTTGTTTCCTTGTATTGATATTCACTCACGCGCATGAGTCTGTCTTTCCAGCACAAATGAGTGCGTTGGAACTGAGTCATCTGCAGAACATTGTTCGTGGAACACGGCAGGATAAGGTGTCTCTTCTGTTTGTGTAGGTACTTGTGTCAGTGCAATGACGCAGTGTGGGCACTGGCAGCAACCGCATCCTCGCCCAGGCGTGGTGCTTTGAAAACACATTTGCAGGGAAAGCCAAAACACAGTCGTTCTTTCCAGCTCCACTGAAGCTCACTGTATGCTTAGCAAGTGTGCCTTCCTAGGTAAGAGGGATGTGATTCTAAAGTTGTGGAGTCTGACACACCATTTGTAAAGTCATTGAACCAGAGATTCCCTTCAGCATTTTGTAACAGATGGGGATAGCAGACCCAAGTTATCCCTGCTATGTGGATCTGTTCCCTGAAACACTTCTCCCCCTTAAAGACAGGGAGCTACAGTGCATTGTCTGAAAATACACTCTGACATAGATAAATGGAAAGCTCGAGGAATTGAACAGAACCCTCAGAGAGAGGAGGGAGCTGTTGGCAGTTGTGCCCTACACAAACTGTCAGCCGTCATCAAGGTGAGATGTGCGCAAGACTTTGCTCACCAGCAATCCGGATGGTGATGGCAAGTGCAAAGGTAGATGTTTGTGTGATCACAAGCCACCTGGTGTCTCTGTGGTCGGCTAAAAGAGAGAGAAATGAGCATTGTGTGAAATTTGGATTTATTTAACACAAGAGATGACGTTCTTTATTTAAGGGGTTAGCTTCTCTTGGTGTAACCCTTAGAAAAAGCCTGACAAGCACACGATAGCTGTAGGATCTGTTCTGAATGTGGCACATGTACATTTTTGTGACTCAGGTGCTATTAATTCTTTTCTCCCTTGGTCACTTCTGGTGATGTTACTGCCAAGCCTGAAATACCTGCTTTCATCAAACTCTTGTTACTTTCTAAGACATCTGTCCCGCGCGTTTGGAGCAGCTCTGTCATCTAGAGGATTAGAAACTCTCAAGTCACAAAGCATATCCAGAGCACACCTTGGTATGGAATGTAGTCTCCTCTCTCCTTCTTTTGTAGGAAAAAGTGACTTGTGAAAGTGCTGGATGGCACGTGAAATGAAGAGGCAGGCTTGTAGCAAAAGGGGGTTCTGTTTGCAGCGTGTTTTTCCAGCAGCATGTGTTACAGACCGATACATCGTGAGGTAGTCGAAGCAAACAGTGAAAATGGTTTTGGAAGAACTCCTGGTGTCTTAGGATAGAATGTATTTCAGGGGTATTGTGATGAGCCCAAACCCTTTAACCTCTGTGGTCCATTTTTGTCGCATGTTTCTGACAGAGAAACAGTGGCGATAGGATTTCCTCTCTGCTGCTTATCCAGCAACAGTGAGGTCTAGCGTGATCCTCCCTAAATGCCACCCGGACAGGTACTGTTTTCCTACTTATTTTCCTTTAGAACCACACACAAAGAAGCCACCCAGTGTGAGAGAACACCACAGAAACAAACACAAGTGTTTGCAATTGTTGCCAAAATACGGGCTGGTATTGCAGGTAACAAAACCAAAGAGTACTTTCCAGCCCTCAGGTGCTCCCCAGGGCAGCTGGCATGCATTTCTGTCACATGTGCTTTCTCAGACACCCATGGATAGAATGCTACTGGGTTGTTTAGGGGAGGAGTATCTTTTATGCTATTCACCATAGAAATGACATTTGCTCTTTTATTTCTTCCAAACATGGGGCTTTGCAAAGCAAAGGGCATTCTCCACTGCAGGGTCACTCTTGCTGAAATTCTGGGTGAAATACGTTGGGATCATGTGAGAGAGAAAGTTGACAGTGTCTGTGTCACCAAACCAGCATCAGTGCACTAAACGATGGCCATTAATCCATGGCAGCAGTCCCGACTCCCATTCCTTCTCCTCTAAACCTTGGTGCTTCTTACATTACAAGAGTGTGTCTTTCTGAAGGATGAATGCATCAGTTAGTACTTTGTCTTTAGTTCCTGAAGCAGCCCCTCAGACTGGTGAGTGCCTGCCCCACTGGGGTTCTTGCTGTGTCAGTTGTGACATGGCTTCATGTATTTTGTCAGCACACTTGTGTGTCGGCGCTGTGGCGTGGGAGAGAACTGCCACACTATCAGTCACGATGGGGAAAGAGCGCAGTTGGTTTAGCTTCCCAAATTCCTGGGTGTTGCAGTTTCTCACAGAAGGAGGTAAAGGATTGATAACCTTTCCAGAAGCTTTCTTCCAACTGCCAATTCTTATCCCTACCTGACAGGACTTGAATGCAACTCAAATACAGCAGGAGTCAAGAAGAGCTTTAAATAATCAATGACATTTAAAAAAGAACTAACTAGTAATTAAAAATATGATCTGAAAAAGGCTTTTCTGGTTTTTTTTTCCTGTTGGCAACCGAGAGAAGATCCTCAGAAGCTGCAGTGTTAGCCCAAATGTCTGAAAATCCTTGGCTAGAAGCTTTGCAAAGGGAAGCTGGCCTGAGATTAGCCACCCCAACCCAATCAAAAGCCATAAAGGGTGGAAAGAAAGCATTCCAAGAATATGTGTTTATCTTCTGAAAGATTCATCTGGCCTCTGACTCAAAAGATGGCTCAAGATGTTGGGTCTTTGCCTTTTTTCTTCCTTTTCTCCTCCCAAGCGGCTTTGCTCATGGCTGGGTGTTTGGTGTGTGTTCTGCTCGGGGGAGGGAAATTGTCACATCCATTAAATATTCAGACAGATGCTGCTGTAAAGATGCCAAAGGGGCATTTTGATCAAAGGGGCATTTTTTGCACATGAAACATGGCATTGATAGAGAGGACGAGGCTTAGTGTGTAAGTGCCTGACAGACAGCGTTAAGCTTTGCCTGTGGTGGTGAGTTGTGGTCATTTGAGGGCTGCAATACAGCTCTGGTGTCTCCAGCAGCTCTCACACTTGCCCTTCAAACTACCTTTTTATTAACTGCTTGTTTCCACCCTGGAGTTTTGGGTGCTGAGGTGGTGCATTAAGCTGTTTGTGCAGGCTCTGGAGGAAGTCTGGTGCTATAGAATGGGCTTTGCCAACTGCCAGCACGGAAAACAGATGCATACTGCTTAACACAGGGCAGACATGCTGGGTTTGGAGATCTCCTGCTTGATGCTGCTGAGCTAACAAATTCCAGTTGAGTGGTAGAAGGTGTGATACCTTTATTTGGTTTTTAATTTCATCCTTCAAGTGAGTAAAATGGAAATCAGTTCTGGGTTAGTGGTGGGCTGGGCTGTGTGAGGGGAGGGGTTGGGCTGCAGGAGCTTAAAGAGCTTTTCCAGTCAAAACTACTAAACTATTCCACAGTTCTTATGGAAGTGGAACACTGCGAGTTACTGAAGCCAAACAAATGAACCTCATGTGTGTGGCTATTCCTGGCAACCTTCTGTGCATTCTGCCTTCTTCAAAATCATTCTTTAGATTTCCCCTGGTTTGGGATAAGGGTGTTGTTGAAGTGTTGAAACATGATGCAGGTTATAGGAAGTACTTTATGCCTCACAGCAGAAGCCTGGTCAAAATTCCAAAAAGCTCTCCTAGGTCTTTTAAGTGATGTCAGAAGCATAGAAGTGGCTCAGCCCCACAGGTGGCTCTGACTCAGAGCTGAGCGAGGTTTTGAGCAGCTTCTTCCAGGAGCCACCACTGCAGCCCCTTCCCCCTTACCAGAAACAGCTCCACACAGCCCAGGGACATCTTCCCATTGCTAAAAGAGCTGTAGACTCACTCGTGGCTTCAGCTCCACAAAGCATGGATGGTAGGCTAGGAGATAAGGCAGGAGAATCCCTTCCCCCGCCTGTTTAGTCACCTTTCTCACACTGAGCAGCACCATCCCAGCACCATCCCATCACCCATTATTCACACCTTCCTTTCTTGCTGGTATCTTTCTTTCTCTTCTTCATTGTTTTTCCCCAAATCAGCAGTGTTTGCAAGGACAGAAGCAGCATGTTCTCACATACATTTGTGCACACACATGCTTTTTTTGGTCTTGTATTTTTAACTCATGATGTCTGCCCTGTTTTACAGTAAAACATGAAGCAAAATGCTCAGGCCCAGCTTCCCAGCCCAGAGAGCTAGATATGGCTGCTGTCTGTGTTCTTTTGGTTCAGACAAGTTGTAATCTTGTTCGGAATTTTGAGCTAGAATCATTAAAGCTACAGTTTCAGTGTAACTCTCACAGCTAAGCATTTTACTGTGGCTGTTTTTCTTAACCTTTTAGAAGACAGTTGGCTGCAGACCTCATCAAATCTTGAAAGATCAACTCGTGGTTAGTGCATCTCTCTCTGCTTTTCTCCATAAGCTATAAATAAAGCTTTGGTCGGTGGATGAAGTTGGTTGGATGGCAGAATGGGGTTTTTGAAAGACTGAGGAGGTGTATTCCTGTATGTAGAACGTGTACAAGTGTCATCAAAGTGGATTTACTGTGAGGACTGTACAGGATATCCCCAAAGAGTATCGGGGAGAACCACAGATAGGTGGGTCTTCTTTCTAACTCAATGGCTGTTACTTTTGGATGTAACAGTTGCTCTGTAACCTGAGTACATTTGGATGCATAACATAGACAAGAAGATTGCTAGAAGGCCAGAGAAGAAGATCACTTAATAGTAGAAGAACTAGTATTAATTAATACTGGGATAACTAGTGTTAAGTGATATATTCTTTTAGCTCAGGGGCGCTTGCATCTTACAGCGCAACTGATGTGTTATAGAAGGTCTCAAATGAATGTCTTGTTAGATTTTGTTTCCTCCCTTCCTGCATCTTCAGTTCCCTGTTCAGCATCAGCTACAGAACGTGATGGTTAAGTAATATGTGTCTGAATCTGTGCAGTCTGTAAGGGCAGAGTCAGGATAAGGTACCCTCGGCATGTCTGTGGTCAGTTTTACAACTCTGTGTGCACGTGTGCACGTGTAGGCACTTGCTGGTCTGTTATTGTAAGGAAATGCCTATCTACCTATTTTTAGTTAGATGAGTATTTCCCTGTGAGACTGCTCTGTACTTATCCCCCAGTAATGTGAGTGGCTGTGTTTGAAACACGTGCCCTGCAATCAGAAACAGTTCTGTGTATTTCTTTGGAGCAATATAGGATCTGGCTGAGTGTCTGTGCTGCCTTTCAGAAGTTATTTGTTGTGGGGCAGCAGGCAGCAGTGATCTGTTCTATGGAGATACATTCGCTTGCTTTGTCATGGTGCCAGCAAAACAAACTTCCAAGCTTTAGGCACAAAGACAACGGCTTTAAGGGGAGAGTTGAAGAGGCAATAATTTTCAGATATGCCTATCTATTGCACTTCCCCACACGAATATCTCGTTATAAATAACTGCACGATATTTCCATCACAGCCACTAATGTTCAGGGTTTACAGCATATATCTAAGTTTAATGGATTTCAGTTTACCCTTGGGAGAAGGGCAAAGTCTCAGTAGGGCAACCTTACTTCCTTTAGACAAGAGACAAGCCGCGACCGTGCAACTGCAGAGCAGCTCTAAAAATAGCTTTCTGGCAGTGCAGTACCAAGCAATGAAGTATAAAAGCAAGATACTCGGTCTTCTGCTGCTTACAGTTAGCTGCTCACTGGAGGCTTTCTCAGCCTTAATTCAAAGTATTACAAAAGAAGCGATGTAATGTAAAAGTAACGTGCATTTTTCTGTTAGGTACGTTGAGTGTACTTCATGGAGCTGCACCTATCCAAACTCAGTGGGATTATATGAGAGAGAGGACAAGGTGCCACTGTACCAAAGCATCCTGATACGCTGACAGTAATAGCTGCTCAGAGCAGTTTCAGCAGGTATAACTACATCTCCTCCTTTCTCAGATGGTTACACTATTTTTAATGAGTTTTCTGGTCTTGGGAGCTTGGTGGCTCACACTGGCAGCATGAATAAGACCTTAGGGGAAAGCGGGGGAGGGACGAGGCTGATAAATATCGTTAGGGCCCCCAGCAGGACTCTTCCGAGCTTGAGTGGGAATTGTTTCACAAAGCAATAGTCTTTTTGAAGTAGTTGTTTTCAGTGTCGGAAAAAGGGACTCTGCTTCTTCTTGGGACCTTTGGAAACAACTGATTGTGCAAAATAAAGTGGAAAGGGACATAATAGGGATTGATCCACGAGGGAGATCAGCAGGAGATCATTACTCAAAGGAGACTAGTAGTTATCTCTGGCTAAGGGAAAGATGATACTGTGATATTTTGCCCTATAGATTGCCTGTTTACCCTCCTGGTGTCTCTGGGCACAGTCAAATGCCTGCTTTGAAAGCTGTAAAGAACATCTGTATGGGCTGTGATGGTTAAGCAGAAGTTGTTATCTGACTTTGTTTGTCAGGGTGTTTCACTGTTGAGAGAAAGCATGTTTTGCTGGTGTTGCTATCAGCGTTTATCGTGGCAGTCTGGTGCTTGTCTGGTCTGGTTTATTGTGCTTTGAAAAAACAGCAACACAGTTTCTGGGGTCGGGTGACCATGTTAGAAGTTCTGGTTTAATTTTAGGTATATCTCTGAATTTCCTGTTGGAGAAGAAGTCAGGCACTTAATGCAAAATGCTCAAAACCAGTTCGTAAATAATTCAAAGGCACTGGCTCTGTAGGAATTTGGCTGTGGCTTCTCCACCTTTGTTCATGGTGAAGTTGCTTTTTCTTCCTTTTGCCCATGTTCATCAAGTTGGGTCTTGTACCAAAACATTGCTCGCTGCTTCTGAACTGATACTGGAGTAAAACATGGACTTCAAAAAATGGTAATCACGAAATATTCCAACTAAATGGAACAAAGCAAGAAGTAAAGGTTTTAGCTTGTCAGTAAAATACGTGTCTGGATTCTCAGTGTCCTGCTTAGAGAACTGCACAGCAAAACCGCCTTCTGGCTGAAAGATACTGAGTGTGTGTTTGGGAAGCACAACTGGTCATATCTGGGTTGGTTTTCATTCATGTTCAGTGAATACAGATGATTCCTCAACCTAGGGAGCAGACAGCTCATTTCCATTGTGTTTGAACCAACACAATGAGAAGAAGAGTTCTTTGTGCCTTTTTTGCTCCCACTCCTCACGTGCAGTGGTAGATCTTTGCTTTATGGCCTGGCTATTTGAAGGAAGAAAGATCTCTGAACTTAAGGGTGCTACATTCAAAAGGACAGTACGAGTGAGGATAAAGGACTTAGTACAGGGAGCAGGTATCTGAAGTGGGACCAGGACAGAATTTTCTGTTATGTGTGTATCAGATAAACACGGCCATGTGTTTATTCCTTTGGTGGGTTTGTCTTTCTACAAAGTCAGCTGAAAGTCATTCCAGCCTTTGTAGAGCTTATTGTGTGTTTGAACAGCAGAAGCAAACAAGATGCAAATTTCACACTCTTTGGTGCTAACATTCAGAAGTTATTCCAACACAGTGCAAAGCCTCTGCCTTTTTCTTGCCTTGCGTGCTGCCTGTTGCAATTTGACAGGAGGCAGATGAATCAGAGACATTAAGTCACTTACTGCAGAGAAACCCTTAGAAAACAAACTCCTTAAATATGTCCTTTTTACCTCTGAAAATCTGTATGGTTTTCACATCTATTTCTGAGTAGAAGTGTGCCTTTGAAAATACAACAGACAGGATATATACATATAGCCACCTAACCCCTTGTTGTCAAAGCTTGTCTTTACAACTGTGCTAATTAGTATACTTGGTATCAACCACACATGAACACTTCAAGTCAAAGCATGTTTGTAGATTCATGCCCTCACCTTCTAATCCAATGTGCAAAATGCTGCTGAGATTTTAGCTGCAGATCTTACACCAGAGCAACTTCTCCTGGCTATTTTCCTGTTTGAATTTAAGCTGCCTTTGAATAACTCAGGCCCACAACAAAGCTGCAGCTGTGCAAGCTAAACAGCTGCTGATACCTCAGTGCTCGCCTTTCCCACTCTGTGCTGTGACGTGCAGTTGATCCAATGTTTCTTTTCTGTGTCTTGGGAGCAAAAGTTATGGTAAATAGAAAGTGGAAGATACTGTAAACAAAGATCAAACAGCTAGTGCTAAGAGTATTTCCTATGTAAATATGCATATTGCTGAATCAAGCATGGACCAAAGTGTCCCAAGTATTACAAAGGCTGCTGATTGGGAACGTGTCGTTGAAGAGGAATCGGTACCTAGGTCTGATCCAGTTTCTCCATTGCACAGAAACCACAGGCCTAAAAATGCTCTGCAGAACGTAGTGAAAAATAAAAGACTTCCTTCTACAACATTTAACGCATAACTAGTGATTAGTTTTGGCAATAATTAAAGTATCTGTTGAAAAAAGAGAAGGAAAGAAAGAAATGTTTAACCGCGATGCACCTGAGCAATAAAGCTGCAGGTCTGGACACCTTAAACAAAAGATGCTATTGGTTTTCCCACACAGGCCTCAGAGTTTGGTTTCTCCCAAACGTACTGTGGTTATAGACTCTACATTCATAAGATTCCCCCTACTTTTGTTACAGTGACAGCAGAGAAGGGCAAACTGTGCTGTACAACAGGAGTTATCCCCGTGCGAATGAAACTGAGAGCCTATTTTGGCGGTTAGTTCTCCCTCTGCTTTCTTTCCAGACCTCCTGTTTCTAAAAACATTCCTCTGATATCTAAAGTAATTGGTGCTTGGAAAAGTAATATTAAAAGATCTTGAAGGTTTTCTTTTCCCAAGTTTTTAGGACTGACAGCTCCCTGATGAAGTCTGTGGGCAAAAAGAAATGCCCATAACCTTTGAAAATCAAGTTGTTCATGTCTTTTGCTGGCTTTCAGTGGCATTTAGAGCAGCTGGAAATCTTCACCTGCAACAACTGTGTGAGTGACCAGCAGGTCATGGATGACTCACTGAGAACTTCCTTTACATAGAACCTTTCATTTATGGCATCATTTCTCGGCAACCTTTTGTCTTTGTGCCCCTTTCAGGGTAGGTTTTGTTTGCCAGTCCCATGTTAATGACAGTCTGCATGTGCAACTGATCCTTCTGATATTGCCTAAAGAGAGTGGGACAACTAGAATCCGTTTTTGAACATTTACATAATGAATGTTGAAATCAGAATACTAAAATTCCCTCAAATATTGTCAAATCAGGGGGAATGTAGGATGGTTCTGGATTGTTTGTAGTTTTTAACTGCCTTCCAAAGGAGAGGGATCAGTACATCTCTTGAGCTAGGCTCTGTGCAGCGGACAAGCAGCACCACTCAACTCCTTGAGAAAAAGTTCCTTGCACCTTTGTATCAGAGGGAACAGCATGACCCTTGGTTGGAACTCAGTGCTTATCCACTGGGGAGAAGCAGCAGTGTGGTGCAACTTAGGTCAGAGGCTTGGGAAAAGAAGAGAGCAAGAAACGAAGCCTCACTCTCGGGGGAATTCTTATTTCCAAAAGCAAAAAACAGCAGGTTTTGTCTGAAAACCGAGCTGCTGCTCTTCCCCATCCTCATCAAGCACGTGGGCATCAGTGTGGAATCTGGCAATAACAGAGAGCGTTACACTGTCCCTGTGTAGCTGTGGAGTGAGCCGAGGAACACTCGGGCGTTGAAGGGTAATCTGCAAGCAGGAAAGACTAACAGTGAAGCAGGCACACTGATTGCACACATTAGTGCAGGGGAAAAGAAATGACTGGCAACCTGCTCGAGCCAGTTAGCACGTTCACCACAAGGCACATCACTGCTGCTACTTTATTAACGTTGAAAACTAAACCAAGTCTGCCCTGAGGATGCTGGCTGAGGAGATCAGAACGGTGCTGCTGAAGCTGACCCACTGCAGCTTCAAGAGTAATCTAACAAAGTGAATGCTGGAGGTGGTGTTTCAGAAGTGCTTGTAAAGGTAACTGTCATAACGCCCAGGAAAGAAAGAAACTCCAGGGACTGTACCAAAGCCCAGGAATTATGATAATGTAAAGCTGGCGGTGGGAAGGGGAGAAAATAGAAGTTTAATTAACGGCATAATTGGGTTTGAAGATCAGTTCAGCCCTTCATTAAAAGGTCATTTGAAACTCGCAGCGAAAGAAATGTGCCTTCAAATATTCTGGTGTATACTGAAACTGTAAGCAGAGCAGCCACGAGGAGACTAGAAAGGGAATTGATTGAAAATGCACCGAATCATGACACTTTGGGACAGCTCTTCAGCTACTCCAAGTTGGTGTAAACTCCCTTGACTTCTGTGGAACTGTACTCATTTGCATCAGCTGAGGAGCTAACCTAGTGTTTATCACTGCAACTAGGAATGGAAGTAGTGGTTTTGAAAGGAAGGTAGAGATATTTCTCCATGAAACAGGTGAGATTGGGGTTCTGCATCCAGTTCTGAGGTTGCCTGAATGAGAGACGTGGGCATCCTGGAGCGAGTCCATCGAAGGGCCATCAACACAATCAAGGAGGGTATCTGATACAAGAGCTGGGACTGTCTGCCTTGAAGAAGAGAATATTAAGGAGGATCCTAGCAATGTGCTTAAATGTCTGATGGGAGGGAGTAAAGAAGGTGGAGTTTGAGTCTTACCAGTGGTGTCCAGTGAGAGGGCAAGAGTCAAAAAAAAAAACTGCTAAAGGGGGCAGGTTGCAGAGGCAAATGGTGGGGTTTTTCCTTTCCATTATGGAGATTTGTACTCTAATCTTAGTAAGGAGTGAGAAATCTGTTTTTCTCTAATGCTGGTGTGCAAGGCTGTGAAGGAAATGCCTGGATTTTTGTTTGTTTGCTTTGTTTGTTCTGATGTGCTCTTGGAAGGTCAGCTTTTCTAGAATCACACATAGCTTTAGAAGCCTTTAACAGGCATGTGGGAAGAAATAGAGAGTCATTTCAATTGCAAATCAGGAATTCTTGGAGCAAGTACTGTGCTTTTCTCTTTCAGCTCTTTCAGTCTACGCTGTACTCTCACAGTACTGCCAAGATTAAAGAGGAAATATGGAAGAAAAAAGTTAGGTTTTTTCAGCTAGCTGCTAGACTGAGTAACCTCCTGCAGGGAATGTAGGGTCTGCTCAGTGCCTTGGGGAGGACAGCGCAGGAAAAAGAGGTCATGCACTGAGCAGGAGCCAAGATATATTCCTGTGTGTTCTAGTCATATGCAAAAGTCACAGGAGTCAGTGGAAGGTGAAGTTGTTCCTATTCATTTAGAGGTAAATCGTATGGAGATCTAAACCATCTGGTTTTGATTCTATATTTCCTGGAAAGTAAAGCTGCCTTTCACTCTGGGGCACACAGGATTGTCTGGAATTCTGTTAGCTCTGACTTGGAGTCTCCTTGTTTTAGTCTTTAGGGCTAATCTGTCTCATCAAAGAGGGTGCTACCTGTTTCTGTAGCCCTCACTGTAGGAGGAAATAAAAGAGAAGGATATTCTGCTGCTCAGCTGGATCAGGCAGGCAGTCCACCTAAAAACTGCCTTCTTTCAGTCTGGCTGCACATGCTCTTGTAATGCAGTCGTTTCCACAACACTTCCTCAAGGTGTTGTAGGAAGGTCCTGCAGCTCCGGGAAAGAATATGTAAACTGTCCTGATGGGTTGATCTTGGTTAGCTACCAGACACTTAACTAGCTGTTCTCTCAGTCCCCCCCTCTACAGGACTGGGGAAGTAAGATAAAAAAGACTATGAGCTAAGCTAAAGACAGGGTCATCATTTACCAATTGCTATCATAGGCAAAACAGACTTGATTTGGGTAAAACCAATTCACTGACATTTACAATAGTTAGATGAAAAGGAACAGACAAAGAATGAAAACACAATGTGTGTCTTTCCACTCCCCCCACCCTACTCCTTGCTTTTTCCCAGGCTCAGCTTCACTCCTTCATTCCTTACTTCTCTTCCACAGGCTGCAGAGAGGTTTTTTTCCTACCCAAAATATGGGATTTGGAACTAAAGACATTCTCACAGAATAGACAGGGAGTAGTAAATGGTGCAGGTGGGTTAAACCCTTAATCACAACATTGAGGAGCAGGAAAACATCCTTCCTGGAGAAAAGGATTTCAGCATCACTGGAAAAAGGTTTCTGTTGAAGCAGAAATACATGGCAGGATATCACTGTGTCAAACCAACCCTCCCCTCCCAGCGTTTGTTCACGTGTAATGAGTCAAGAACCTCTGTAGCAAAATTTCCCAACCTCCAACGGAGTCCTTTCAAGCCTGAATTTGGTCTGAAATACCTCCGGTTAAAAGAACTATTCTTGCCCCTTTCTGCAGTCTGTGCTGTGCCAGCCTCCAGCCTGCCGAAGTGCCAGCTCGAGACGCACAGCGGGAAAGCCTTGCTGAATGCTGAGTTTGTGGTGGTGCTCGAGTTGAACCGAATTATCTGATTTGCTACAAATAGTACAACAATTATTTCTAATCCCATGGGGGGTGTTGACTGGCGAGACATAAATATCTCATAAAAGCAGTTTCTTTGGAGCACTTCTGGCAGCCAAAAAAAGCAATGATTAATTGATTAGTGTCTGTTCTGTAGATAACAAGTCCGTAATTTATTTAGTTTTAACTCTCAAATGCTGATTAGAGGCTGGAACGTGGAAGTCAGGGCACCGCTTACATTGTTTTAGTGCAAAAGGAAAGTATGTTGGTCTAGTTTCAATAACCAAACATTGATGGCTATCTTTCAACATTCATAGAATCATGGTAAGGTTGGAAGGGACCTTTGGAGATCTAGTCCAGCCCTCCTGCAGGAGCAGGTCCGCCTGCAAGACAGTGGTGCAACATAGCCGATGTATCTGTTGTCTCTCAGGAGCAAAAGAGGTATTGCTGAAGCACAGAGGAGAGAATGATTCTGGATTTATAATGGAAATTATGGCTGCTCTGAGGGACACTGCTTGTGTCAGAGATTCCCTTCTCAGGGGATTCCTTTAAAGCCTGATCTTTACACTGTTGCGTCTCTACCCTTCATTTGTAAGACAAAAAAACCCACCACCTTCTGCATTCTGAGTTCCCTGTATGAGCTGGGGTCACGGGGATCTCAGACACAATGAAAATGGAGGTTAAATTGGTTAAATAGCAAGGCTTTTACAAAGTGATGCGAAGGTAAAGCACTGCAGCTACCAGCACACTGGGAATTCCGTGACACCTACTGCAACACGTGCTGCTTTGTCGAGTGTTATGGGAAGGCTTAAATGGTGCATCTTTGCATCGATAAAGAGACACCGATCTTCCCTGAATGTTACTCACTTTCTGGAAAACATCTTGAAAGTCTCTGACTTCTGTTCACAGCAGTGAATGGTGAATATCAGGTGTCTTATTTGAATGTTTCTTTGTGGATAATGTTGATTTAGTTACACGTAGTCCTTGCCTGACTTTCGGCTTGCATGATCTTCTTCACAGGCTCACATGGCTTGGAAAGCTTTTACTACTGCTTTCCAAGCCTGTTGACATTGGTGTGTGCCTTTGTACTTGAATCAGTGTCTGTGCACTTTTACATGTTGTGTACATGGTACAAATGTCTAATGAAACCCTAAAATCTGGTTTATGATGAATACAAGGTTGTCTGCACTAGCCTTTTTTAATTGCAACCAGGTAACCAGATCTAGGTGAACCTGCTTTAATGAGGTTGAGCTGGATGATCTCTGGAGGCCCCTTCCAACCCTCTCCATTCTGGGATTCTGTGGTTCTTTCACAGCTGAACTAAAAGTAACTTTTTTTTCCCCACCATTTTTTACTACTCAGTAGGTGATTTTTTCCCTGCTAAGATGGAATTGATCACTGTGTAAAATCATAGCAGTAAAAGAAATGCTTGGTATTTGTAACCGTTTCCGGAGGGATAGCACCTGCCCTAAGGAAATACACCGGAAAACAGGCAGATCTCAGGAGGAAGGGAGATCAGAGGCATGGAGTGGTATGTAAACTGACACAATTGCTTTTGTCGGCTCAGCAGTAGTGTGTAGGTAGGAAGGTCGGGTGTGTGGAAGAACAGCTTTTGCTTGCTGTTGCATACACAAACAACAGGTCCGTTTCATTTCCATGTTCAAACAATAATATTTAGGGACAGGCTGTTAGAAGGTTTATTTTTTGTTCAATTAAAATAACAATCAACAGTTTCATTAGGCATCACATTTCCTGCTGGATAGAATAACCGAAATGAAACATAGAACTAAAGTTGGTTGTGTTTCCTTGCTTTTATGGTTTTTGACCTGTCGGGTAGTTAGCTCATACCTGTATAAACATAACACAGCTTCTTCTTTTGTTTGCATTGAACAGGAGTTTTTCATTACAAACTGCCCCGGGTTTGTGTGGAGCTGCCTGAGCCTGGTGCCAGGGAGGGGGCTGCAGTGCTGGGCCCTGTGAGCAGTTCTGGAACCTTCCCCCAGCTCTGAGGGTCCCACCTGCGGCTCATCTGGTGCCTCTGGCAGCGCTAATTAAGGAGGGAGAGGTGCAGCTGATGGGGAAGTGGGAGAGTGGGACAAGATGGAGGGGACCGTGGTGTGTGAGGCTCCTGTGCTGGGGCAGGGCAATGGTGAGGAGCCCGCTGGCCCTGAGGTGAGACGAGTGTGAGGGACCGGCCGCAGCCACCATTGCCCACCCTGCGCTGCTGAGGGGAGGCACCGATGGGGTACGGGGCAGGGCTAGGGGGAAGGGCTCGGGAAGGGCAGGTTGTGCCCGTCATCCTCGTGCTGCTCCGTGCCGTTTTCACTGTTATGGTTTTGGTTGGTGGTGGATGAAATCAGCTGTGGTTTTGTCCCCCGGGACTGTCAGTGGCCAGCGAGCCCAGTCCCTGGCAGGCTCCAGATGCCCGCGGTACTTTGTTCTTCCTCTTCCCATTGGGAAGGGGAGGAGTGAACGTGGTCCTTTGTTCCTGGATGGGCCTAAACCACAACATAAACTTAGGAAAGTCAAGTCTATTCAGGAACAAGCAGTAAAACCAGCAGTATTCGTTTGATAAGCTAAGGGTGGGTGCAATTAGCTGTCATGAACTCTATATTCTGCGTATTTCCATCACCCTGTTCTTGTGTGTAGCAAACACTGAGCTGAGTGCAGCACTACCCAAGGAACATACAAACAGAACTCTCTGGAAACGGCAACTGGTTAATATCATTCTCAAAATGGTCTTGAAGTCTACTGTCTTTTCTACCTTGTTGTCGCTTCATTTCTGTTTAAAATCTGTGTACATTTGCAGGTGAATATTTTTAAATCAACAGTGAATTTGTGGTTTTTGGAAAGAGAAAATACTTTTCGTTGCTCATAATAAGGTGCATTTTGGAAAGAAATAATCCCACGTGTGCAGCATCATTTGAATTACGGTGCAGCATCCGTGAGACTCGGATTCTCTAGAAAAATCTGTTGCTAAAGCAAAGGGGACTTTAGATGGTCCATGATTATGAGATTGTAAATTAGTTAATAACATTTATGTTGCGTGATGACATGCAATGTAATACAATATCACAGCCAAAAATCCTGTAGGCAGTGAAGGACACGAGCAATTTAGCACAAAGCCAAAGTAATCTCCAGTTGTCGTAGATGAGTAAATACAATATCCATAAAATAGAAATCTGCTAATCTCTGTTGTTACTCTAGATTTAGCTATTAGTGAAAGTATTCATTTTTGAAAAGAGAATAGACAAGAGTGAACCAAGTCTCTGTTTACAGATGCACTGAGCTAGTTTATGGGTCAACATGTCGTAACTTACAACTCTCTGTAATCTCAGTGAACCTCTGTGACAGAAAATTTGTTTTGATTAGTGCAAATTTGTTTTTATTCCTTTTTTTCTTTCCATATTCCATAAAAAAATATACCAACAATGCCATTGTCTGGTGGGTTAGGAAGATGTGTGTGTGTGCTTCCGTGATGGAAGTAACAAAAACCTTTCCAGCTTGTCTGTTAAAAACCAAGACACTGAGACACTTGGGAATCTGTTTAGGTCAGTTTGAAGTGTTGCTTTTGTACATTCCAAAAAGCTGCATTCATTAAAAAAAACCGATTCTGAAAGACTTTGTGATTCATGAATAGGCAGTACCAGAAATTAAATGTGTTCCTCACAGAGCACTTGAACATGATGCTTTATCTCCTTGCCTTACAGACTGGATCAGCTCCCAGCGCTGTTAGACTGACGGTTTCATCAATACCCGTCACCAACTGTAAGTACATGTGTTTCCTTAAGACGTGTTCACTAATGGGGCTTGATGCTTTCCTTGGCCTATTGATTATGTCTATCTGAACTGTCTGTATTTTTCACTTCAGCAAATGTAGACGGAAAATCTCACTCTGATACTTCTGAATTGAAATGCTGCAAGATCAGCCTCTAGTGGGACTTCATTAGCATGTCTGGTCAATGGAAGTGGTAGATGGAAATGTTGCACGTTTCATGGATTGAGATGGTGTCTTGCTGCTTCTGCTGCCAGTCTTTCCCAGAGAGAATGTCTGACAAGAACTAGAGCTCTTTCTTACTATGTTAGGGAAATCGTTAGAACTCTGCAGTAAAAGACCAAATTTAGCTCTGGTCGAAACTGTAGTTTTATTGAAGCAACGGTGGTGGTGGTGTTGACCTCAGAGGTTTCCTCAGTGTACTTGGCCTTTCCCACAAGAGCAGGACTGTGTTAAAAAGTCATGTCTGCTCAAATCAGGGTGTGACAGGATAGTTGTGGATGGAAGGGAGCTCTGAAGGTGCTTGGCTCCAGCCTACCTTGCTGTTTACTCAAGCAGGGCTGCCTAGAGCAGACTGCCCAGTACCATGCCCAGAGTTGTCCAGGGCTCTGGAATGTACCAGTGTGTAAGATCTAAGTGACCTGTGATGGTGCCAGGAAGATGCAATGACTCGAACCTTTATTAGTTGTATTGCCCATCTGTCAAAAGCATATTTTTTCTTTATCCCATCTCTCTTCTCTGCTTCCTAAGCAAGAATGTGACGACTGGAGGGAAGCACAGGAGACTGTGTCACTAGGTTGGCAATTGGCCTATGTCATTTTTTTCCTTTTACTTTGTAAAGCATCTTGATTCTAATGGCTGGATGAACAGACCATGTATACGTGTGATTTTTGTGTATGTTTGCTAAGTACAGTGATGAGTCTTGTTTGAGCCATGCTGTATGGTAATTGTGAATACTGCTCTGTCTTGCATTTTCTGCTTCGTGGAGATGATGAGTCATGACATGGTACTAAACTAAATGGATGTCCTTATTACTGTGAGGCTTTATGGCTGAATTATGCTCCCAGCCAATGAGTGTGGATACTGCCCTTTCTGCATTCTTCACATTTGCTGAGACTTTTGATAACTTATTTCTCAGGTGACACCTTTGAAAGGCAATTTTCCTGTTCTGTGCAGGGAATCTATGTGAGAATGCCAGTTGTAACTTCATAAATAATTCACTCTGGCTCTGCCATTTGATCCCTCCCCACTCCAGCCCTGGGGCTGTCTGTCTGCCTTGTGGCAGCACAAACATTTCTGCCATTGTCTAACAACAGCAACAAACACAGGGACACAAGGGGAGCTAAAGCTCACCGCTACTCCTTTCTGATGCTTAGAGCAGCAGATGGAAAGAGGCCTGCAAGGAGCAGAGAGGAGACAGTGTGGATGGTTCTGCTTCTTCCTGTGATTACTCTGAGGTGGTGCAGACTGAGTTTGTAGCAGTAGCTGTTGAATTTTAACTCTGTTGTTTGGATTGTGCTTCATAGTGACATTTTAAGAGTCACAATTAAAACTAATCTGGACCAGTAATTGTGGTGTGAGAGGAGATATCCCGAGGACTCACTTTTTGGCAACTAATTCGGCTGCCTAGTTTCCACTTGTAACTCCTCCAGGTCAGAATCCCTTTAATAAAGTGTCTGCACTGGATTTCACCCTGGGCAAGTTTCCTTCTCTCTTCAGCCCAAGGAGAAGGTGAAGGTGCCTTAAGGAGGGCCCCAGAGGCTCTGCTTGCTAAATATGTGCTCAAAGCTTCACTTGCAGCTCATGAGATCTGTGCTTTCCTGAACCTGCACAAGTGCTTCAATTGCATAAAGACTACATCCTCTAGTAAAACACCTATACTTGAGAGGTAGCCAAGTGTGAAACCTCATTCCCACATGGAAGAAAGGACACTGGTTCTGGCCCCTTGCCCTCTTCTGCAGGCCAAGATATCAAGACCTGACCTTCAGACTTGTGCGTTGAAAGCACAGTGTGGGCTAGGTTAAAGCTGGGATCACCCTCTGATCTCTGAGAAACAGCCAGTCATGCTGAATGCTGTTTCAGGTGCTGCAGAGAGGAGCAGAGACCTTGAGAGGAGAACAGCACAGGGCTAAAGAAGGATTTCCTAGCACTGATGCAAAGTGTGAGAGGGATGAGTGAACAGAGGAGTGCAAAAAAGCCTCTCGTTTGGGCACTTCTGAGTTCTGGTGTGTTTGTTGGATTTGTGACTCTGAGATTGCTTTGATTTTGTGAACAAGCAGCCAAGAGTTGAGGTGGAGGAGAGGAGACTGTTACAGTCTCAGTTTGTAGGAATCTTTTTTTAACTATTTGCAGAATTTTTCCCAAAGCAGAGTTATTCCGTGTGTCACACCGAATTTTGGATGCCCCCACCCCAGGTGTTTTTTCTTTCCATTCTATGTGTTTCCAATGTTTCCAACTAATGGCACTTTAATGTAGCATACTTTGCACAGACTTAGCCGCAGAAGCCCTTTTCAGTCAACCACAGTGCTGCAGAAACCTTCTCATAAGCACTGCTTCCAGCTTCAGTGTCAAACCAGATCATTGCAAGGTTTAAGTCTGCTGTACCTACAAGATATAGGAGTGCATGCTTAGTCATGCAGGTGGGTCTCCCACCCTCTCCACTCTGCTATTTTATTCTTGTCAGGCATCAACCTTTCCGTGCTGCAAATGATTGATGTGTGAATGCAGGGTGTTTGAAAACCATGGGACAGAACCTGTCTGTGCGCCTGTGTTCCTGCAGGTCTATGTAGAAAAGGCAAAAGAAGTTACTATAGAAAAAGAAAAGAGCAAGAAAAAAAGTAAACAGTGTGAGGAGTAGAGGAGGCAGCATAGTTCCCACGGCAACTCATCTTTTATCTTTTTGTTAAACCCCAGAGCTCACGTAGGCAAAGAGCAACCTTCACATCTCCACAGATGTTTTCCTCTCTCTAACACTGGCTAACAGTCTTGTCCAAGACAGAATTTCTCTGTTTCAAGTGGAAGAGATTGATGTTTCCAGTGATGTAGGATTATGTACTTTATGACTAGTGTGCTCTCTTTAATCCGTTGTGTTTCACTTCTTGAAACTTTACTCATTTGAGTGGTACTTCCCAGAGGCAAGAGGGATTTTGTCAAAGTAATAATCAGAATGCAAAATCAGATCTACCCATTCAGGTATTTTAGTCTAGGCTTTTTTAATATAACCCAGGTAAGTGCTACTACAAAATCCCACAGGTATGGAACAGTGCTGATATTAATAAGTTATATTACTCAAAGACTGTACAGCCTTATTCATTCTGTCACCTCACACTAGCGAACACTGTGACTGCCATCATGAGTAGGTGATTCCATTCATGTTCAAAAGCTCATTCTCATTTCTTGAGCTACTTTTATTCTATGCAAAGCATATGTGTGTGTGTGTGTGTGTTCAACTCTCCATGGGGAAGGCAGCCTTGGTCGTTTTTGACTGCAAAACCCCAATTCTATTTGCATAAATAAAACCTTACTTTCTGCATTGCATGTAATGTGAAGATGCGAACAAAAGAACCAGAATCTATTGATCCTTTTAAAGTTGCCTTAGTTGTTCCTGTTGAATGCTTGCTTTTGGGAATTGACTTATAAGTGAAGAGGACATGTGAAGAGTAACTGGGTGGGTAGCAAGGACAGTTGGAGCATCCATCTCATGAAATAGTAATGAAAGCAGCGAGGATGAGCACAAATTCAAGGCAATAGCAAGAACCTGTCTAAGAGCCATGTGGGGCAGAGGAGGGGGCTGGGTGTGTGTGTGTGTGTGTTGAATTGTCATGAGTCATACTGTGGGTAGGCTATGAAATATAGAAGGAAACCCATCTGTCTTGAACTTCCAGCCCTGGACCCTGATGGTTTGTATTACACTCATGGTTTTAGAGAGACATCTACTTTTTCTGAGGTTTTATCAGTCAACAGGAACCTAGTAAAGGCATCCTCACTGTGGTGCATTGCACTCAGTGCTTCCATCAGCTGCTGAGGAGTATTAAATCTAGCTACAGTAACATAAGACCACCAAATCAGCAATATTCTTGTGGCAACCCACTACTGATATTCATCCCAGCCTACTAGTGTTTGCCTTGGTCTAGGACTGAGAGCAAAGCAGTGGTAAAAGCACAAATCACCATTCATCACTAAGGGGCTAGAGACCTCATAGCTGTTCTTGCACAACTAGTACAGAGGAATAACACAGACAGAGCACTATCCCTTTAATAAAACAAAGTTTTTGGACAGTAGGCTCAGGCTTGAGAGATTCAACTTGTTTAATTGTCTTTGCTTGGTAATATGAAAGCATTGGTAGAAATAAAGGCAGCAATAAAGGACGGACAAGCAACGTTATTGCTTACTGCTTAGGGCACAGTGGTGCTGGTAAGTTTTGTGTTTGTGCTTGACAAGAACCTTTGCTATCCTCAGCAATTTCAAGTGGATATTAAGCCTAGAATTAAGCAGCTCACACAGCAGATTGAGAAGGTAGAAATTTATTAGGGACCTGCAGCGTGGATCCTTGGAATAAACGTGAGAGTTTTCATCGACTTCTCTGGCCCCAGAGTACAGCTCTGGATGCAAAAACGAATCAAAGGTACACTTGGCCCTCTTGTTAGGATTTTAAAACACTGCTGTTACTTTTTCTGCTCTACAGTTGAGTTAAATCAACTTTATTTGCTTTTGTTGTTTTGTTCTTCATTTTCTAACACAGATAAGGCTTAACATTCCCTACCGAGAATTTGCTGTGTGAGCATAGAATTATGTTCTCTTTTCACTGCAAGAGAAGAGAAAATTACTCCTTTTTCCTCCAAAACAAAAAATCAAGCCCTAGTTGCAAATTAGCACGACAGTTGAAGCTGTGTTTCTCCTAGGGGCATTGCTGATATTGCATTTCTATCTTGAGTTTCTCGATGGCCAGGTAAATCATAAGAGAAAGTCAGGCACTGCATGTGGTGCCGTGGGGCCCAGGAGGATGAGGTGGTCCCCCACATGCCTCTGGAGCCTGTCAGCAGAGCTCTGGATGGCCTTCCAGGACAACCAGGTGCTTTCACAATCCCTCTGGTATGAGTAGTGTCCTTGCACTCGTTTTCACTTGCAACCTAAACCAGTTTAGAACAGGATTTGTCATAATCCCAAACAAACCCATACATCTCCTACAAGGAGTGCGGCTCTAACTCCATTTGGTTGGTTGGTTGGGTTTTTTTTTCTCCACTACTCCTTAGCAGAGAAACAACTTACCATTACTACCCTTTGGATCCTCCTCATAGTAATTCATGGTACAACTATAAAAGCAGCCTTTATAAATGTCACTTAAGTGGGACAGCAGTCCTGAGGGACTGGCGTCTGGAGATGGTGGTGGGTTTGAGTAATTTCAGCCTTGAGAAGCAGCCAATCCATTGCCACGGGGAGACAATCTTTTAGTGCTGCTATTGCTTTCTAAATGCTACGACCTGGCTCAAAGCCTGATTGCAAAGGCTTCAGGATTCTGGCAGGCACGCTGTTTTGCTGTATCTTTCTTGGCATGACTTTCTCAGTGGCTTTACCTATCAGCAAGAGATGGGCTAAAAGCCAGTTGCATTCCCACTCTTTCCAGAGGAGCAGTTCAGGAGAATTAAGCCCCAAACCGTCCTGCTCCTGACGTGCAGTTGGTAGAAGTCCTTTGGTTTTTCATGTGCCCTTTGTTTGTTTGTTTGTTTTGCAGCTCACTGTAGCAGTTCCGTGAGAACAGCGATCTTTAGGGAATTTTTGGCCCAGCCTCCCGCACTAGAGAGGTTTGGATGGCTCAGATAAACACGTGAATTTCTGAGGCCAAAGCCTCCTACACTCACATACCTAAAAATTACTAGCTGCAATACAATGTTGTGCTGACAGGAGACGTTCTCTTTAAATGCCACCAAGATGAGTGGTGGTGCCACATACAAGCAAAGTGGGTGGGAAAGCAAGCGAGTGGGCTCCTTGAGCTGTGTGGGTCTGTGGGAAGAGGTTACAGCTGAGTAAATGTGTCATTAATGTTTAATAAATGTATCTTATCTGCCTCATTACTGTTAATTTCTTAAAATGAAGCTAATCATAGTTCTGTATTCGTGGGTCATCTTTGCCTGGCAAAATGCCTCCTTTTTTTTTTTTCCTGCCCACTCGATTTGTGAAGCAAATGACTGACACAATCTGTGTGGAGCAAAATAGAGCATTCAGTGAAAACTGCTTCCCCCCCCACCCCTCGCTGTTCAGAATAGAAAATTCCATTACACTTGTTTTGATTTGAACGTGGATTCTTTGTCAGTTCTAAAGGCTTTAACGTTCTTTGATATTTCTCTGGGAAAGTGACAACTCAATTTAGGTGCAAAATCTGTAACCCTCTTATTGCACAAAGAGGGAATTTTTAAGAAGGGGGGGGCAGCAGCTCAGTGGTGACAGCCTTTATTCCAGCGTGATATAGGTCAGTGGATTATATTTGACAATAGGTATCTGTAGTGAGTGTACAGGCTCAGTCTTTCTGTGTTGTTAAGCAGAAAGACTGAATGTGTGTGTGTATAGGAATGGTAGTGTTGTCCTGTGTAACAGACACAGAATCTCAGGAGCCATTAGGTTGAAAAGTGTCATGGGAGGCCTCTGATCCAACCTCCAGCTCCAAGCAGGGCAAACACTGACCTGAGACCAGGTTGCTCAAGGCTTTATATAAACACTTGAGTCTTGAAACCTCTAAGGCTACATAACTTCTCCAGGTAGCATGTTCCACTCCTTGACTGTCCTCACAGGCAAAAGTTTTCATCAAACTGAACCTCTCTTGTTTCAATGTCTATCTGTTGTCTCTCATCATCTCCTACCAGCAGCAGGAGTGGCTCCATCCAGTTCCCAGCCTGTACTGCTGCAGGGCTGATTCATTTGAAGTTGCCAGAAGTGTCAATTGTCCTTGTTGACTTTACTGCAGTTCCTGCTGGCTCATTTCTCCAGGCTGTCTCTTCCTCTCTGAATTTCTGTCTTGTCTCTGAACATATTGACAGTTCCCCTCAGTTTGGAATGCTCCACAAACTGGGCAGAGATGGAGGGCACTCCATCTCCTACAGGCAATTGAAGAAGATATTAAACTACTATAGACCCCTGTGGTCCTCTGCTTTTCAACAGTGTCCCAAGTGGAGTGTGAACTGTTTAACAGTACCACTTTGAACCTGTCCAGTAGTCCATCCATCTCCATCACAGTCTGAAGGAAGCTGTGAGAGACCACGTGGAAAGCCTAGTTAATGTCATGGAAATCAACATCCACTGCTCGCTCTTCATGCACAAATCTAGTCATTTCTAGTCATCATTCTTGCCTTCTTTGAGGGTGAGTGCCATGTTTGTTTTTCTCCAGCCATTGTGGACCTTTCCTGTTTAAATGACCTTTCAAAGATGATAGTGACAACTTTCTTAGCATCCCCAGACCCATCTCATCAGGTGCCACGGAGTTGCATAGGCTGAGATTTCTCGAACAATCCTTGACGTGATCCTGTTCCACTCTTGGTAGATTGTCCATTCCCGTAGCTTATGTCTAGGTGGAAAGGCTTGAGAGGCTTTGGTGGTGAAGACTGAGACAAAGAAGGCATGGAGCACCTCAGCTTTCACTGTTTAACATTTCTCTTTAACTTTTAACATTTATCTGTAACATTTCTCTCTGACCTATCACCTGCATTGTTTAACCACATGTATGTGTGTTTACCTGCATCAGTTTACACACTTAAATGCTTGTATGTGCACATACAAAGCTCTCTGTACCTGCCTATAAAAGTAGGTCTTTAGCACATTCTCAGAAGTGCAAGGGATGTACGATTTGAAGTGCTTTGAGTCAGGAATGAGTCCTGGAGGAGTTGAGCACAGCACAATTAAGGCTTTTTGTGTTATGACTTAATCTGTCAACAACTATTTGGAGCTTCTATCTCTGTAAGCACAACAGGGATGCATGAAGCTCAATCCAAGTTAATCTAATAAGCATAATCATGACAGATAGGCACCGGCTGTGGGGGTTACCATGCTTAAATATTCTCTTAAGACCACCCATTAACCCTGCACTATAAATATAGCAAAAGATCCATGTTCTTATACAGCTCTGAGAGTGTAAAAAAGAGTAGAACAGAGGGGCAATGGAGAGGAAACAGTATATGAGACCCCGAGTTAATGTCCACAAAATGCTTCTGCTGTATTTGGGGCAGAGGGGAGTTGAAAATATTGCAGATTCCTTCTCATGTGAGTGTTCATTCCTCCAGCTGTATTTGCTTGCCCTTTTCTCTGGGCCTGGGTGGTATCTTAATGAAACTTTGGTGACACATTTCAAAACCTTTTTATAAGGGATATTTTTCATTTTCCTGTTACCTCTGAACATTATTGTTGGGCAAATGGGGACTGGCTAAATGATGCCATTTTCTGTGTTCCCGAGGCTGCAGAATAGTAAATGGCTTTGTGATGAAAGTCTGCCATAGTTACAAAAAAAGTGCCCTTGTTGCAGATGTCCTGCTCCTATGTGAGAGGTTTTGACAGTAAGACAGTACATTGAGAAAGCACCTGTGTGAAAGACAAGGTGATGATATGTGATGGGTATGATCAGGGTAAATGCCGGGATGGAATTGCTTTGGCAGTTTAAAGTCAAGTTCGAAGGTATTTCCGGAGCTGGACAGCACCCCCAGGAAGCATCAATCTGTATTAGGTTTCCTATCAAGATTCAGATCTGAGTGAGATGTCATCAATCCAGGTCTCATTTCCTCTGCCAGCATTTCATTTTCAGATGACAGCAGAGCATCTGCATTGCAAGGCTCAGGAATAAGCTGGTCTGTCTGCCAGGCTTTGTGCACCTGGATGCAAAAGGAAGTTTCTAATATTGGATCAGAAAAATTTTGTTCTTATAGGAGTAGAGAAGATACTGCAGAGACTGCCATTGTTGTTGTATGAGGAGGAAAATGTGGGCTGCAGAAAAGCTGGAGTGCTACTGTGTCTTGGCTCATCCATACCCTGCCACCATCTGCATGCACAATGTTGTGGCCTTGTGAGTAAAGAGGAAGAAGCAATTTGGGAATTGGATGGCTGGCTGTTAGAGGGAGAGAACTGCATATACACTGCCTAGCCACACTGAATAGAACAAAACAGCTTCCCATGGAAATGGGCTGTAAAGATAACCAAAAGGGTCATGCCGTTCAGCTGGTTGTAAAGGATATCCAAGCTCAAATAATGAATGCTTCCTTTTGAAGTGTTTGGAGTGTATATCAGAATGGTTTAAACTAAAACCTCTCTTTATGTGGACAATGGGAGCCTTAAGAGCTGTGCAGGAACAATAAACACACGTTGTTTATCAGTGGATGTGCATATTTGGCTTTTTCTTACTATACCTTTTTTATTTAGCTTATTGGTATGGAAGAAAGAGTAGATACCAAAGCAAACCAGAAATACTTGCTTCTGCTTAACCTCTAACTTCCTGCACATTTACTCTCATTTCTTCATATTCCGTTACTCCAACCAGAACAAAATTGACATTGTTATTGAAATCAAGCAAGAAAACTGTGGAGGTTTAATCTGTGGTTTCTTCTGTAGTGGAAGCCTGGTAAGATGCAAGGTTTTCAGCATAAGGGAGATGCCTTTTGGGTGCTGGTTTTAGGAATTTATATGGTGACCCATCTTAAGGTACATCTAGTCATATATTAAGAATGTCTTATATATTAGGAATGTCTTCATTACACCGTTTATTTAAGTGTTCTTCAGTGTATCTAGGGGTTATGAATACCTTCAGAGCTACCTTCAGCAACAGGAGATTGCATCTGGGATGGGGAAAAAAAGGGATATAAAGTAGATGTTTAGTTCAGAAAATCTTGTCAGAGAGAGGCCAAAGAGTGAATCCCAATGGTGCACGAGAAGAGCAAAACACAAGCTACCTGAGCAATGACATCACAAACCTTCCCCTATTTAATACATGCTGATTTTGATGGAAGGCTTCTGCTGATGCTCATGGGCATCGAGCTTGTGCTGTCAATTTTTCTTACATGTCTGAGTCTGTGTGCCTACACTAGTACTGTCCATTAACTGTGAAATATGTTTTACTGCTCCACATTTGCAGTTGGCACTGCAGACACTCTACCTGGGTTTATTAATTCTTTGGTAAAATGCTAAATGCTATTCTAAGCTCCCTTCTTCCATGAGAACCAGTCATCTTACAGTAATTGGTAGTCTCTTCTTAAGGCTTGCTTGAAATAACAGGGAAGAAAAGGAAGAGAGAATCAAGGAGTGACAGGATTTTTGCTGACAGACAAGGCTTTTTTTTTTTTTTTTTTTTATCAAGGAATTGCCACCTGGATGAGGTTTAAGATGTGGGTGATCAGTACATACAGGTTTTCTCGTGGGTTTAAAGATGATCCTACTTATCAGTTCTGACACAACCTGACTGCAAGAGTTGTTCTTCTTGCTGTTTCTCGTCTTACACACAAATTCCAAGTCTGAAGCACCGAAAACCCAAAAACAACAGCACTAACTTAGAAAACATTAGAAAGGTCTACTGTTCTGAAGTGTCCAGATGGTGACCCAGAGATCACACCTCCCCAAACTCGTGTTTCAGGGACGTTTAGATTAAGCTCCTTGTTCGTATTCCGTATGAACTTTCTGCCAGAGGTGTTTGTCAGTCTATCCAGAGGTGGAGGTAGAGCCAGTTAAGGACACGGTGTCTGTTTAGTCCTCCATGCTGACAGACTGCTTCTCCCTGACTCCCTGGAGTACCCAGAGTGACAAAGATGCATCTATCTATCTATCTGGTTCTTCCAGGCCAGGCAAACTGTTTGTTGTAGAGTTTTGGAAGTAAAGGTAGTGATAAATAACATGAGAAACCCATTGCACCTACAGCTATTGTACTCTCCCTACCCAGGGAAGAATCATCTGTTTCCAGTAACTGAATGTGAAACCTGTGGAAAAGCAATTCATTATGTGAAGATGAGAGGCATCTAATCTGCAAGAATAACAAACTGCAGCTCCCAATTAGGAACCCAAGCCATCTGGCCCTTCAGCAAGACTTGCTGTATCTCCCCTTGGTGTGATAAATTAAAAATCTGTTTCTGTGTGCATACTCAGGCCAAATGTACTTTCTTCAAAAATATCTGCTGCCTTAGCCACTCATTAGGTCGAACAGGAGGTTTTTATCTTGTTTTGGTTACTGCTCTGCATCTCCCACATTCTCAGTTGACATCACCTCACACTCACGTAGATAATGATGTGGAACTTAGTGCTTTCTTCCCACAGTAGAAACTGTCTCTATCCATATGTAGTGAGGAGACACAGCCCTTGAGTTTCACTGTCACACAGAGGGAATTTCCTAGAACTGGCACTCTGCTGAATAGTTAGTTCTCGCTGAATAGTTACTCACAGCTCCGGTTTCCTTCAGCAGCTGAAACCGTTGGATATACACCAGAGCTAAACCCATCTCGCTGCATGTAACTTCCAGCCCTGATCCAGGCATCTGTATGCTTTCTGTGATGGATATGCCTGATGAAGGACAAGGTAGAAGTGGGTAGAGTAGCCAAATGTGATCCAGAGTGGGATACCTCCTTTCCCTCAGTACTGGCAGCCGAGATGTTTCTCCTTGAGTTATAGATCTTTTTTTACACAAAGCATAATGTCAAGCTGGCATCCATTAATCCTGTAGTTAGAGAAACTATCTTGCTGTGTTCAGAGAAAGAATTGGACTTTGGCATTCACCTGCTGATAGACCAGCGTGCACCAGGCTCTCCTACTGAAGCTCTTTGATTCTGTGTAGGTAGGTAGGTATCCAGCAGGCCAGAGAGAGAGGACACAGCACGTTCTTGGTGGCTAAGTGCTGCTGTGGGCGAATCAATTTGTGTTTTGAAGACTCTTCAATTGTTTCTGAAGAGAACAATGGTTTAGTTGGTTTTGAGCTGTGTAGTCTGATAATCTCATGATTTTTGGCGCTCTCTCTGGGTTGAGACCCCTTGCCTAAACGGCATTTTTGAACCATATCTTGAGAGGTATGTCTGAGAGACAGGTGCTGTAGTGTCTGAGCCGTAAGTGACATCACAAGCAGCTTTTACTATCTCTGTGCTAGTGTGGGAGAGAGAGACTGAGGGCAATGGAGCACCAAGGGTGGTGAAGACTAAGTTTTACAGTTCTTCACTCAGGAGCAATAACTGTTCAAAGGTCAGCTAAGCTTGTACATCTACAGCCAAGGAGCAGCTTCCATAGCAGACTTAGATCACAGAATTCAGGGCCCAGTAAATCTAAAAATCTCAACCCAGAGCAGACTTGATAAGGCTGCAGAGCCCAAGTTACTTCTCCATCAGCAGAGGAACGCTGATTCCTGTAGCGAGATGATCCCAGAGCTCCCTTTCCCTGGGGCTGTATCTGGGGCACTGCCTGGGTAGGAGTGCTGAGGTTTAAATTTTGGATATCAGTTTTTAAAGGGAAAGTTAGCAGCTATCTTTTTTTTTTCATCCATTTCAAAGAGATTTAGTAAATCAGTCTGCAGGCTTGATTTAAGACTCAGGCTACTGCTGTTTTGATCTGCATCAAGCAAGCCTTTAAATGGTTTTTGAAAGGACTGCCAAACCCCCTGTGCTGCAGGGCCTCTTGGGCACAGCTTCTCTCTACGGAAAAAAAAAAGGTTCAGGATCTGGAAATGCATAAAACATTTCAAGCATGGCACCACTGGTTTCTGAAAAATATTTGGATGCTACCAAATATTTGGACTTGCTCTGCTAGAAAAGGTTTGGATCCAAAGCTCCTCATTCTGTGCCACTACTTCTAAAAATAGTTATCACCTACTGCAACAGTTTCCAACTAAAGCTGAGATCTGGGACTTGTTGCTCATCCCTAGCAACATTACACATTCGTGGGAGAGTGCTGGCATTTTTTATCTCTTCCTCCTAGTTAAGTATGTCTGCTGAGGGGGGAAAAAACCCCAAACCAGCCACTACTCAATGAAACTGTGGCATTTGGCATCAGTCAAATAGTTCACATCAATGCAGTCCTCAACGTTTTCAGCTGCCACCTTGGCTAGGTTTTGGCTCAGTTGTGTATTTCTGAGACACACACCACTCTTCCCTTGCGCTCTCCATCTTTGTAACACCAGTAGTCAAGCTATTATCACGCCTCTGAAGGGAACGTGCACGTAAATAGGAACTGTATGAGTAGTTCAGAGGGTGTAGTTTTGGACCTTAGTCACTGTTTTGTGGTGCTCGAACATGACAGCAACTCAGATCCATGGCTCAGGTTCCTTGTATGGCATGTGCCCAACTGCCTTACGGTGCCTTTGCCATTGTTTTCAGAACAACACTTCAACAGGTAGGAAGTAGCCTCAGAAAAAAGATGAATTTGCAGTCTCGTTCTCTTTTACTCTTGACATGCTGCAGGTCGTGAGCTAGTTAACAACGTTAGCAGTAGGCACCTCCATTGTGAAAGCCTGGAGTCAAGTGGAAACTCTGAACCTCATTGCATGAAGTTTTCAGCTGAAAGATCCATCTGTGCCACTCGTTTCCTTCAAAACACTTTTTTTTTCCCCTTTCCTAAATCTCTGTCTCCCCATCTCCCACCAGCATGAGATGAGAAGAGGGAGATGATATATATTATGTGCTAGTGAACCATCTGCTTATTTTTCTTTGAAAAGCCTCTTATGCACTGACTGGTCTGTTCACCTAAATTGATCCACAGCTTTTACACAGAGTAGCTCATCTGAAACCGTTTTCTCTGATAAAATGTAGTTTGTGTTCCACTGTAGTCATCTTTCACAGCCTTGCTGTGTAACTGACAAAGGATGCTTCCACATGGCTTGAACGTGGGATGCTAGAAACATCAAAATCTCCATTTGAAATCATACCCACTGATGTAAGTGTGGAAGGATTGTTGCCTGTGTGTTTCCAACGCTTGTGAGAAACTTTCGTTTCCCTGGCGTTGTTGTAAAATCTCTGTTGTGCTGCATGTGAGCAATAGGTTTGACACAGGTGTGTAGGGGAATGCGTGTTGCCATCAGATCTCAAACTGTACTTTCATCCACAGCAGTGGGAAAGCTGAATAAATAACAGAGAACGTTTGCCTCAAACCAAAAACTTGCTGCTTAAGAGGGATGTTTTTGAAAGAGATGCTCTGAGAGCTGCATTCTTGGGGAAACCTTAAAACAAACACAGTGAGAAAATGTTGTCAGCTGGAAGAGAATTCAAAGAGTGTACTGGAATGCAGTCAATGTAAGTAATTTTGTTTGTGTAATATTTATTTGTAAGAGGGAAGCTTTAGAAAAGACAGTAAAATATTTCTTATGGGTGACTGCATCATAAATACAAAACCTGAACTTGTCCGTGTGGTAGCCAATGGCAAAGCTCCCACTGAGAGCTGTGAGAGCAGCTTTGAGACTGTGAGCTGTTACAACTCCATGAAATTCCTCATAACCACACTGCACAGTGTACTGCTGATGTAGTAAATCAGGTAGAAATTGCCTCAGAGTTAATGCATATCTATATGTATTTGCTTTGTGCTGTGCATCCTAAGATAATGAGAAGTGAAAATAAAGGCTTAGTTGTTCTGCAGATAAATGACAGTCAAGCACGGAGGTCTGCAGATAATATGCTGAGTTGCTGAGAATTCAGGAGTTGAGTCTGGCTTACGGAATGTGCACGCTAAAATTTACCCCTGTTGCCTGCTCAGGGGAGCTGTTGCTGAGGGTAGATGGGAGAAAGCATGAAAAGGAGCCAGAAGGAAAATAAAGCCTGACAGGCTGTGACAGCACAAGGTCAAACGACAAGGATGTTTATGCTAATGGATCTGTCATACTACACATACTCCTGTCTTCTGTTAGAGTCTGTGTTTTATGGCAGAATGAAACGTTGAGAGGAAAGCAAAGATGAGCTTAGTATCATTTCCCCAAACCAAAACTCTGTGTGAGCATTTCTGTCACCCAAGTGGCTTTAGACTCTGGAAGAGGTTGCTTTGTTTGCCAGGCTGGACCCTGCACTTCCAGCCTTCAGCCAGCTCTGAGCATAGAGGCAGATACTCGGTGCACAGCACCAATGCAAAGGTGCTTCTGTCCTCCCTGGCATATTACCAGTGGCAATGCCTTCCTTTGACGCAGTGCCTGGAAAGGGAGTCTTTGATTTTACCATCTTCTGTGGTGAGATCCTCTCGTGCCTTTCCTAGAGATCCCTTGTAGTGCAGTGGACTTTTTGGGCCATGCATGTACAAAACATCAAATTCTGGGTCACGCCACCATTTGCCAGATGCTGTGTAGTCAAGCACGTGCATCTTACGTTCCTTTGCTGTCATGTATTTGTCCAGCAGAAGTTCTCAGTTAGAGCATTATCTGCATACCTCAAGAACAGGGAATAAAGAAAGAGACGGGAGAGTGTTTTGTTATTTGTATGCAGGGGCCCAACTTGATCTGTTTAAATAAATAAATAAGCCAACCCTGTTTTGATCTTTGAAAGCGGGTGGCTTATTTACATTCAACAATCTGAGTTACTCTGAGGGGGTTTTAAAATGTTGACAGAGCTATTGATAAAATAGGCAGCCTTCACTGAGAGAAGGTAATTGAAGCAGGAATGAGCAGGCCTACTCAGGCTGCTGCTTTTGTAATTCAAGCTTTCTGCCTTGGCTCAATGATTTCATCAGAAATAAGTCATCAAGGGAGAGTCCCACGTTGTGCTTTGTTTGCTCATGAACCAGGTGCTGCACACGTTTGTAATTTTAAAGTGCTGCTATTCTGCAGTTTCTGTCATGTGGGTGAAATGTGCCTCAAAACAGAGCTGGCTGTCCGACTCGCCTTCCTTTCTGTGCCCGTGAGGTGCCTTTCTGCTCGGCCAGAGTGCTCTGAGAGTGCTGACTCTACAGACACATCACCCAGGACAGGCTATTGCACTGACAGCACCGTTTGGCTGGATATAGATACTCATGGCTCTTGTGTTGGTTTTCTGCTCCCTCGTTAAACGTGGGTGAGGAGCCGTGTCACGTGGGTGAAAGTGGCTCTTCTGTGGAACATGGAACTACGAGCCTCTGACGTTTTAGCAATACATAATCAATAGTGAGAAATAATCCAAAGTTCTCAGTTTCTAGTCTTCTGCACCTTATTTTTAGCTTTAACAAAACCGGCATCTCCCTCCAGCTGACGTAAAATTAATACTGGCTCATGAAGTCAAATAGTTAATTGCTGGCAATTAGTCAGTGAGGAGTCCCTCCACAGTAACATATAGCACATATTTATGGAGTTATTGCCAAGGATAATTTCCTCTTGTTTATAGTATACATCTTCATAATTAACAAGCACACAGAGATGTTCAGTTATGAATCGCTTTCTTCTAGGCGAGGACTTATTAGGGAAGGAAAACGAAAGCTTCGGAGCAGCAGGTGACATGGGTGTGCAGGGAAGGAGGCAGCATGTGAGACAGCAGTGTCATCGAGCCAATGTGCAGTGGCTCCTGGTCAGCACCGGCCTCTCAGCATCCTTCAGGAGCCGTGTCCACCTCTGTGCTCCTCAGGAGCACAGCATGGCGTGCATGGCTTAGGAATGAGAAACCCAGGGCAGAGCTGTGTACCAAAGACAGCCACACACCACTCATGATGTGTTTCACAGCATGTTTTTCTGCACTCACCTTCAGTTTTCCTGCCTCTAAAGTAAAGCGATACTTTTATCTCAAATGATGCCTTTAAGAGCATCAAAGGAGGAAGCGCCAGCCTTCGCTGCTAGAGATTGCTGTTAGTTGCCAAGTCTGACTCCTAAAAACTTGACACGTACAGTACATTGCGAATTGCAGGGAAGGAGAAGGAGACGAAAAAACGCCTGCTTTCACCTGGTGAATGCTTATTTACACTGGTGTTTGAGCTTCTCTGCATCAAACCAACTGTGAGAGAAGCACAGCTGGGTGAGCTTTTGAATACTTAGAGTCACCAGGATAATATCCTAGAAGTAGCTTTGCTAGGGGTGCCTGCACCTTGCACTAGCTGCAGGGGTTTGAAAAGAATTAGAGAAGCAGTACTGAAAAGAGGATTCTGGCTCCTCAGCGTTCTGCTGCTCTGCTGTGGGGCACACCAGCTGTAAGGGTTTAGCATTTCTAGGAATGAGCCAGAAAGAATTCCTGATTCCACAGCAAATCCCCTTATGTGTGGGACACCAGGTATCTTTCTGCCTGTCCTCGTGGTGATCCCATGCTGTGCCAGTCTGACATGCTGTTGGACTAAACACTTTTCTTTCACTTTTTGCCAGAACATCTCTTGATTTCCTCGATCTTGCTCTTTTCCTGTTTTACTCAGAAGTGCAGACACACATGCTGAATATGGGCTCTGTGCTAACAACAGGATCACAGCACACTAGGGAGCATTTAAAATTAATTAGGATGTAAACACGCATTTGAAATGATCTGAGAGGGATCATTTAAACTGAGTAAGTTTAAGTGTGTCTTCTACTATAAGTACTTGTATAACTATTTCTAGAAAGATGGTGTAATCACAAGTGCATGAATCACAGAGGCTTAAGCACAAATTCTATCAGTGTGCTGAAGTGTGTACACATCAGTTTTCAGAATGCTAAAGGACAGATGTTCAGGAGCCTGTGTCTTCGTGCTCGTGGTGCCTGGTCAGTGCCTGTTGGGAAGGATGCCAGGGAAACCAAGCTGTCCCCTAAATATTTACTTATTAGATATTGTGGGAGTCTTTAGGTTTGGTTTTTTTTATAAATCAGCCAAAATGCCTGCTAATTTGCTCCAATCCCATTACCCCAACAGTTCAGTTAAGGTTTCTCACCATTCACATCTTTGAATGGTTTATCACAGCTGTGTCTGTGGGCAAGAAGACTCTCTTTTTACCCTCTTTACAAGTGAAGGTGCTGAAGTGCAGAGACAAAAAGCTCCCTTTGAGAATGCTGAGATGCTGGGTGTGCGTGAGCAGAAGAGATAAGACTAAAGTCTTGCAAGCTTCAGGTGGAACTGGATTTCCCTACCTCTTCTTTAAGCAGATCTTCTTAGAGCACTGCCATTATTTTCATCAGCACTTCTGCAATATGTAAAGGGCAAAGTGCCACGAAGCCCTTTCTGGCTGGTTTTTGTGTATATCTATTGGTAAAAGCATTCCTCCTTTCCTTAGCAGCTCACCCTGTGGAACCTGTGCAGATCACACGGGCTTGTAACCTGTTACTGGTGAGGAGCTGAAACATTTTTAAGCAGAGCACATCACATTGCCACGGGCTCACATGATTTCCATTATGAATGATGAGTGTGACCATGCAGAACCCTCTGACCGCTGGGTTTTGAAGTAAACAGCTTGTGAGTAATGCCTCAAAGTCAGAACCTTGCCAGGGAATTCTCTAGGCCTTGAGACAGTTGTGGCTTTTTAGTCTAAATCAAAGAAAGTTGTGATGCAGTAAGAGAGTGCATTTCAGGCAGCTTTGATGAGAAGGACCTAACAGGGATCTTGAAGTGACACATACTGGCGTCAGAAGTTACCTTTCCCTGGGAGGTTTTTGGTTTGTTTTGTTTTAAGCCAAGGACAATTAGAGAGTCTTAGTTCAAGTCAGTCTGTCTGTACCTGCATCACTCAAAAACTTTTAGTTTCCATGCCCTAGAGGGCCGTGTTCATTTTCCTGGTGGGAATAACAGGGAGTCCAGCGAGTCCTCTCTGCCTCCATTGAGCAGGGTTAATTAACTGTCAGCTCTCTGCTTTAACAAGACAAGGTGTTAGGGAGATACTTAGGGGAAAAAAATCAAACTGCTATGATCTTTTGTTAATTTACACTGTGGGTGAAATGAAACTTGTTTGAAAACAAAGTAGATGGTCAGAATTGAAGTTTTATCCCTTCCCAAGTGAAATATGGTAGTGGGGTCTTCGCCGTGACTCTCTGAAGTTTCTTACACAGAGATGAAAGCCTGACCTTGCGTTGCTGTGCTGTTAAATTGCTGGCACACGAAGATACATCCAGAAAGCACCATGTCAGTGCTATCACATTTGTTAAAGCCACAAGTGGTTGGCTAAAGCATAGACTAATGCCCAAGCTGAGGGAAGATAAAGACAAACGTACATTTGTGTTTGTAGAACGAACTGGTGAATGTCTCATCTCTTTCTGTCTTCTTGAACACTGATTAGTGTATTAGCCTGGACTATGAAAATTACTATAGTTAGAGACAAGTGGGTTAATCAGATTCTCTCTGGCTTCATCCCAAACCCTTGATCTGGCTCTGCTCCCTGTCCCTGAACAAATACGAGATGAGGACAAGAAGAACCAAGTCAGAATCACATTCAAACATGACACTGAGAGCCACAGACAAAGAGTGTGATCATGCGCCATGGTAAGGAAAAAGCTGTGCTCAGAGGTCTCAAATCTACTCTAGCTGGTTTTGTCTAAGTGGCAGAACTTCTCCCCAGCCCCCAGTGATCTGCACTGCAGCCGTACGGTGCTCTGTTCCATAGCCTGATGGGAGCAGAGCATTAATTGCCTGGTGCTATTTTAACTACGAGAAGCTACGTGAGCCACTGCTTGTTGCTGTGTAACAAATAATTGCTGTTCTTAGACCCCTCTTCCGTGACCTGTGTTTGGCAGGAGGTACGACTCCAAGCACTTCCTCCCAAATTAATTTGTCCCTTATCTAAGGACAGTCTAGTTTTATAGTTTGTTGCTCCCAGTATTACTTCAGCAACTTTTCTAGTTAGAAAGCAAGCAAGGTAAAAAATGAAGCATTTCTGCCTCTTTGCATGTGGGGCTTTCAGAATAGCAATGCGTTACCACGTGTGAGCTGCTCTGCTCAGCTGGGACTGGCCGGATGAGTATCTCTGTGCCAGGAGGAGGATCGCCTCACCCCGCCGTTGGGCAGACAGCAGACCCGTTGTCAGGGCAGGAGCATCCTTGGGGAACAGATGAGGAAAGAGGCTGTGGGGCTTTTCAGTAACTTATGGAAACGCTTTCAACTCGCTATCAACACAACATCTTTTTAGATGCCCCTTTGATGAAGTGAGAGCTTGAGGCACAGAAGACTCTTTTTCCCTGGCTTCTGTCTTCCATCTCGGAATACAAGAGGAATAGCTCTGTTTTCCCAGTGTTCCCAGCTTAGCACTCCTGCATATCTCCTTAAACACCAGTGAGAATTTATGAGTGCATTTTGCTGCCAGTTGGGAATCGGAATTTGCCCATGCAAAATAAATGTTACGTTTGTGATGGACTGAACTCACAGACTCATGACAGTGAAAACGTTTCCTTACCGTTCCCACAGCTGCTGCTTTACTGTCACTGACCCAACAATCTCTCAGACCTTCAGAGAGTTAACCTTCAAAAACCCTGACAAATAACTGACTGACTGTCTCAGTTTTACACTGACAGCCTTCCCTTAGCTGGTGTTTCTTTCTTTGGAGATAAGCTGACGTGTTCTCACATCTTACAGAACTGTAGATGGTGGGATGGGAAGCTGTGCTGTCCCGTGTGTCTTGCCCTTCCTGAGGAGCTTGTAGCTCGGAGTGCAGGCAGTTGAGCTTCCATGTGTAGGAGTTTTGTGTACTCTGCTGATTTTCATTTCTTTTCTTTTCTCTGTTTTTTTTTCCCCCTGAAATGTATTCCCCTGTGAACTCTCAGAACATTTGGAACCACAGCAAGTATTGAGAACAGTTTTCATAAGGGAAATGGTTTAATATATTCTACTTGTGAGTCAAATCCTTCTCCAGCTTTGCCTCTATATGCACACATGGGCAACTGAGACATCTTGTAATCATTTTGTAACATGTTCATCAACACGAAGTTAGTGAGAAAGTAGTATTGAAATCTAGATGTTACCTGCCTTTTCATGTATTCAGCCCTGTTTCAGGTTGGTTACAAATCATATTCAGAGAGGAAACAGAATGGCACATGGAAACATCTGGATAAAGCGATTATTCTTTATCTATTAAGTTTGTTTGGTTTCTTTGGTGGTTATTTTTGTGTATTGTTTTTACCCTGAAGTTCATTGCAGAGCATGTGGATCTGAACACAACAAATAACCTCGGGATTTTAGTTACGGGTAAGTTAATCTGCAGTTCCACAGGCTGACTGTTCAATATGAAGTCAGCTGATATGAGCTTGAGTGGATTTCCTATCAGTAAGCATTCCAGCCTCTGGTACAAGAAGACGAACTAATGAAGGACCTGCACATACAAACAGCCCCACATGTTGTGTACAGGAAGAGCAGGAAGCAATAGATTAATGTTACAGCAGGATGAGAATTGTTCTCAATTTACATTTGCAGCATGTGGAAAGATGCCTTGCACGTGTGGCAGTGGGTCTTTAAACTACCACCTTTGAAGTGTAAAATGAGACCCATCAGAAAGCGGCTGAATTACCTCTTGCATGGGGTTGTGTGGAGGAAGAGGATATTTTTAGGTCGATGAGCACACAGTATAAACTGTAACTGTGGCAAATGAGCCCCAGCAGTTTCAAGGTCTTGCTGCTTGCTCTGATGTTGTGTGCCGAGCATCCGTACAGTTAGTTGGCTGTGGATTATGTTGCTCACCACAGGTAATGATTATCTATAGCTATAAAACCTGCAGTCCATCAGAAGGCTCTAAATAGCTTTCTGCAATGGACACCTGATGGAACTGCTTGTTATTAAAAGAAAATTTTAGTCTGGCTAATCTTCACAAAATCCTGAAGCCTTTCAACAGTGACATTCTGCACCTTCTTCCTTCCATCTATTTGTAGCTGCTGTGTTTTCTAAACTGTGTTTTGGTAAAGTCTACACACACATCCTGAAGCCCAGAACTGGGGGAATTATAATAAGGCAAAAAGAATCTGGCTTTTCAGAATCTCTTCACTGAATTGTATTTGTATATGAACCTTCTGCTGGCAGTTCCAATTTGCTTATGAAGCCAAGGCTTTAAAAAGATCATAGGTATGATCATAGATATTCATGTGCAGTGATTTCAGGCCAGCTTCCACAACTGCACTCCTAATACTGAGAGATCAGACAGGCAGGTTTAAATACAGCAAGTCTTGGTTTTGTGCATGTGGCTAAATACAAATACTAGTTAGTAGGTATTTGAGGGTGTAATTGGTAAATGATGGCTTGCCAAGCGTATCATTGCATAAAAACTTGTGACAGTAGAATATTTTATGGACTGTCCTGTGTATGGTTAGAATCACACACGTTCTGAACGATGTGCAATCTGTTTGTCAAACTTGCTTAACTAGTGGAAAGTTAGTCACACTTTTCTAAGAATCCCTTCCTTCCTTCCTTCCTTCCTTCCTTCCTTCCTTCCTTCCTTCCTTCCTTCCTTCCTTCCTTCCTTCCTTCCTTCCTTCCTTCCTTCCTTCCTTCCTTCCTTCCTAATCAGTATTGTTGCCATAGCTGGAGTCTCACATCTCACCAAGATTATGATCCTTCCTCAGAGTATGAAACATTCAGTACATGCAGTACAAGTATAAGATTTCTGGGCAAGGTAAGAGGGCTGTTGCGATGACTGCTGCAGGGGAAAAAGTTCAGGTCAACAGCTACGGTCTGAGCTGGGAAGACTGGTTTAGCTGTGTGAAGTCTGGGGAAATAAACACACTAGGTTTTCCTGCACAAGTCGTAGATCTAACCCAACCTTTCTTGGAGAAGAAAGGCCTTCAGAGGGCGATGGCCAGATGTAGCAGCCAGTCAGTACTAAATAGAACAACACAAAGAGACTGTATTTAGCCACCTGCCACGCACTCCTCAATGTATGCAGTCATACTCGTGTGTGTAGCTGCGTGGAAAGGTTGTGGCAGACTTGCCAGTAGATTAAAATGCTTTTGGGAGAGAGAGAAAACTGTCTTTCTGCCTGTCAGCCCTCAGTACACCTTGCATGACTGACCTCGTACACTGGGAGAAACAGCATTAAAGCAGACTTCCAAATGTATTTGTGACTGCAGTGCTCATCCAAACGCCTGGCTCAGCTGTGTCCCAGTCAGGGGCTCTTCAGTGTTGTTCTGTGTTGATCACAGATGCAGTGTGCCTTAGCTTGGAGAAGACCTTTAAGCTAAATTTAATCAGTCCATGTTATCAGTTTCAGGTTCCAAAGCTGTGTTGGAGATGTCTTTTGCTCCTTCATTTGGGATTTTGCTCTATTTCCAAATTCCAGCAGATCTTTTTTTTTTTTTTTTCATTAAAATGATTAATTAACTGTTGGAAAAGATGGTGTTTTTTTCAAGTGGTCACATTCTGCATCTGAGCTGTGTTACTTTCTGTGCAAACTTGCTGGGTCTTTGATATGCAACTCTTAGGTTCACATACCTTTACCACAGGCTGTGTCAGCTCATGGCAGAAAGGATGACTATGTTTAACTATGCAGGTCTTTCAGCTTCTCTTAGGACAATGGGAAGTGTACACTAAACATGTTGCAAAACATGCTCAACTAGCATTTTTGTTTCTTCCATAAATATGAATCTAGACCTTACTGCCAAGAAGGCATGGTAGAAATAGCCAGATTTCCATTCTGGTTCTCTGGCTGAAATCCCATCATTTCCATTCCCTTGCTCACCCCAATAATTATTCTAAAATAAATCCATCTCATCCTCCTCTGCTCCTTGCACCATGTTTGTAACCCTACTCCAGTCATCTCCAGCTCTGTGGGGTTATTTAGCAGCTGGGAAAGGACTGACAAATGCATAAGAATACAAAGGTGGTGGTGTAGCCTTTAGCAGTGGATCCAGGATGCCATGATGCCAGGTGCAGCATTTGCCCTGTGAACTCAGATACTGGTAGCTGATAAATGTCAGCAATGCTGTAGATAACTTGTCAGCAATTAACTGGCAGTCACTGAACACGTTGGAAGCACTGTGAAATGACGTTTTCCTTGGAATGTAGGATCTCAGATTGCCGGGCAGGATTTGCAAATCCTTTCTAAAATCTAATACATTGTTGTCTGCTTTGAATTTTGAACTCGATTTTTCCTCACAATGCTTTGCTGTTTATCTCTGGGGATGATGAATGTCAGAAGGGGTTATCTGTCAGATACAGAAATTCATCTTTAGAGAGTCTAATCGTCCCAGGTAACCACAAACATAAAAGGAAGGCAAGGAAATAAACTGATACGGCTCATGCTATCATGATATGAACCAGACTAAGGAGTCATGGGAATCTTTTCTTAACCCTCCATAATATGTACTCGTTTGTGGTATTAATAAAACTGTGAATTCTCTACAATATAAAGTACATATTGAAGAAGTGTCTCAGCAGACATCTGGAACAGATAGCAGTATGATAGCATTTATGATATGGAGTCATACATTACCCAAATTAAAACACATTTGATGGTGCCAGTCATGGGCATTTTTTCCCCCATGGGAATTATTCTAGCCAGGGTTGTGCAACATTCAAATCTCCTCAGTGCTGTAATTAGTACAGAAGACAACTCTTGTTGCTTTAGTTAAAAATCCAAACCCAGCAATGCCAAGGCTATGAAAGGTACCTCTACATTACTGTTTTAGCATTGCTTGGATGCTTTTGAAGCAAGTCTCCTGCTCATCCTCACCTACTGCGCTTACTTTCGCAGAGCAGCCTCAGGGCAGGTGCTGTGGTTTTCTGTGGTTTTCTTTAGGGTTATGCTGGGTTTGGCTGGGCCAAGATGAGTTCACAGAATCCCCATGTATTCAAGCAGCTGTGTTGTTTCTCTAGGGTTTTCAGTAGCTTGTGTCTGAGCTCTGGGTGACTGAGCTGTCATCCTCCTCTACCTTGTTTAAGCATCAAAGCACAAGAATTCTCAGATGGTGAAAGGAGCCGTTGCCTAAAGCTGCAAAGGATGGATGCAGTGTGGGTCTCTGTTCCTTGGAACTCTGTTAGTTGTGGCAAGAAGTTTTGAGGGAACTCAACAAGAGGTATTTTATTAAAATGGACAGTTTGACATTTGAGATTTTAAGCAGAGTTCTTGCAAAGTTTCATTTGAGCTTGGCAAAAATACTGCCTGCCCCTGCAGGTGTGTTCTGCTGGAAAAGGCTTTCCTTCCACCTTCCAGATTCCTCTAATCTGCTGTTGCAGTGAGACCTGAACAGAGGTCAGAGGAGAACCAGTGAAGTGGTAGGTATTAGCTGTAATACATGACCATGAAATCCTGCCAGCCCAGATGCAGAAGTTGTACGTCTGCCCTCTGCTATGGCTTACTGGTAGAAGAAATACATAATGATCCTTCCTTGGCTCTCAAGAGAAAATGCTGGTCTTGAAAGGTGAGAAAACAGCATTTCCCAGGCTGCTGTAGGTAATTCAGTGTGGCTGTCCTTTAAGCCAAAAACTGCTAGCTCGTTAACAGTAAATTTACAGGAACAGAGGAGAGGAATAGTAATGCTGGGCGATAATAGGATATTTATAAGCTGATAGGAAGTTTGTCACATTAGAATAAAGCCTTTCAAGACTGTAATGGTAACATGTGTAGTGGCTTGTGTGAAATTATTTTAAAACAAACAATTATTTGAGCTGGTTTTGATGCAGCGTTAATAGGAGTAGAAGGAGAAACAAAAACCACACAGTTGCTGATACAGCCAGCTTCTTTAGGGAAATGACAGTTCTTAATTGCAAGTCTTGTCAGCTAGTCAATCTGTGAAGCTCCTTTTAAGTCAATAGAACTACAGTGATTTACAGAGCTATGGTCATGTAGCTTTGATCTTCCACATCTCCTTACAATGATGTTTTCCTCTTTCCTCTGTGTTTATCTTGACAGCTTTGTGTCTGCATCCTTAAAGCAGCGTTTGCTGACTTTGCTTTTTTTCAAAATCCCTTCCCTGGAACCTGCTCCTGTGGCTTATGATCAGGATTTCTCTGACAAAGTTCATTAAGTGCCATCTCTTTTGTACTTGAGTGGAAGTTCTCATAGAGAGGCTTTTTCCTTTGAGATGTTGTGACATATAGCTTCGGAGTTTAATTAAATTGCTCTCTGTCTCCAGTTGTCTTTGGAGTAACTACTTGATAAAAAAGCACGTGGAAAGTTACCCTAAATCAATACTTTTGCTGTGAGCTGCAATAGCAGCTCACCAACAGACATATGCCAGTGATGAAGAACAAATTACATCCTTCATGAATAAGCTACTTGTTTCCCTAAAGGCTTTGATGTTTGACCTGTACTTAGGCAAGAGGTGTGCACTGCTCTGTCTGGAGAAAGTAACTTTCCTCCTCTGCCCACCCCTCCCTGCAGCACAGGTAGACCTTTGGGCTGTTAAAGTGGCAGTTTCCCTGGGACTGAGACAGAAACAGAACAGCCATTCTGTGAATTTTCTCTTTTTCTTGCAAGGCAAAATGTGGAGAGTCCCTATTGCATGTCAAAGTAGTCTTTCAGCTCCCCATGGAATGAAAGATTGCTGAGTGTAAAGAGCTAAAAATGTTCTTTCCAAGTAGGTTGACATGCAACTGGCCAGCACAGTCAGTCTGGATTAAAAATCAAATCTGTGTCTAGATATGAGTAAGCAAACAGGAAAGTGGATAAAACAAGCATGTGAGATGTTATTGTTGTAAAAGTGATGCACCTGCAGAGAGCCAGAAGGCTGTGACCTGTGCTTGCCATCTAGGAGCGTTTTGGAGCCTGAGCTATAAGGAGATGAGCTTAGCATGAATGTCTGGGGGGCTTTTTTTTTTCTTCCTGTGTAATTGTAAGAGATTAGGAGTAAAGGAATCCCTAGCCCTAGCTACCATAGCTTCACTTGCCTTTAAACTGGGCTGGTTCCCCATCAACACACAATTAACTGATGATCAGTTCACAGAGAGTTCAACTGATTCTGTCTTAAAGTTCAGAGAGAACGTTGGGGAAGTGGGAAAGCCAGCCCATTCCTCAGGATCAGGGTGACATTACCTCACTCTCCAAATGGCAACAAAAACAAGAAATGTGAGCACAGGGCACGGTCTTTCTAGAACATGCTGTGCATGCTCTGCCTCTGTGATCATCATGTGAGCCATCTTCAGAGACAAAGGTGTTCCTTAATTTGTCAAACTTCATATCTGATTTAATGGAACAAAATGCTTGGTTTGGGATTTGTCTCTTTCTTCAGTTTGGAGGAAGAATGATAGAAGCTCCTTGAAGATGATGCCTTGAGAGCACCTTATGTGGATAGCCACAATAACTGCATCTCTTCTGGTAGTTTTTGTCTCCCTCTTTCTCACAATAGACGTGCAGAGAACAAGCAGTGGATAAGGCCATTGCTTTGACTTTTGCAGGAGATCTTTTTCAGTAGGTGAAGATTTTTTGTAGGTAAAGGAGTATGTAGTAATTGTGTACCTGTGCAGGTGTGTCCCTGATATAACCAGGATTAAGGGTGCTATGGGACTCCCCATCAATTTTTCTCACATGTACCTCTGTAGCCATAACCACAATTTAGGTCAATGAAATTGACTCATCATATATATGTTCTACTGATGATTACTGACATACTTGAAAATACTAGAACTGTGTAATAGCAAATAGGTCCAGCCAAGAATCCAACTAAGAGCTCCTGTATCTCCAAGCACTGGTAGCTTTTGAGAGGGAGTGTACAGCAATTTTAAGCAGAGTTACAGAAAGAGAAGTGGCTGTCTTCCTGCCTCTACTTTTTCTGTTCTCAATCTGTCACAAAATCCTTGTCCAAGTGCCGGCAGGAGAGTACGAAGCTCATACAGATCAGAATTTCCCATGGAAGGGCAAAGGCTTCACGTCCCAGCATGGACAGAAAGCAGAGTGTGCTCCCGAGGTGCCGCTGTCTCATCGCATCGTCTCTCTCAGACTGATGCCCGCAGCTTCTCATCCTTTCCCGTGCTCTGCTCGTACCCTCCTTTTGTCACACTCCTCTCACACTCCCAGGTTGCAATTATCCCTTTCTCACCCTACTTAGACTCCCTCTGTAGTTAAGTTTTACCTTCCAGAAATTCATGCTCACCATTTTTATTCTTCTGTCGACGATTTCTGTTCCTGAGAAACAGAATTCTGTGAGATCAGAACACTTGGTTGCTCTGATTTCAAGAGGAAATAGACAGCCACGAAAGTTTTGGATTCAAATGATGCCAGTTTTATTTTCAGAGGAGATTTCTATGCGTGAGAGTGCTCAAAGGCACTCACAGATGTTTGAGTTCACCCTCCACGCGTTCTCATGGTGAGAGAAGTATAAATTTAAGCTAAGAAGATAGCTATATGAGGAGAGGCCGTCTCTTAAGTTCAACAATGCTTCCAGAATAAATACTACGAAGCTGTGTCAAGGATAATATTTAACTTTTGGTGCAGTAACAGCCATCTCAAAAGGCTTTTCTCTTTTCCTACAATGGATTGAGCCGGTCTGTGATGAAGAACATTTTATTTCTGTTTTTAAACAAATCTGAGAGAGTTTAGTGAAGCCTTGGTAGTGTCAAGCAGAATGAATTTTCCCTTGCCAGTCAGATGTCTTCTGGAAACAGAAGCTCACAACGCAATAATGTTGTGTATGTGTGTATACCTGACAGCTGTTGTCCAACTGCAGCATTCTAATTTCTGAAGACAGACCTCAGCAGAGCTGTACTGACTTGGAGGGAATTTTGCAACAGCCATGTGTCAGCTTTATTGTGCTGCAGAATGGATGCTCTTAACCTGGGTGTTCTAATGGTACATTTACTGTCAGTTGGATCATGCTGTAAAACATCAGGAGCCAAAAGGAAAGGCATGCCAGCTTTCCTCATTTCTGTGCTGTGGAGCTTGGGTGATGTAAGGCTTGGATGAGATGGACTATCCTGTGCCAGGAATGGTGAGAAATCCAGGCAAGTTAGAGATCCAGACAAAGTCTCCTCTTGCCATAAACATCTCTCTTTTGCCACTCTTGTAGTAGGACTGTTTGCTGGGTCTAGAAATCCCACCAGAACTATAATGATGCAAAAGCATCATGAGTCCAGGGGGGGGAAAAAAAAGTGTATAAATGTTCCATCAGAAGGGTGTAAGGAAAGGTTTTGTGAGGCTTTATGGTGAGGAAGAAGCACTGAGACTGTCTAGGGGAGGGTAAAACTCTCATGTGCTATGACACAAATAGGATGCATTCCATAACCCTTCAACTCTTAGTTTTTAATGGAATTCAATATTAGGATACTCAGTGCAAGCCTTTGCTTCATATGCTGTCATATGCACAAAGTTATTTGTTTTGAAACAAACAATGGAGAGGACAGAGCTGAGCTGGATGTGCAGCATTCTGAGATATAAGTGATCGTTGGCCAGAGTGTTAATACTTCACATAGGCTTTCCTTTCTTTTCTCTTGTGCTTCTCTTTCTGCTGTCTCTTCTTTCTTGACTCTTCATACCATCCTCTCAAAATAAAAATAGGAGGGAAAGAGTAGCTCTTTCTGCCCTGCAGATACGTGTGTGTTTCCCATTGAAAGGCTGCCTAACTCTCTTCAGGAAAAAGCCATTTTCCTCTCCTTTCCTGTCTAAACCAGTTGTTGTCATTTGTACATTTCAGTTGTCTTCACATTGGCATCACCTGTTGCTTTAAAAGGCTTATTTTCTTCTATTTTATTCATGCAGTAAGGACCTACACAGCATGTTCATTTTGGTAAGCTGGCGTGGTGGGATGGCCTTGGCTGGACACTCGGTGCTCACTGAGCTGCTCTGTCACTCCCCTCCTCAGTTGGACAGGAGAAAGAAAATATAACAAAAGGCTGGTGGGGTGAGATAAGGACAAGCAGAGATCACTCAGCAATTACCATCACAGGCAAAACAGACTCAGTAAAATTAATTTATATACAAATCAAATCATATCTGGGCGCTTCCAGATCAAGTTTGAGTGGAAGGAAGAAGAGGGTAAAGTGCCTGCTGTAAAGTGAGGGTCCCCAGGAAGGAAGCAGGAATGCTGGGAGGCGTTTGTTGGAGGAGTCTTTCTAAGCAGACCACTGTGTGACCTGGGCCAGCTTGTCTGCATCCCAGTCCTGTTTCCATGGCCTTTTGGGTCTGTCAGGAAAATGAACCTGAAGCCTGACAAGTTCAAAAGGAAAGACAGCATGGTTTTAGGTGGGTTTTTTTTTGCTGTGATGTTCCTTAGACACAGAAGAAATGTTGAGAGAAGTGATGGATTCTCTATCATTTGATATATTCAGGTGGAGACTGAATACCTTTCTGGCAGACATGCTTTGTTAGCACAGAGTTCTAAAGCTACGTTTGCTGGATGGAGCTTGAGGTGCTCTGGCGCGTGCTTGGAAGAAGGAGTTAATTTTTAGCAAGGCTTCTGCTCAGTGCTTTTAAAGATGCCTTCTAGAAAATATATTAGAGGCATGACTACTACTAATATTTCACAGCATGAGGCAAGGCCATTGCCTTGCTGTTCATGGTAACTTCTGTTCTTTGAGGAACTATAAATTACAGAGCCAAAAAAGGAAATATGAGCTTTAATGAATACTCTCTCCTGGAGGCTCTGAAAGCTGTGTGCAAGAAGAGAGTGGGAGCTAAGGGGAAAAAAAAAAAGGGGAATTGATCTGGCATTAACATAGCCTGCCTCTGTATCAGATCCCTTTCAAAAGAAAAGGGACAGGCGTTGCAGTGTCAGTGCAGACGGCAACACTGTGGGGAGAGGAGAAGGTGAGTGAGGGAGTTGCCCATTGTAGGCATCAAAGCTGATTGATTTTCCTCTGGATTAATTCAGCAGGATTTAAAAATGCTTGCAATGACTCCTCCAGCCAACCACAAGGCTGGAGATAATGTGTGAGTCTAGAAGGACAGTTTGTGGGTAGGTCTCTGCCCCTACAACCCTTTCTCTGAACACCCAAGTGTCTCCATACAGCTTACAGCAGTCTTGGGTGTAGAGGGAGGAGTTGGACTTCTGATGTGGGGTGAGTGCCCATCAAAGCTCCGTCAGCAGGGATGCAGGAGTGCTTGCTGCTGGTACTGTGTTTTGTGCTTCTCCCTGGCTCTCTGCATGCACCCTCCGAGGCACTGGCAGCGTGGATGACAGAAGAGGCAGCTGTGAAGCAGCATTTTGTTGTGTTGCCAATGGCCACTTGGGTCTGGCCTTTTCTTGGAGCGGAGTTTGGATTCAAACCATTCCCCTCAGCATCTGCCCTTGAAAAAAACATATGCTACCCATACCAGCTCCATTTTTTGTTTATCCCTGCTGCACTTGCCTGTAAGAAGGAGGCTTACTCTTCTTTTTTAATAATTTAGGGCAAAGAGCTGACAGAGAGCTCCGAAACTGCAGGAGAAATGTCCTTGAACTTAAATGGCTGGATAAAAATAGGCCTTTAATACAGTGAGGCAGCCACCTGAAATGTGCTTGCTGAGTGCCACTTCATCAACCAGCCTCTGCCACTGCTGCCACTGCCTCCCAGGGATGAGGGATCCCTTGCACCTGCTACTGCAGCACCCGGCTCAGAGGTGCCCTGCCTGTCTGTGCTCCATGCCCAACAACGGCATTGGAACTCTCTCCTCACCTAAAACACACTCTCGTCACTTCCAGTCCCCAGGTCAAATCACCTCAGGGTAACCCAGGAAGAGATCCAAAAGGCAGAGAAAGCCATCCTAGCTTGCCCAAAGCCAAGCAGACAGAGGCAGAAGCTGTCAGTAGCTACCAAGCCTCCCTGCTTATGTTCCCCTGTTTGCTGCCACAGACCTCGTTGCTTATCTTTTCAAATGACTAAAATGTGTTTTGAAGGATTACCCCCAGCTTCTTCCCCACCCCTTCTCTCCTTTCCCTCCCTCCCTGTCCCCACTTTCTCTGCCAGAAGTGGAGGAAGCGCAGCTCTTGCACAGACTGTCCCTGCTGACGTGAGATGCAGAAGAGCATGATCCCGTGTGGAGGGGATGCTGGCTGGTGTGCTGGCAGTGGGGAGGGCCTTTTCTGTCTTCTGCCAGGGTTCAAATGGGTAACCTCAGCCAGAGCAAAGGACCTTCCTATCACCCAGTTTCCCCTCCTAGGGAAGATGATTAATCATAGCAGTGGGGACTTTTTGAAGCTTAATTCAATGGCATTCACGCAATAGTTTGCCATTAGTGGCAGCAAAGTTAGGAAAAGACATGAACCAGTTCTAATGCAGCTGTCTTGTTGGCACAATATTAACACAGCTGAGCATGGGCACTTAATTGAAGGAAATGAGAGTTATGATCAATTAGCACAGTAGCAAATATGTGATCCACAGCCCGAGGAAAATGTAGCTCCACACTTGTCTGTGCTGAAAAGCACTGAGCTGTGACATGGGCGTATTTCTGATGTGAGTTGAAGGTGCTTTGAAAACCACATCTAGGATTTCCTTTCTATTGCACTTTTGCTTTGGAGGAGCTGGTGAGGTTCTACAATGCACATCCTGTCCTGCAGAATGAACCTGAGCTGCAAGTACTATTGCTGGGATCACCGAAGGGTGATGAGACAGAGACAGACTGAAACTGCGCCTGTTTGAAGAGGAAATGTTGCTCTTCCCTTGATGTCTTGATACGCTCCTCACAGCCTGACCCCCAGGAAGGCAATGAGTGATCTTTGCAGATGCTCAAATGCTCTCTTCCATAAAACAGTTTGATTTAAACAATTTGTTCTAAACCATCCTTTGTTTTGCAATGTTTTGTCTCCCTGTTTGCTTTCTCTCTGCCTGGCTAAGAGTTTGCTAAAGGAGAAATCTCTAGCAGAGAAAACTATCAGTGTCTCAGCCCCCTTTCTGGTTATGCCTGTAGAGTACTTCAGAGCAACATATGAATGCTCTGCTGTGTAGTTTTGCTTCCTGGGGTCTTAGCGTGACGCTGCCTGGTGCGGCAAAGATGCCAGGAGCATGTGACAAGAAGTCTGGGAGCTAAATGCCACCATCGCACAGCCCCAGGCAGCCTGCAGGCTGTGGGTATGGCATTCCTTACCTAGGGGAATGCCCGGGACAAGCCAGGGCAGCACTTTGGTTTCCCTTAAACTATTAGCAAGCCACAAGCACCTTTAAAGAGTGTAAGAAGTTGTCTCTGAGGAATGAAGGAGATGAAAACACATTGTTTTTTCTCACATTGCTTTTGTCTGGTTGGTTATTGTCCAGGCAGTGATGCTTGGCAGGTGGGGTCTGCTGATACAGTAGATACAGTTCTAGCTGAATGGGGCCAGAGATGCTTCAGGTATAAGACATCTGTTTATAAGCCCCGTCTCTGGGAGGAAACTTGGTGACTATATATTGGTGTTAGTTCACGTTGGGCTTCTGTTCCTCTGTAAACCCTGTCTGCTTTGTTTGCAGAACTAATCCCGAGCCTCACCTTGTATTTATGTAGCTGAAGATCCACAGTAACAACAATTTACAATAAAAGAGAGAGTGAAGAGCTCAAATATTACATAATTCAATTAAAGAGAACAATGAACTGTTATGAAGTTGGGTCTAAACAAGGATATCCGCTGTGTAGATGTGTCTTGCACTGTAAATGTGTCTTCTCTCAGCAGCTGAGAAAGCTGAGCAGGAAAGCAGCTCCCATCAGCTCCCTGCCCCGTGCGTGCAAAGGAGGGGGAGCAGCTGCAGTAGCTATTGCCACACGCTCACTTTCAGCTCATTGGAAGCAAAAACTGAAGGTGTCTTTTGCTAAGCTTCCAGCATGACCTAAAATTGACATCCTCTTTCTGATGTACAAGTAATGATTAAGCCAGAATGCTGGTGAGAGACTGCAGATTAAAATGAAAGGCTGGACCAGGGGATCTTTCCACGTCCTGGGTTTGGGGCCAGTCTGGGCTTTTCCAATCTGGACTGTACTGTGGTTTTATGAAAACAGAGGAAAACCAAACAGTATTTCAAGTAACACTGGTCAGGAAGAGAAGGGGAAGAGGGAAGATCAAGATACTCTTTGTGCTCTTAAGCTGTGTATAATCTCTCTTCTTGTTTTAACCAGAAAGTTTTCTGGTTGCACCAGGTCACAAGTAACAGGAGAGAACAGAGAATGGTACATTGGCTGTGCTGAGCAAAGGTGCTGGTGTGCTGAGAAATGCAGTGGCTGATAACCCTGCCCAGCTGCACACAGCTAGTGGCATGTAGGTTGGGCATTGGTTAACAGGACCCAGAAACCAAAGTTCATCCACTGTATCAGTAATAGATGGCATTTGGCACAAAACACCTTGGGAAAGTGTCTGCACACTCCTTAGATGTCTCGAGACAAAGCAGTGCTTGCTGCTGGGCTCCCAAATGTCAGGGTTTGTCTGCCAACACGGAAAGAGTGTGCCCAGCATAATAATGTTCAACTGGGATCTTTTGCTGTGTGCCTAGACGGGACGGTCCTGCTGCCTGCCAGCCTCTGCAGAGGAGGGACGAGAGGTGCGTGGCTCTGGAAGCACACTGAGCTGGAGCTGTAATGGTGTGGGGAGGGGTGTGTGGTAGCTGTGGGAACAAAGGCACAGCCCTTGTGTCTGCTGCAGCCCTGCTAAATGAAAACCAGCCAAAATCTCCTTCCCCGAACTGTGTTACTGACAGACTTAAGAGAGGCAGTCTCAGGATGGCTCCACACTGCGCTGTGTTTGTAGGGAACAGAAAACCCAAGGGGTGTTTTGAGGGTGGACGTGTCGGTTCTGCGGCGTTTCAGCACATCGTGCTGCAGTGAGGGGGAAATAAGGGACATACGTCCTCTCAGCTTTGTGATCCATCACAGTGCAGCTCGTTCACTTCACATTTTCATTTTGTTTTTATTATTTTTCTTCTCCTCTTTATTTCTCTTATTCTAGTGAAAGACCCAGCTGGGATAGAGCTGTGATTGTCTGAAGTAGTTACTGATGCCTTACTACAGTATAATGGAGCTAGTGCTGCTATAGGAGACAAGGGGAGATTTTTCCTCCAAGATGTCTGTATATTTTTGTGGCTTGCTGGCAAATTGTCTCAGGGACCAGAGCTGATAAAAGGCTTCCACAAAAAAGAAACAGCCAGAGCAGCAAACTTGTGCTGCGCATGGATTGCTTCGACCCTTGGAGACAGTGATGAGAGCACTGGCCATTTGTCATGCCGAATGCCCCTCTTCAGAAACCTTGCAAAACCCATCTAGTCTTATAAATTGCTCCTGCACCCTCCATCTCACCAAGCAGCGATGAGGAAAGAAAGGGCATGAGAAACAGAGCAGGCTAGTTGCCTAGACCTGAAATTTCCCTGCTGCGCCTGCTCTTGAGTGAGTGCATAAAAATGGTCAGAGCAGGTCTGTACAACTCTATTTCCAGTGCCTGTATTGCAGAACTGGCTTATGAGGCTGCTCATAAACATCATTAATGTGCTTTTTTTTTCGCTAGAAACCACGCATGCAGATTCTGAGGCCTGAATGAGAATTGGAAAAGGTTAAGAATGTTGGGGAGGATTAGGAACCCAGTTAAGAATAATAAGAAAGATGTTTGCAATAGTCACAAGATAGTGTGGTTTTTTTTCTTAAATCAGGCTGATTGAGAACATTTTCATTTTTGTTTGCTTTGATGTCACTGATGGCAGAACCTTTGTATTCCACAAAACAACTGTAAAGGATGAAGCTATGTGGCAGACACGGGCTTTAGCAAGGTCCTCTGTCCCTGTAACCTTGCAGACTCTTGTTTCCAACAAGACCAATGACACAGAAGCTCAATCTCCAAAGTGCAAAGTGAACTTTAAAACCCCCAATTTCTGATAGCTATTGTCAAATGCAATAAAGGGGTTTTGTTCCTAAGAATAGAATTGCATTGTTACATTAGTACATGTAATTAAATTCATGCATGTATTCCAAGACAATATAAACTTAAGGATCAGATTCTGGATGTTTCTTCTCTATTCCTTTCCTGGCCTCTGTCATCTCCTTAGCTTTTCCCTTCCCAGCCTCAGAGAAGGATAAAACCCAGTGTCTTGACCAATGGTAACAGGCTGCTGCATTATATGGAAACCAGCAATAACTCTTGGATGCCCACAGGGTACAACAGGGCACCTAAGCTGCACTCCTCTTGTAATGGGAATATAAAACGTGCTTTCAAGAAAAGGCTATCATCACCCAAAGAGGGTTAGCTAGCTCCTCCTTTCCCTTTGTGTAACAGACTGCTCAGAAATGAGTATTTTTCCCCTGCCCTTTTTTAGAGTGCTCTGGGCTCTGCCAACACTACATACATTCACTGCCTGTGTGCTGTTTGGTGTGGACTGGTTGTTCTGCAGGCTTTCAGGCAGCAGTAGATCAGCTGCTATTGCTGCTGCCTGACTGCCAGGCAGAAATGGACCTGGGGGTAGTTGACAGCTGGCTGAATATGGGACAGCAGTGTGCTCAGGTAGCCAAGGACACCAAGGACGTCCTGGCTTGTACCAGCACTGGTGTGGCAGTAGGAGCAGGGCAGGGATTGTCACCCTCAGGACAAGCAGCAGCCCCACACTGTGGCTGGCAGAGTTGTAGAACCGAGGGAAAGAGGACTACTTGTCACATGTTTGCATAAAAGCAAGCTGTAGGAGATGTTTGCATGTATCCCCAATCAGAATAGTTTCAATAACAGAATTGCACATCAATATATAATTGCACCTCAAACCAGTGATTCAGGTTTTTTTCATGTGTTGGCTTGCCATTTCCCTTCCCTGCCTTTGCAGACCTTGTACGGCAGGTTTGCAGGCTTCCTTTGACATTGCAAAGGCTGGCTGGTTTTTGCTTTGGATATTTAGGCAGTTAGTGGCCTCCAGGAACTGCAGCTTTAAGGAAGATGCCAAATAATGCACAATGGCTATAAAACCTTGAAAGGGTGAGAGAGCAAATGTTTGCCTTTGTGTTTTCTCTCTTTGCATGGTAGTTAGTCCAAACTGGAAGGCACATCCTCACAGCTCTAACATTATTACTACGCAGATAACACCACGCTTCTGACAGCAGTTTTATCTTTTGCTCCAACTCCTGGACCCAGCCAGCTGAAATTACTGCTTCATGTTTGCTGCCCAACGCCTGCTCCTATCAGCTGGCAAACAGAAAGCCATGCGGAGCAGCAAGCAGCGGAACTTTGCCTTTCACAAACCTCTGCTGTTGGGTATCTGCATGGCAGAGTGTGAGCAATGGCACAGCAATGATATGCCTTTTAAGAAAATCTTTTTTCTTCCATCTTTTAATTCCTGTGACCGACCGTGGGCTGAGCTAGGAACTAAGGAGATTGCTGTGTTGCTTATGTTACAAATGAGATCAGAGCTTAATTTACAGTGTTTGTTGGGTGCAGAGCTTGATTTTACCACACTTAGGAACTGAAGGAACAACCCTGGGAGGGGAGGGGGGAAAAAGATCTTGTTGCTTTTTCTCTGAGGTCTGACTGAAGTCTGTGCAGTAAGCATGCTGTGCTGTGCAACCAAACAGCTGATGGCCAGATTCTGGTCTTTTGTTCAACATCAGTAGGTAACCAGTGTCACAGAAACTTACATTATAAGAGAATCTTTAAACTGAAAGGCTGCTGCAAGCAACAAACAGCTGTGACCAGTTTTCTCTTCTGTTACAGTAAAAATCACCAAACTGTCTTTCTTTAGCAAAAAAAGAGCCATAGCTGGGCTCTGGAGAAGGCAGACGGGACACGGTCACTGGGCACTCTTCTGTGGATGGGCATTTTCTTTCAATTCTGTACTAGAGGTAGTGAGAAAATCTGGACCTAAATGTAAAAATAAGGAACAGCTGCCTTGAGGAACAGCCTGTGCTCCTACACATATGGAGGCAGCATGCTCTTGAAGTGCAAGGAAACACGAGGAGCGTGTTTGCAGAGCGATACACTCAAGTTAGCGCCAGGCAAAAGTTTCGTGCTGGGCTGCAGCCCGTTGCACTTCAGTCAGTGTTAACAATGTGGGTTTTTTTCTCGAGCTCGGTCCCCTCCTGCAAAAGGTTGGCTGAGAGGGCTGGGGAGTTTGCAGTCAGTTTAGTTTGCAGTCAGTTTGGCAGCGCTCGGCTGAAAGACCAGAGCCTTGCGGAATATCCTGCCAAGAGATGGAGAGTTTCAGTTTGGATCAGAAACAGGCTATGAGCAACCTGCCAAGAATACAAAGCAAGTGGGGAGCTGCTTCCTCAAAGCATCTTGAAAGGATCAAGGTAGGAGTCTTTGCTGGGAATGGGAGTGTCCCAGGAGAAGATTTGATAAGGGAGTGTGAAGATTGGAGGCAGAGGCTAAAAATTAATGATCCTCAACACTGATTGTACTGCCACGAGCAGCTCGTAATTATTTGGGAGGGAATATTTATTTGATGCATTATCAACAGTGGAAATTTCTCTAGCAGCCTTGGTTCAGTGATGAAAAACCAGATGTCTGTTTGAAACGAGCAGAATGATGTCTTATTGTCCTGTAAGGGTACCATCCATTGTTCTGATGCGTCTGTAGTTCCAGACACAAAATGCCTGTCCAAGAGGGGCATTTGGGAACCATGAGCAGCTTGTGCCTCACACTTTGGTGCAAGTTGGCTGAGCAGCTCTGTGACCTCTTGAGGAAATATCTGCATACTTTTATAAATCTTAGAATAATTGGTAAATTCTCAAAGGCTGGCAAAGAGCTGCTGCTGTGCTTGTGCTAAAAAGGACAGGCAAACGAGACAATGCGTTAGCAACTGTCACCAGCTCAGGCAGAGGAGTGGAAAAGCAGATAGGGGAATCGTTTGATATACTATTAAGGGATCAGACAGTAGCTGCAACTAGTAACATAGATTTATAGAAACTAGTCTCAGAGAAGCCTGACTTTATTCTTACACGTGCTTGGGTAATAAAGGGACCCATGGACTGATCAAGTCAGAGCAACGTGCTGATTCTGAGGGCTTGCGAGGCTTGTGTGCCTCAGAAAGTGTGCACACTACCTGAGTTTCTTCTCTCTTGTCCATTCTTTGATGTTTACTAAAGTGTGAGTTCACTCCGAGGCTTTATTTTTTTCCTCAGCCAAACCTTCAGACAAAGCTGTTCCTCTTGGCACCAGGGAGCCTGTTTGCACAAAGCCGTGGAAAGTGAATAGTCTTTGAGCCTTTTAACTCAGAAAACAAGTTAAACGTTACTACAGGTTGTGGGCAGAGAGAGAGCTGAATGACACAGTGAATACAGGAGCCTTGTTTCCGAGGCCACTCTAAAGAAAATTGGAATTAGTATTAAGTAATCACACTTTGCTGAGTTTAAAAACAGGCCAGATGAAAGTGCCACATGGGCACCTAGGGCTGAGTGGCAAATGGAATAAATAGTTCTAATGGTAGTCAACTCTAATCTTTATAAACCAGGGAGCATTTTAGTCCCCTACAGTTAACATTGTCCAATCTAATTCTAAGCCTCCCATGGTGGACTGTCTCTGCTATTACTAGGAGGTATAATCAGGTGCTACCGAAGTTCCAGCACGCACGTATGTGTGATACAGCCATTAAGGTTGTGCCTGGGGGGTAAAAACTTGATTGATGAGGCTTTAGTTAGGGACAAAGGTGAAGGTGACAGAGTCACCTGAGATTTGTCACGGTTTATATGTAATAGGTGATGATGTCATGCACACTGACTGCAAGATCAGGAGGGATTTGTGTTCTTTCTTTTTTGGCTTTAAGTCTGTTTCTCTGATTGCTGTATCACAGAGGATCCTGGGATCTTCATCTGAACACCATTGTAGCTGTTTGTGCACGGGGCAACAGCCCCCTGCAGATCTGCTTCCACAATAAAGAGAGGGATCACGTCTGTCTTCAATTTTGGGTCATCTTAGTCTTCTCTACACACTGAAAGAAATACAGGACTCTAAATTACACCAGTTCAAACTTGTCGTGGGAGCCAGCAGTAGCTGGGATTCAAAGTTTAGACACTGTCCCCTGATAAACTGCCCATGCTGCAGAGCACAGAGGACAGTGCAGGACAGGGCTTGTTCCTGCTGCTCAGGGAACGTCTGTTAAGCCAACAGAGTCAACAAAAGCAACTTTCTGCCTGGTGTTTGTTATTTCAGCTTTATAGCAGGGGAATCGGGGAGAAGTAGACAGCGTTTGGTCCACTGTTCCCCAGAACCCTCTGTAATCTGTGGGTTTGAAGCAGATGGCTTTTACCTACATTTTATTAGCAGACAGTGCTGTTCCATAGCACCCACGTGCAGCAATGTGGCCGCTAATCAAGGGTTAATGTAGTAGTGCTGGCAGGGTCCCAGCAGATTCCTTCTTGTGAGTCACTACTGACAGTCATCCCTGCACCAAACTGGCACGATGGAATGCATTATGCAGGTGCCAGTCACTGCAAAGGTGCTTTGCATATAATGAAAGCTGTTTGCCAAGCCAGAGGTTGAGAGAAAGGCATTTAGTATCTGAAAGAAAACATATTTTAGTGATATCTCTACTCCATTGACCGCTCTTTGCAAAGAAAATGAAGAGAAGTACTTAATCCTGTGCTAGATAGAATCTCCCTTCTTAAAATTCTCCTCCTCTCTCCTTTCCATAACCTCTTTGCTGAGTGTTTTCTGAGTGAATAGGTACTGCCAACATCTGCTTGGCTTGAGCTGTCACAGTAGATTAGTAATGTCAGTGAACTGGACTGGTTGGTTTTTTTCCTGTGCTGAATACAAGGATGCAAGACCCGTGTCCCAGGGGAATGGGTGGGATGTGGAGGAACTGCGCTTTGCTCGACAACTCTGTGTGTTGTGCTGCACCAGGTACAACTTCAAATGAGGGTGAAAAATGCCGTGTAGTTCCTCAGGATGGTGAGGAGTCACCTGAGCTGCAGTGGGGCATCTGCTTTTTAAGGCAGGGGGATTTGTGCAGGGGGAAACTTTGCCAGCAAGTGACAGTTGTGGGTGTTTCTCTGGCCAATGGCCACAACTGGTGTGTGTTTATATCTCGTATGCTTTCATACATATATCTTGTACTTTTGAACAGCCTGTCCCTAAAAGGAGACCTCAGGGCTAAAGCACCTCTGACTTTCCCTTCAGCTTCTTTCCCTCTCTTTCCCAAACTGGGAGTGTGGCTTTTTGCTCAGTGCTTTGATGCTCTGCACTAACCACACTTTCATTTTTGAATCATCCTCATCCTCATCCTTGGGTTTTATTCTGTCACTTTTAGATAAATATTTCTGCCATCACTGTTAAGTGACATGTTCCCTTTTTCCTTTTGTCATTCACTCTCCAAAGGTTGTACGAGAAAGGTTGGGATTCCTTACGCTTCCCCTGCCTCGTATATCACTTTTCCCTGTGTTTGATCCAGGAACGTTACTATGTCTCCTTGGCTCTTGTCAGAAGACAAAAATTTCCTCATACTGTGAAACTTAACAGTTCAGGCACATGGCTCTGCGTTAGAGAAAGTGGAAGGCTGTTGCCTTAAGTAGCATGTGTGTGAAGAGATAGGGAAGGTATGGGATCTTGACTAGGAAATTAGATCAAAACCTGCCCTAATACTTTCCCGTATTGTTAAAGCAAATGTTTGGGGTTTCTTTTCCCCGAGTGAAAATTGCCATCCTTGCCATAAGGATCAGCCCACTAAACTCACCCCAAGCGTGTTGAGTGTGAACAGAGTGTTTCTGAAGCTTAAATGGAGTGTGACCAAGCTGAGCCCTTGAGAAGAAAAAAAATCTCTGGCTGATGACAAATTTGGCTCCTTGGTGCTTCCAATATTCTCCAATGCACACTCGTGACTGCTTCTGACTCTGCTTATGTTGGAATTAAATTGAGTTGGTCTGCCTTCCACTCTGGTGCCTCTGACTGTAGTAGACGCTGGACCAAACCCCTCCTTGTGTAGTCACGTTGCTTTCTGTTGTCTGCAGTCAAGGTACAAACTGGAGTGTTGACAGCAGCGTGCCATTTGCTACAAACATCATTCTCGAACAAGTTCATATCTGTCACACCGGTGAAGACAAGCCCATCAGTCTTGATGCTGCAAGTTATCAGCAGGAAATGCAAAGTTGTAATGCTCCAAGACAAATCCAACACATACAAATGGCCCCTCCCACACCCCACCCCAGCCTCCCTCCCAAAGAAACACCTCCCAATGCCTTAACCTGTACCTGTGCTTTGACAAATGAAGCCCGAGGGCAAAGAGATGTTACAGTGCCTTCAGTTCTGCAGAATGTGATGCCTATTGCTGATCAGTGTGTGGGCAAATGACATCTGTTCTATGAGCCAACAAGAGGCAAGTTGTTTGTGTCCTCAGAAATAAAGCAAGCAATGGAGCCTTATGTCCAGGACAAAATCAAACTTCAAACAAATGGGGACATTTACCAAACACCCCCTGATAATGACCATAATAGAGAACAAATAGCAATGTATCTGGAGGTATTGGGGGAGAAACAATTTTAAAACAATACATCTAAGGAGCTGCTTAAGAAAAAATAAGGTAATGCTTTCAGGCAGGATAATGGAGTGAGCAGAGAAGCTGTGGAAAGCTAGAGATGAGGAGGCCAGGGAAGAGAATGATTGGAAGCTTTCACCTCCATGACTGGAGAAGTTGCCCACCTGTGGTTACTCAGCTTGTTTACACCATGGGCTGGACTTGTGGATGCCTGAGCTCGAATTGCTTTGCAGTAGTTCCTAGAGCAGCAACTCTGCAGCCTGAGCCAACTTCGCCCTTAGCTGTTTGCAGATGTTCCCAGATCACCTGGCCACAGGCTTGGTGTGCTTAAAGCTGTGTGCAAGAAGAGAACAGCATAGTCACAGCCTGGGTATTTAAGGCTATAGGTACAGCCCACCTGAGAAATTTCCAAACTCAGAACATAGAATTTGAACTTAAAAACCACCCTTTTAAGGACACAGAGAAAATCAGTGGTGCAGCTGCAGCTCATGGTCTTTTAATCTTATTTATTAACTGCACTGTCTCCAATGCCGTGGAAGTTCCCACAGGAACATCACATGTTCCACTACCTCAAGGGACAAGAAATTAAATGCTCTTCAGCTCACGTGGGACTGAAAGAAGAGGAAGGCACTGTGAGTCTGTCATGGAAAGAGGCCATCAGTTCCTCCTGCCAGAAGAGAACTTGTAACTTTCTGGCCTTGTTGCCTTGGGATTTCTGTTCATTCTTTTTAAAGATGAGGTGTAGGATATTGTGTTGGTCTCTTAACCTGGTCAGCAGCTCTGCATCATCAGATGGATTAGTGTAGCTCTGTCTTGTTAGGGACAGCATCCACACTGCTAGTAGGCAGCTAATTGAAATCACGTGCAAAGCCTTCAGTGGTTGCTTCAGACTGTGTTCACGTGTGGGGCGAGATGTGTATCTGCTCCAGTGAGACTGGGTGAGGAAAATGGGAACCTCTTTAATATTCAGAAGTTGCACATTTTCATCAATGAACATGAAGAGAGAGACAAGGACAATCATTTAATTTGTACACGAAAGACAGAAATGTGGGCTGCAGTAATTTGCTTGTTCCCTGATGTCACCAGCTCGTTTGAAAGGCCCGATTGCTTGCTTTCCTACCAGGTAAACTATTACAGTTATAGAGATCATAACATCCTGAATGTATTTCACTTTTATTGATTCACTTTGGAGACCATAAAGGAGAGGCTGTGACAGATATTTGACATGGATACGTGCCAGCCAGTGCAAATGCACGAATGACGTCGTCCCGCTAGTGAGTCAAAATTGCCGTTGCCGTATCATAGGATCATCCTTCTCGCTCTCTGTGCTCTAACCCTGGCAGCTGCAGCTTGGCAAGTTACTTGCAGTAGCATGGGCAAGTTAGTCTGTCCATTTTCTTCTGACCTCAAATCTCACTGTCGGGTTGTAACGTTGCTTCTTTGTCAGGTTGCGGTTTCCCACCTTGGAGACCCAGGTTTAAGCCAGTTTACTACGTGTTAACAGATCAGCCAGTTAGGACATTTTTTTCCTGGTTTGACCTCAGCATCTCAAGGGAAGTTTCAAAGGAGGAGACTGTGGGTGCAAAGGCTTGGCATCTAGGCCATCCTGGCAAGTGGCAGAACTCTCCTGCTCTTCATCGAGACCAGCACAACACTCCATCTGTTGTACTGTGAGCAGGCAAACCTTCAAAGCAGCACCAAAGGTAAATAGTTGTGAGCAAAGGAAAGGAAGCTCCATTCTCCACTTCATCAACCAGTGTACGTAGCAGGGGGAAGGAAAGGAAGATGGAACTAAAAAAGCAAAGTGCTTGGGGGTTGCTGAACAATGTTGGTCTTTAAAAGCATCACAAATAGAGGAAGAAAAAACTTTGAGGGGAACACGTGCTGGTCTCTCTGTTGTCTTTGCCAGCAGACATGGATATGAAAGCTGTCAGTCTCTTCTGAGAAATCCAGCCAGTATGTCAGATCTTAATTATGTGGTACATCCAATTATAGAGAAAATAATAACATCATGATATTCGTGTCAAAGGGAGAAAAGCTGCTGTTTTGAAGGAGGCTGCTTTGTTGCCTGAAGTTTGGAGATGAACTGCAGTAACAGGCATGGACACGTTCCCTGTGACAATTTCCATGTCACTATGCATGTACAAGAAGGGAAGCTAAGCCACTGCTTTATTGCTGGTAATAAATACTAACGAGTACATTTTAAGGACTGTCATTATATCAGAGTCAAACAAGTGTCCAAAGATTAATGGACTCTAATTTTTCCTGCCTTTCACTGTCTAGCTCGTAGTACATTTGTGGCAGCACACACTAAAAGTACCATAAATCACGTGGCACGTTGTTCTACTTGTCTGTGATACATCCCAGCACAGACCTACACCCCTTTCCCTGTCTTGCTCTACCTATAAACACAGTTCCCAGCCCGCTGCTTCTGGCAAAGGTGTGTGGGGGGGGATGTGAATGGATAGAGATGAGGCATTTTGGAAAGCAGGGAAGTGCCATTGAACTGAGGAGCCGCTGCAGCAGTCTGCAGTTGTGATGTTTTTTATACTGCAGGGATGCAAAGCAAAGCCAGGCGGTGGCCAGCCACCACCTGGGAAATCACCTTAAACTGTCCTGCCCTCGTATCCAAAACTCAGCTCAGTAAATTGCTTCCACTGTATGAATTAACCAACGGCTTTCTCTGTGTGAGGTGACCTGAGGGACAGACAGCATCGCAACATGCCTTTGGTGCTCAGTTTTCCCAGCCTTTGGTGCTCAGTTTTCCCAGCCTTTAGCACGTGCTGTTGGGAAAGCCGTTGCCCCTCCCAGGGTCTCGGTTTGTCCATATTAGGAGGAGATTGGGTCACTTTTCAAAACGCTGTGTTATTGTAGGGTATAGAAAACATTTTGCTGTTTGCTTCTGTCTTCTCACAGGGAGATGTCTAAGAAAGAATGCCCCAGTGCAAAACCATGGCAAGTGTAAGAATACAACACAAGAATGAGAAATCCTTCCGTTGCAAAAATACAGAGCAAACTGTTTCTATGAACTGCCGTGCTGTGTTTAGTTTCCTGTAGCTCAGTTTCTCCAGTGCATGACAAAGAACATGTTCTCCACATCTTTCTTTGCTCAGTCACGTAGCAATTGGCTGCAGTGAACCTAGACCTTGCTGGAAGATATTATTCAGTGTGAGGTGTTTGTATGGCAAACCTCGCTTACTCCGTCATTGTAGCCCCTGTGGTTAATCCGTTTTGCCATCAGTACTTGACTCTAAACAGCACAGATGTGGCAAAGAAAAAATAGGAAGGAGGTTATCTGAAATCCCTTCTTTTATTTTCTCCAAAGCCAGTGTTTTAACTGATCATCCCTTTAGACACGAGTTAGCTGTTGCAAACAGGTAACGGGCGGCTGAAGCTGGAAGCACTGTTGGAACATTTAGATAGCGTTATTTAAAGTACATTAAAGTATGTATGACCTGAGCCTACTCTAACCAATTGCTCGCATCTCTCTTTATATACTTGCTTGTCATTATATGTGACAAGATTTATAGGCCCTGTCTGCTGCCATTATGCTCTGGAGCATTGTGTTACCAGCTGTAACACAAACAGCATGCTGCTGATTTTTATCTTTTCTCTTTTTTTTCCCCTTTACAGTATGTTATTTGGTGGGACAACATCCTGCAAAGAAAAGTAAACTGATAACCACTGGGGTCCCACCCAGTCTCCACCACCTCAGATTCAGTGAAACCTCAATGCACTTCATTGTGATTTATATCTGCTGACTTCCATCTATTATATTTCTCCCTGGGAAGAAATGCCTTTTTAAAACACAGTTGCCTCAGATAATATGCAGTAAAGCGGTTGGGTTTGCTCTACTAATTGTGAGACCTAAATTGCTTTAGCTTGCTTACTTCTTTTAGCAAATACGGCCAAACCTTTTTTGGATATTCACGACAACTTCTGTCCCTTTTTAGGACAGAATGGGGCGCTCTCCTCTGTCTGCAGAACCACCTCTCATAATCATACCTATCCAGTGAGCTTGTTTGTTGTGGGTAGGTCTTTTGGTGCATATTAAGCAGCTCCTATGTGTAAGTGGGGGTGAAACCTTCCTGTTTCCAAATCAAAATCTGATGAGATCACCAGTTAATTAAATGTACAGTCTGACAGTCACGAGTGCCCTACCTTTGATTCTCCTTCAGTGGTTTCATGCTTTTTTATACAAAGCCAACAATTTTTTTCCTTTAAAATCCCTTCCTTTTCAGTGGTGCCTTTTTCCTGCTTTCACTTTCAAGCCAATTGTTCTCCCAGCTGAAAGGTACTTTTCCCATGATTTCCAGTTGTTAACTGTGCTTTTCATACGTCTCAAAACTACCCAGACTGTGTGTACATTCTCTCTTAATGCTGAAACCTTTTGCTTGACTTCCTAACAAGCTTCCCTCTGATGTTCCAGATGCACTTGACACGATATGAGGCTGACAGGTTCTTTAGATCTGATCCAAAACCTTTCTAAGCCACTGAAAAGATTTCTAAAGGTTGTGTTCTTCCCTATTTCTTTACAGCTCCATGACAATTAAACCTTCACACAAACTCTACACGTCTTGTGCCTGAATGTTCGTGGCTGTTGCCCACCTGTAGTTTAGGCTGTTGGTTTCAGCTTTGGTTAGAGTCACAGAATTCAACGTCGAGAAGTTTATTTCATGCTTCCTTGAGCAAGTTGTGTGTTCAAAAGGATGAGGGCCTTCCTCTTCTCTCTAAAGAGAGCTAGGTTTTTGCAGGTATATTCTTCCCTACTAGAGTGACAGACCCACAGACAGACACAGCTTGGCTGTGGGGATTTATGTGCAGTGGAAAATGATCAGCTCGATGCAGTCTTGCCTGTCAAGGATGTCAGCAGAACTATTGCTGTGCACTTGGTTATCGAACCGGTACCGACAGGTCTCTCAGTTCAGAAGGTACTGAAATGTTGATCTCAAGTGGAATAGCCAACATCCAAGGGGAGGGAAAAAAAAGGCTTTGGTCTGCCTGTTGGTTATGTCAACAGAAAAGGATCTTTCTTTTGCCAAAGAGTGGTTACTGGATTTAATGGGTGTAGGAGAAGGTAAATAGGTTAGGGTTAGAGGTGGAAGAGGCAAGCAGAATTAGTATATATGCCAAATAACTGCTTCACTGATTGGCAAGGTTAGTCTTGGCAAGGGAGGTCAAATTAGACCAAGTTCAGAAATCTTGTGCTCGAACTTTGCTTTTATAGACTTTAAAGTCCTGACTTTGAGGGTCCCTCGTGCCGCTCAGGTGCCAAGGGCACTGCTGATGCTGCATACGTTACTACATTTCCTCCTCTGTGTTCACTGGCCATTCACAGTTGGTTGAAAACTATCATTTTTAGATGAGGTGTCAACCTCATCCAGTGCAGTGAGCAGTAAAGCTGGATGTAACTCCTAACTCAGCTGTTGTTTTCTTTCCACTGTGATGTGATTATTTCACCAGTTTGTACTTGTGCCAGGATGGCTCACCAGTGGAAGCTTCATGGTCACCTCTGCAGTCCTTCAGGACATCATTCACGTGACCCAGCAGAAGTACAAAGGTGACAGCTTATAGTTAAACAGGTTGGGAATGAGGTTAAATTTGGGGTTTAAAAAAGTAACACGTGTGCCCAGTTTGAGCTGTGATGGGCAGTTTGCATATGATGCTCACTGAGACTGAGGAGGGGTTTTCCTTTAGCACACGAGGGAAAGCCAGTGCAAAGCTACAGACAGAAGTCCTCTCTGGGTCACCTGATAAGTGCCCTGTAAGCAACTGCTCTGAGCTGAAGAAATTAGGTTTTTGTCAGAAAAAAAAAATCATAAAACTGACTTTTCCTGCAGATGAAACTGTCCCAAAATTTCCCTCACAGTTAATTGAGGATTCTTCTTTACAAAACCCTCCTCCATTCTATGGTTCTGTGCAGTGTTTGTGTTTATCTTTCCATTTATTATCCTGTCTGTTCCGTAGCTTCCTTCAGTCTTGTTTACCTAGGCTGTAAACCCTTCAGGAATGGAATTATTATGCAATATACTTCTACAGAACTTTGCACAACTACACGAAACTTGCTTGTGGGAGATGTTTTTTTACAGTGAGTGTGGTGAGGCACTGGCACGGGTTGCCCAGAGAGATGCCCCGTCCCTGGAAACATCCAAGGTCAAGTTGGAGAGGGCTCTGAGCAACCTGATCTAATGAAAGATTAATTAATCTTAAAGAATAACACCTGCAATAATGCTCCAGCTGAACACTGTTTTGTATGAGGAAACAACATTCTAAGTCCTTTTTTTCCCCCCAAGGCTGAAAAAATAAAGCTCATAATTGTTGCATTTCATGCTTCACACCGTTCCTAAGAAGCTGCAACTTCTTGTTATCCTTCTATTATATTAGGTCTGTCTGTAGAAGGAAGTAGAGGGATTCCACCCTTTCACTACCTTGAGCTAGTTGCTTATTGCTATGAGTCCCTTGTGTGTTTTAAATGGGTAACAGTCTGGGTGTCTTTCAAAGGCTGATGTGCTTTTACCCACTTCTGAAAACTCTACAAATGAACACACATGTAGATTGGTGCAAGCAACAAAACACCCAGGTAGGAGTTTAATGGGCCATTAAAATAAACCTTCAGGCCTAAAACCCAGCTACAAGAAACAGATGCAAGCTTCAGCGAGTCACAAATGATAAGCACGATACCATTTAGCAACCCCATCAAATATACATAAGGTTATTCCTCTGGTAAGAGCTCCCAATAGACTGTTCAGGCTCCCCACAAGAGACAGCAATGATACCAGGGCAGTAAGGACAAAAAAAGGCCTTTGCCCCATTCATTGTCATTTTATGCCTTTGTGATTAAAAACTTTTTCAGTTCCTATCCGGGGCTTGTGTGGAGTGGGGTGTGTAATAAATGGAGACACCTAGAAAGGGAACTGAAAGGCTCCTCAGCTCGTGCTCTCCATTCTTGTGTCAGGAAAAAACATGCTTGAAAGTGACTCTAGCCAGATGAAGTATACAAATACGAGGAAAAAAGGAGGAGCAAGATCTAATCCTACTTGTATTGAAGGCTGCTGTTAGGTCTGACAGAAAAGGAGTCCTTGGATACTGGGTGCTGAGTTTGAGATTGTCTTTGCTGATGGGAATCATCAGCTGCAACACAGAATCACAAAATCATGGGAGAGTTTGGGCTGGGACAGACCTTTGAAGAACATCCACCTCCCTGCCATGGCCAGGGATGTCTGTCACTAGCTCAAAGCTACGTGCAAGATTACGTCTCAGTTTCAGTCTCCTGAGAGGTGTAGCATGTATGTATGTATGTATGTATGCTCACATCAACCGTGTTTGCACTGAGGGACAGAAACTCATTCCAAACCAGAAGTGACTGAGCTGATCTAGTCAAATGATGTTGCAATGCAGTGAAGACCTCTCAGGTTTCTTATAATTCAAATTATCTCTGAACTTGAGTTTAACCTGCTGACTAAAAATCAAGCCCAAGCGTCTCATCTGCACTTCCATTAACCAGGTTTATCTGGATGAATATCACACAGCTTATCCTTTTTTTAAAACCACTCTAGTAGAATACCCCTAGACTACACTGTAGGTGTGCCAGCTCTTAAATATTTATGGCAATACCAGCAGCTGAATGGCTTTGTATTATGACAGGCATAATAGCTTGTACTCATTACCATAAACGTATGCATAAAACTCCTTCGCTTCAAAAAAGTTCTCCTTGGTGATAAATAGGTTCTGAAAATCTATTCAAAAGCCAGGCCGATCCCTTCTGAATAGTAACGTGTTAGGAGAGCACTGGATGTACTGTGAGTAATTGAAATGCTGTGTAAGGTGAACAGGAACGTTAAATGTAAAGGGGTCAGCAAAGAGTTCGCACCAAAATCATAAGGACACGGTCCTATGAGGCACACACAAGGATGCTGCCGACTCCAGACCCACCGCTGGGTACCGCAGAGCATCGCTTAGAGTTAAAGTGGGTGGAAGGTCCCTCTCTGGGGCTAAAAGTGTAAACCCTGGCTACAGAAATGAACCCCTTTCACCATTGCCATGTTAGGTGAGTGTTCCTAGAAGTGCTTTAATGTTACTATTGCCTTGCCTCCCTTGAAATCCTTCAGGAAATCCCTTAGGAAGATGCATTTGCCCTTTAGCATCGCCTAGTGCCTCTTCATTAATCTCACAGTGACCTTTCTCCCACTTCACTGGAATATTTAAACTGCCCAGACTATGGCATTGACTTCCTAAGCAGGATTAGGGGAAGAAAAATAGCACTTAACCTTGTTTGGAGAAGTGAGATAGGTTTCAGACCAGTGGCTAAAACCCACTCTGTAAAAGCTGTAGCCAGGCTCCTACATACTCAGCCTAGAATTAAAAACAATGGTAAGCTCTGCTTAAAGTAATACATCTCTGTGCCTTAGAGAGCTATCAGTACTGAGGAGGGGAAGCCTTCTCAGGGATTAGCTGCTAAGGTGCTGCAAAAATAGCTGTACCATGTATGCACTAAATGTTTTAGGCATACAGACCCATATTTAACCTGCTGCATTTTTGTTAATGATTCTTGCCAGCGAAAACTTGTGAGGAAAGAAAAATGCCAGCTTGAAAATAAAAACTCAGCATCGTTTGTGTCTTGTTGCTAAGAGCTCAGGTGATCCTCATGGGTCACTTCCAACGGCAGAGACTGTGTGTAGCTTAAGGGACTTTCAAGTTCACTGGTAGGTGTTTAAAGCAGCAAGCTAATTCTCTGCTGTAAGCTTGGCTGATACGCAGACTGGTTATTGAGCAAGTAAATGAAAACACGAAGAAATCCTGAAGGAAGACTGTGTGTGAAAGGCATGGGATGTGGTCTTAGTGACATCACCACCTGCCTGTGTAACTCTCAGCTTGTCTCACGTGAGGAAAAATGGAAAAATATTTCCCTATTTGATCTTTTTTGTTTAAAGAAAAGAAAAAATTCCCGCTTCTGTACATTTGCAGACGTACGCACTCACAGCCCCCACGCTCACAGGCGTTCCTCTACGTGTGTGTGTGTGATAGCTGGGGTTATTCTCCAGGCTCCTCTTTTGCACCAGCTCAGGAAATTTTGTCTTTCCCTAATCATTAAGAACAGAAACGTTTATCTCTTAAGATTCCTTGTGAGGCTGCGCTCGCCGTTTCACGCCTCCACGCACACGGGCACGTGCCCAGCGTGTAAGCAGCAAGAACGAGCCCGGGAAAGAATCAAGTTGCTTTACTAAGCTGAATTTCCAGTTCACCTATTTATAGTGACAGTGGGGCATAAGCTAAGCAGCATTATGCAGGTTTATGCAAATTGCTCAGGATGAAAGGGGAGCGCAGGTGATGAGAAAATAAATGCAGCGGTGAAGGCCACTGGAAATCTGTCTTAATGTCGAGCCACGGCCTGACTAAAGGGATAGTAAACACAGCACCACGTCAAGTTGTCTTTTTGCTTCTAGCACCCAGCAGCCCTTACCTTAAGGAGGAAGGTAGCTCCATCTTGAGGGTTTAAACTCCAAATAGAGCCAGTAACATATGTGCTGTTAATTTGACCTAATTAGTCGTTGCTGGTTGCAGGACTTACACAAAGAATCTCATTACATAGATTAGGTATAAAATAGAGTGAATCTTGGCCCTGGGTGGGGATCCAGTGGAAGAGCAGTTTAATGTCTGATCCGTGCTGTGTCTGGGTGCTCTGGGCTTTGCACGGGGCCTCTAGAGGAGGTGAACTCAGCCAGTGTCTGCTGCGGCTCAGCTTTGTGGAACAGGCTTATCCTTCTCTTTGAAACGCAGCGTGAAGGTTTTTGTTGGGGCATTGTTTCCTGGGGCTTATGAGAAAGGCAAAGGGCTGTCTCTGTAATCACTTCAGCGATGATGTGCAAGTGCTAATAGGCAGGGAGTGCTGGTTGTAGTAAGCTGTGTGTGTTGAAACTCGTGAGCTTCATAACTAGCATCAGAAAACACAGAAATGACTGTAAAAGGTTGTCAGTTGCTGCAGGCTAACGTGGTATTTCCACTCTCCAGACTGCAATGCATGGATCCCAAGGCAGCCCTAAACAAGCAGTGTCCAGCCCTGGGTACTGCACAGCCGCCTCAGTAAGCTCCGGCACAGGCACGAGGCCGTGCGTTGTGCAGCTACCTGGTGCCTCTGCATGGAGCTGCACTGTGCCAGGAGGGTGTACCAGAACGTTCACAGCCAGCTGAGAGCAGCTGCATCGTGCCCTCTTCTCTGCTGAAAAGGAGTCAGCTCTAACTCCCACGTTTGAAACGAAACAACAGAAGTCAATGGTGCGAGTGCTGCATCTGTAGGTTCTTCAGGTGCTTGGCGACTTCTTCTTTTGCTGTTGGGATTTTAAAACTGCTACACACCTCTTGGTAAAAGTACACAGCAAGCTGTTTGGAAGCAGATTTGAAACCTTTCCCGTGCCATTTCCACACTGTTACCATCCACGGTCTTGTGAAGGGACAATGCTGACGTTGCCCAGAGGTAACAGGGAGGCTGCAGCGGTGAGTGGTGAGACAGAAGCATGGCCTGGTGAGGTGTGGTATTTGGGGAAGCTCCTGAGAGCTGTGGCTTACTAGAGGTCACAAAAGAAACAGCCAATTAATCCCTCATTTAAAAAATGCACCAACCCCCTTTCCTGAATTTTTGCCTATGTAATAGTCATTAGATGGCTCCAATTTTAGATGAAGAATAGATAAATCAGGGATGATGCAGCTCTGATGGAGGAAATGAATGGCTTGTCAAAAGCTGGAAGGATCCAGCTGACCTGCTATAAATCCATGCTGGCTGAAAAGCACGTTGCTTGCTCACTGAAGAGATTCATTAGCATTAATATAGAAGTTCAGTAGGTCACAGGAGTCTCATGCTCTCCTGCAAGGCTTAGAAGAGAGAGGTAAAGGATTCAAGTGCTCTTAATGTCTGCACTCCGCTCAGCAAGAGGACTGGAGAAAACCCATCCCCATTCTCTGCTGACAAATTAGCCACTTAAACCATGGTCAAGTCAAGTCTCCTAATTGCTTCAGCAGCAGTCTAGTCTCACAAGTGATGTGAGGTCAAGGCCTTAATGTAATTTTTCTTCTCATCTGACTTTTTTTCCCCCCCCTCCCATAGATCACACAATTAAATAAGACTTCTGTACGGACAGAATCATGATTAAAATAGTCTGAGTGCAAAAAAACACTGCGTGGTCCAAAGGAAACCGAGTGGGCGAAGGGGCTGCTGTTAGACCTGAGCAGGAGCCACGTCACGGGTTCATCACTGAGTGGTCAGGGCTGTAACCTGAGTTTACCCTTGAAGGATTCAGCTCCATCCTGGGTGCCTCAGATAATTGTTCATCTCTTAAAACTGCTTTTAAATCCATCAGTGTTGGAGAACAGTTGGGAGTGAGACGCTAATGTCTGCTGACAGCTGAACTTGGGGATGTTGAGAGGCTTTCACTTACTGTCGGTGGGCAAAGCCGATTTCAGCTCTGTAGTAGAAACTCTCTAGTCAGGTGCAGCCAAACCTGCAGCTACGGGCACCTGACAGTGGAAGTGGTCCATAGCAGCACCATCTGTTTCATTTGCTCTCCACCTGAGTGCATGCCACGTTTATCAAACTGTCGGATCACAGTTCATTCTAAGGAACAGTTGCGGAGATGCTCGCGAGGCCCGTTCAGGCAGCATCTCAGTAGCCTTACAGGAATGTAGCCTGTATTTCTTGAGACAAGGATGTGAAGCCCCCATAGCGCTTCCAAATCAAATCTGTGCATGACTTGGGAAAAACATACTTTCACTTTCTTCAAACCTCAAAGTCTGCGGGGAAGAAAAAACCCAACCAAACCAGTGAATATCTTTCAGAGCTCCATGAGAGGAGGAAAGCTGTTGAATTCTGCTGTTTTAAGTCTCTCCATTCCTACCATTTTCTGCAGGACCTTTTCTGTCCTGCCCACTCCGCTGCGTTTCCCTCTCTAGACACATTCCTGTGTTGGCACCAACAAGCTGTGCCTGCTAGAATGAGTCTGCAGAAATTTCTCAATAGCTTTATGCAGAGTCCTTACTCTTGCTGTCAGAGGGAGTGAGAAGCAAATAAGGTTTCCCTCCCTATCTGAGCTGCTAGAGCGTGGCATTCTGGTACCAGCAGGCAACGCTACATCTGGATAAAAGGCAAGATCTTTGCAATCCTTACTAAGATAGAAATTAACCCAAGACAAAAATCCTATCCGTGCCAAACTTTGGTTCCCCTTAATTCTAAACTTGCTGTGAATCTGCAGAGCTCTAGCTCTGTAAGAAGTGTTGCTTCCAAAGAATGATCTCCAGCCAGGGCAGCTGGCAGCGGGCACGTGGAGCCGTTGGGGGTGAGGAGATACGAAAAGCAAGCGCTGGGCTCAGTAAAGTGAAACAGGATGGACAGTGAAAAAGCATTATTAATTGGGTCATCTGTATGCACAAAGTAAACAAAGATAGATGTTCTGAAACTCCAACCAGCCCTTTGCTTCACTCTTAAGGCCCAGTAAAAGGTAGGAAGACTCCTGCTTGGCATAACCTGGATCCGTGCGCTGCCCAGCTCTCCATGAAGGAACGTGTTCCATTGCCAGTGACTCTAAGACCCAAGCCAGCTCTCCTTTTAGGAAAAGGCTGAAAAAACAGATAGGTTTTGCAATGTGGAAGGTGATAAAGCTGGGCTCTAATCACCCTTTCCTCTCAATACTGAATTTATTCCCATAGTAGTCTCTGGTTACAAGTGTAAGGGCGTCCAACAGGAAGGGCTGGCTTGGATCTGGCCTACACCCAGAACTTGGAGGGCATTATGTATGAAAACCAACCACCTATCTTCCTTAGAAACGAGCCAGGAGTGTTCTGCAGACCACAGAGGATTGTTCATCATCTACAAAACCCCAGCCCAGCTGCTGTCATCTGCAGCAGAGGAGTTTGGTCAGAAAATACAGCACCCTGTCAAGTGCATTCCAGCAGCTTTGTAGATGGTGATTTGCTGTAACAAGATGCCTGTTCCAGAGAAAGGTTCCTTCTTTATATTTGTGACATCAGGTGATTAAAATGGAGCTCTTCACTACGCAGGGCGAAGTGAGGTGTTTGCCCTGTGATGTGAAACAATGCATAAAGGATGGAGGAGTCTCATTAATCACCGTGTGGCATTTTCATATTCCTACAGCGTCTCGGGAAGATGAAGCTTCAACAGTTCACTGCTTCCCCTTGAGCCCGTGAGAATGGAGATGTGTGCGTCTCATACCTTCTCTGCTCTGTGTTTGTACGAACTAACCCAACCCGAGGTTGTAAGAAGCACAGAAATAATCTAAACCACGGGGTGCCTTGTAGGGAATAAGTCATCTTCCCATTCCCCTGCAGCAAAATGAGAGCCAGAGGAAAGAGATGGTAACTGCTGGCACGACAGCTCTTCAGCAGGTGGCTCCTAGGGCCGGGCAGCTAGGTGCCACCTCTTGTGCAGTGTGAGATGTGAAACAGGGACGTATCCCTTAGGATATATGAGCTCAGAAGAAAGCTGAGGACAAGCGAAAATGTAACGATCTGTATTTGCCTGGTATAGGTGCAACTGAAATGAATGCATGCACCAGAGTGAACAAGGCAATGAATGTTACCGGCTTCCTGAACACACTAGAGATGCTGTTGAACAGAGGAAGCCAGGGCTTTTTTATATAGAATAATTTGGTTGGAAAAGCTGAAGGGCTCCTGGAGTCCCAGCCCTGCCCTCACTCTGCCCAGCCCAGCACTGACCCACAGCCCTCAGCACCTCAGCCCCACGGCTTTGGGATCCCTCCAGGGCTGGGCACTGCCCCAGCTCCCTGGGCAGCCTGGCACAGGGGCTGACACCCCTCTCAGGGAAACAGTTCTGCCTCAGCTCCAGCCTCTCCCTCCCGTGGGGCAGCTTGAGGCCATCAAGCCTAACACCCCTGGGGTCCTCAGCTGCTCCCCATCAGACTTATGCTCTAAACCTATGTCGTCTTCTCTGTATCTATCAAAGTCTTCTATTTTGACATTTTCCTATCCCTGATTCTTACCAACACTTGATCTGAAGCCAAAAGAAACATTTGAGCCGTTTTTCTAGTGTTTGGTGTGTTTGGAATCAGTCTCAGGATCCCCAGATGAGACGTAAAGGTGCCAGGAAGGTTCCCAACTCGAGTTTCTGATGAGGCCCCCAGTACCAATGCTGAGGGGGGTGATAATTAACTGCTGTGAGAGGCGCAGGGGCCAGGGAGGCAGCAGTGCACGCTGAGGTATCCTCCTTGACCCTTCCTCCGACCAATTCCTTGTCCAGGAGGAGAAACGAGTACAATCAGCACGTTTATTCAGGCAGACCAGCCTTTATTTCCCAGAGAAAGCAAGACTCGCCTATGTTTATGTCTGTATGTATATATGTATGGGTGGCCACACATGTATACGTACGTAACATGCCTTGATGCGTAGGTTTTGTCCCTTGGTGTGCAGATGCAGGGGCGGGCTGCAGCCCGCGGGCTGTGCGGCTGGAGCAGGGAACCCTCTGCTCCCTGCTCCCGCAGCCCCCTCCCGGCTCAGCCCCCGTGAGATGCTCTCGGGGATGGGGAAGGGATCGCCCTGCCTTCTGCTTTCCCTGTGGCCTCTCGGCCCCACTTTTCCTCCTCGTAGCCCAGTGCCCTGATTTGGGTTTCACCATTTTTCCCCCCGCTTGTTGATGGGGATGGGGTCTGTTTGTTTTCTCTTTGAGCTGTCCATCCCCCCGGAGCCCCCCGCTCCTCCACTCCGCCGGATCTGAAGCGAGACCCGCCTGTTGATTATACCCCCAACTCCCTTTTCTCTGCGCTTCCACCCGCCCTCGGACCCTACTCCTTCCTCCCTGCCTCCTCCTGATTCCAACCCTTCGGGTGGTGTTTTGGTGTCATTAGGAGATTAACATCCCTGGAGCACCAGGGGAGGGGGAGGAGAGAAGGAGGAGGGAGGAGGAGGAGGAGGAGGAGGGGGGGGGAGAGAGAGAGAGAGAGACGGCAGGCAGGAAGGTTGGCACATCAGCACGGCTCGGCTCGGCTCGGCTCGGCTCGGCTCGGCTGGGCTGGGCTCGCTGCCGCCGTCCCGGCCACCGCCGCCATCCGCGGCTCCCGGAGGGCAGCGCACGGGGCTTGCGGCCGCGGCTCCTGCGCGCAGCCCCCCGCGCTCTGTATGAGCGGCAGCGGGGGACACCGGCAGGAGCATTTCTGCCCCGGGGTTTATGAATGGCACTGACATGGAGGAAATACCGTTTCAGAAAGTCAAGACCAAGAGGAAGAAGTGCTGCCACTGCTGCTGCTCCCCGCCGGCTGCCGCGGCGGCGGGAGCCGGGCTGGGGGACCCCCCTCCCTTGCTGCTGCTGGATGCCATCGCCTGCGAGGACGAGTTTGACTGCAAGGAGCTGGAGGCTCTCTTCCAGAGCTACAACCTGAAGCTGGAGCAGACGTCCACGCTGAAGGCGCTGGCCGTGCTCATCGTGCTCACCGCCAGCCTGGCGCTGGTGGAGCTGCTCTCCGGCCCCAGCCTCACCATCTCCAAAGGCTCGCACCCGGTGCACTGCATCATCTTCCTCTCCCTCTTCATCGTCACCAACGTCAAATACCTGCAGGTGACCCAGCTGCAGCAGATCGTCAAGCTCACCTTGCTCTTCAGCTTCACCTTCTCCTTCCTCTGCTGCCCCTTCTCCCTCGGCGCTTACGGCGTGGAACCCCCCAGCGCCCCCGAGCAGGGCATGTGGCAGCTCATGCTGGTCACCTTCGTCTCCTACTCGCTGCTGCCCGTCCGGACCCTGCTGGCCATCGTCTTCGGGCTCGTCGTGTCCGTCTCCCACCTCATCGTCACCGCCACCTCCGTCAGCGCCAAGCGGCAGCGGCTCTGGAGGACGGTGAGCGAGGGCCGTGCCGGGGGCTGCAGCGGGGGCTGCAGCGGCTGCAGCAGCAGCAGCAGCAGCAGCAGCAGCAGCAGCAGCGCACACCCGCGCGGGGCCGGGGCCGGGGTCGGGAGGAGCCGCGGAGCGCCCGGCGCATCCCGGAGGGTTCGGGGCGAGCTGCGGACCGGCCTCACGCGGTGGCTGAGTTGCCCAAAGTTTCCGAGAGGTCGGGGAAGGGCTGTGAGGGGGAGGACAGGGCATCCCCGGGGTGGCTGGCGGCAGCGCTGGAAGGAGCAGCAGCAGCGGGCGGAGGGGCCGGTCCGGGAGCGCCGCACGCACGGGCTGTGCAATAACAGCCGTGCAAACTTGGCGTGGGGTACCGCTCGTAACGCTTCCAGTTGCTTCGTCCCCTCGCCGCCTGTGTCAGCTGCGCACGCCTACGAACCATCCTGGGGTAGGGCTGGGGGGGCTCTGCAGAAACGATCTGAAAGAGAGGGGACGCTGGAAGGGGGGGAAAACCCGCCTCGCTGTTTTCCCCTTCTCCCTTCAGTGTCTGCGGCTGCAGACATCACCGGCCGTGCCAGTGAACTTCCTAACGGCTCGCTCTCCCCTCTGAATTAATCCGGCAAAACCTCCCTCTGCAGCAAGCATCTTTGGAAACGTGCTGCTGCGCTCTCCCCCCCTCCCCACGCCGAGCTGCTATTTATAGCCCTGCAGGGCTTTCTCCGGGGCCTGATGGGCCGCGCTGGCAGGGGCAGGAGGACGAGGAGATGCTCGGATGGGAACCGCCGGGGCCGGGAGTCAGCGTTTGCAGCTTAAGGCTCCGTTACGTGGTGCCTCTGAACCGCCGGGAAAGAGAAAATAAACCTCCCCAAAATGGGTGTCCTCCCTCGTGTGGCATCGCTCGTGTGTGCCCTCACAAGAAAGTGTAGGGCTTGCGGGGTCTAGGTTGGTGTGAAACAACAGTCCAAAGCCTAAGTGGAGTACAGGGTCAGTGCCTTGTGCTGATTGCTGCTGTGCTGTTCCCCAGGGCAGCGTGAGGCTGCGTGGCGATGCCGGGACGTGCGCGCCTGGCACGGCTGTGAACACCGCCATAAGCACAACTGCACACCTTTGTGCCCACAACTGGGGGCTCCTTCTTCCTCCTTCCGTGCTCGCACAGCCACACACCCCCAGCGTGACACACAGGGAGATGGACGGGGGCAGTGGCAGGAGTGGGGTGACCGAGACGAGCAGGGTTGCTCCTGGCTCCGCGCTGCCGGGCGAGGGGACGCAATACGTTGTATGTTTTGAAAAGGAAGAAAGAGATAAGCTGAGCTTCACGATTTACCCAGATAATCTGATGGTCTATTTTTAAATGCGTGATTTAGAGTTTCCGTGAGAAGCAGGGCTGATGAAATGCAGGAGCTTGCCTTAAAAAAAAACATCCAGAAGGATGCTAAAAACACGAGGATAGGATTGGGGCTGAAGGAAGCTCGTTTTACTGGGGTACCAAGGAGTACCCCAGCTGCCCTGGCACAGAGGCGTATTTCCCCTGATGCCAAACTGCAGCTTAGCATGGCACCTGCAGTCCTTAGAGGAACAGCATCAAGGAGCCGACAGCAGCGTCTGCTCACCACGTTATCTAACCGAGGGCTCGGGTGGGAAGCGTTCTGAAGGCAGGGAGTCTGCCAGCCCTCTTCCTTCACGCCAGGTTAACTTTGGTGTTCAACCGGCCAGAAGCTGCCTTAAAAATCCCACAGAAATCCCCAGCTACCAGCTAGGGGAACACACGTATGGTTCTCCTTCATCACCCTCTCTCTCCCTCACCAAAGTAACAGGGGTGGTTTGTGTGCAGTCCCCAGAGCAGTGTCCTTTGCTAATAACAGGAGGCAGGAGCCAGCTCTTGAGTCAAGCAGAGTAACTCGCCTGTGAACTCGGTGTCACACGGTGAAAGCACATTTGCTCTGGCACGTACTTGGAAGCACAAAAGTCTTTCCATGCAAAGACTGTCTCTGAGTGTGGAAGGGGCCCTTCCCTTCCACACAAGTTGGGTTTGTTTTCCTTTTCCGAAGAACAGCTTCACAACGGTGGGAAACTCGAAGCAACGCAGAGGTTGCATCGTCTGAATTTTATTTGCCTGGCCCGAGAGTAGCCTGAGAAGTAGCCCAGCCTGTTTTGTGGAGGCTGGAAGGGATGCTGCTAGCTTTGATCGTGGCCATCCCAGTGCTTGCAGACGCAGCACACAGCTGGCCTGGCAGGGAGGCAGGACTGCTCCATGCAGAACTGCAACGGTGTGAGTGACTCTCCTCCGGACCCCCAGCCCCAAGCAAACGGCTGGGTTTCAGTCTTTAGGTAGAAATCTGCTGTGTCCACAAATGCAGAAGCAGCTGCATCAAGCACCGAGGCCAGCATTGTGTTACTGGAGCTTTTGGTTTTGGGGTGGTTCAGGCAGAGAACAAATTTTCTTGTTGTTTAGCCCAAGCTTTAAGAGAGTGCAGATCTGGTAACTCCCATTGAACTGGCAGGTGAAGTTGCCAGCAAAACCAGCACTTCTTGGTGTTTCGAGTTTAACCCATTAAAAAACAGGCACGGCCCAGCTCAGGGGTTTGTACTGAGGTGGGCTTTTGGGTACACATCTTCTCTTCCACGCCGTCTGAGGAATCACTAGGCAAACCCCTGAACGCCAGAAGCCTCGCTGACTCGTTCAAGAGTGCTGCATCAGACCCCGAGTGGGTCCCATGGCGCGCTTAAAGCTTGCATTCATATGGATGTGCAGACACTCCAGCATATTAAAATCAATAGATCAGCTCACTGTGGGAGAAGTTTGTTATGAGGTCTACACGGTAAAGCACATTTAATTCACAAGAGGTAGTTTTCTGACAGCACAGTGTTGTCTGTGGGTGGTCTGTGGAGATCACAGGCTCATTTCTTCTGTCACTCTCTGCCGTTAGATGACATGTCGCGTCGTGTCGTGTCATTGTTGGGACACAAGTAAGTGTAAAAGCAAGAGGAGGGAGGGAGAGAGCTGAGAGAGTTAACGTGGCAGAACCTGAGCTTCATCTTTCCACTTGGTAGCTGGTTTTTTCATCGAATGAAAGACCCCAGCCTGCTAATCTGTCCTGCTGATATCTTAAGAGAAATGTAGTAATGGATAAATGTAGATGTAGAAACGAGTGGAATGTTAAAAACCTGCAAAGTACTGATGGGCAACCTTGGCCCCATTTGGGGTTCACGGTGAAAGGCATCCTGACTTCCCAGCTGGTTTTGCATGTCTTGTTTGACACAGAGATAAGGACGTAGATAGTGTGTATAAGCAGTAGCATATTGGTCACGTTACACAGAGACTCTTTCACTTCCTTTGGAGCCGTGGGACAAAAAAAACTCAGGCCACCTAATGTGACAGGGTATCCACAGGCAGACAACCCTGCAGGTGAAGTTTGAACAGCTTGGACTCCTTTTTTGTCGTGGTTTTTTGTGTATGTGTTTGTTTGTGTTCCCCTGCAGCTTGCAGATGAATGTCAGGTGCCTCAGAGCAGTGACAGAAATACAGAACCCAGCCCCAAGGAGCTTAGTCTAATTTTTGCTGTGATGCAGTGAGTGGGTGTTGGCAACATTAAGGCCAGATGGGGTGAGGAAGGCAGAGGCTGCTCACAGAAATCACTCAGTGGCAGCATGTGCACAGTTTGAGGACTCACTGTTAAATAACTTGATGCCTCTCCTCACTGTTTTTGTCCCCTTGTGTTTGGTTTCTTAAACGTGTGTTTATGTCCAGAAGATGCAAAAGCAAACGACACACCACCAAAATGCCCTCACACATCACTGAAGTCTTTGTGTAGGAGCACATCTTCTGTGCAATCCAAAGTTCTAACATGAGTGACATAAATCGTCACAAATTAGTGGAAAACCCTCACTTTCCTTTCCAGCAGTGTGGGGAAATGATTGCCGTTGTTATCTCTCTGGCTGTATTTCAAACTCGTTTCATGCACGTCTTTACCTGTGTGATCAGCACTTCTTATCGGTTGAGCGAGGACCACAGCTGTAGTGGTGAATGAATGGGTGGGCTGTGAGAGGGAGGGATGACGTGGAGGAAACTGGCAACAGTCATTGACAATAATTGGTTTCATACTTAGAATTGTCTTTTATCTGAGCTCTTTGCAGGATGTTGTGGTAGTAGTCTGGAATATCAGAAGGAACCTTCATCATCATGCCAAAGTTAATCTTATTTCTGCTAGTGTTTAAAACGTAATTAATGAACACATCACTGACAGAACTGTTAATCTCCACACCTTTGTCTCTCTCACAGAAGGCAGAGTCTAGCAGCCTAATAAAAAGGGTTGCAAATCAAAGACAGCTCAGCTCCAGCGTTGTTATTATTTGGTGCAAAGATCAGGTTTTCTCCTTCATGCATATCAAGTACTGCTGAGGGACCGTACTGGCTCATTCTCCGTGGTGCTCTTCAAACATTAGCATCAAGAATATCTCCAGTATTGCAAACATATCCGTGCACTAATAATCTGTTTAAATTCACGCTTTTCATCTCTTTCCAAAGACTGGGCAAACTGATTTGCATCTTCATCTGTGGCGTGGGGACTGCCAGGTACTGACCACAGCCCTTTTATCTTAGGGGCTGAAGTACAGGACTTTCTGTGGAGTGGAGATCTCTGTGTCTTTTTCCACACAGAGATTAATATGCTCTTGGCTTCCCGAGCCTGCAAACTGCCGACACTGCTGCTCTTCGTGGGTTTCCAAACAATAGCAGCATGCTGATGGTTCTGCCTGCTTGAGAAACAACAAGCCTTTGGGAAACTGGCAGGGATCGTGGGGACTTGGAGAAACAGTAAATAAGAAATCATTTATCTGATGAGTTTGGTCGTTGTTCTCCTCCTCAAGAGCCTGGGGAGAGCGCAGCTTCCCTCCAGTGAGTGCCATCACTCCCAGCATCTCATAAGAGCTTGGCTCTTTTGGTGGGAGTTGTGTGCAGTGATTTGTTGTGTGACGTTTGTATGGACACCTGTGGCTCCTGTGTTGCTGTTGGTACTGCAGTAACACCAGCTGGGGTGGGCCAGGTGCCTGTTAACTAGTCCAGTGAATGCAGACATGCCAAAACGACAGACTCTATCCATGGCCCCAGCTCTGCTCCTCTTGTTCTGTGCGTTTCAGTTGGGAATGGCCTCCCATGGAAATGCACACTGAATCTGTGAGTGGTGCGTTCTGACTGACTTGTCAAACAGCCCTTAACATATCTTTGTCTTGTTAATGCTCAAAACCTTGTTTATGGGCAGAGAGGAAATGCATCTTACATAAAGCTAGTAATTTGCTTTATTCGGTGTAATTGAAATCTTCAGCGGCCAATTAAAGAGTCATTAAGAGGTTAGATCCATTATTACTGAAGAAAAAGAGGGCTTCTGTGCAGAAAATGCTTTAATAATAATAAAGCATGTAACATTGTTATACACTTGGGCATTTTCTACTCTCTTTCCTTGATGTTAAGCTCGCCCTTCCTCTGCTTCTCTGAGTCTTTAGGTTGGTGGGTTTCTTCTGCTGGTGGTGTTACCTGTGTTGGCAGCGTGTTGGAGATGTTCACGTTAATGGCTTCTCCTTCTTTACCCTAGGGTAAAGACTTAAAGATCTTTTTATGAGCTTGCTAAGATGCATCTAACATCTACATCTAGCTAACATCTACATCTAGCTAAAATCCGCAGCTCGGATGGCGTGGATGGGAGGAGGAGCTGAGGCAGAGCAGCATCGTTCCTCGTTGCTTGGTTGTGCCAACGGGAGACAATGGTTACAAAATCTTTCATGAGTGTGGCAAAGGCATGGCCTGGTTTCACACAGATTTCACGGTCTGGTTAGTTTATAATGAGTTTCATGCAGGACTTGGAATGCTCGTGGTTTACAGCTCGTGAACCTTACTGGCAGGAAGAAGTCAGGCAGCGTTCACTCCTGCAAGACCCTTGCTGTTGGGAAGGGAAGGAAGCAGTGCAAGCAGGAGAGGCTGGTTCAGACTTTGGGGCCGAGCTGTGATGGATGGGTCTGAGAGATAAACAGAGGATAATGTAACCCGTACGTTTTGGTTTGCAGTTTCTGAAGTGTGCCATTTCCTTTCTTACTTTCTTCCCCTGGGAAAAATTGGCTTTAAGATGTGCACGTACCTGGAGGAGTCTGAGGAAATGACATAGTTACTGCTCTGTCCAACAGTTTCTTCTGTATTTGAAATATCCAAAGACAATAGCATTACGTTTCATTACTCCAGTGTAATCTGGGCAGATCACTTCCCTTCAGTGCAGGTTAATGTAATACACAACTTAATTTAATGATTCAATTTAGTTGTACATATGAATGTACAGTAAGTATAACCCAGGAACATTTATTCTGGATGAACTTTCCACGGGAGCTGGTTCCTGAAGGAAGCAAACCCACATTACGTATACACAGCAAAGCTGTTTTCTCCAGCAGCACTTGAACCAGGGAAAAAGCCCAGCAGCATGGATGCAGCGTGGCTCTGAGGCAGGCGAGAGAGTGCCACAAAGCGGTAAGGAGTATCATTATTTCTTTAGCTGATGTTCAGGAGCTACAGAAGTCCTTTGTCTCCAGAGATGCACATTGCAAGAACTCCTCCAAGGGTGGCTAGTCTGAAAAAGGGTGTCAGAGCAATGGTGCACCATAACAGCACCTTTCAGATGCTCATTCTGGAGCGAGGTGTTCATTATTGGGTTCGAAAACAAGTGGGTTTGTGTCCTCCTATAGAAGTGTACATAATTAACTGTTCTTTACCCTGGCTGGCACGTGAAATTAAGGAGTGCTTATAGCCAGTAGTTTCTGTGCATAGGTTGCCCATTCATACACTGCAATAGGAGAGAAGTATTTGTCCATTTCCATAAATCTGCTTATGATTCTCTCCTAGAAGATGAAAGTAATTATCCACCCACACAAAATTAGGGAATGAAATAACACTAATAAACACAGTCATAAAAGAGATTTGCATAAAATATATCCTTAATTTGAAGTATCAACATAGGGCCTAATATATTTTTAAAAGCTTTGCCTCTTGCTTTTTTCCTCCTTCTGCTGCTGCTTTTGTGGAACAAGTCCCTGTCACTTTTGTGCTGACTGCTGCAGCTCTTGGTGCAGTGACCTCTACTGAACTTACCCCAAAAGAGAACATCAACCAGATACCACGGAGGGAACGTTCTCCTGGGATGGGGATGTGCTGCAGCAAGGAGGCTGATCTTTCCTAATTTCCCTGAGGGTCTGTGACATCCAGTCCCAGGACTCCCATCTGTCTTGTCAGTTAGTGAGCCTGCTCTCACAAACCTCAGTCCCAAATCTCTGTGCTGGCTTTTGCCCACGCCCCATTTCTGCAGCACAGTTATATACTGAAACTCTGAGCTTGGGTACTGATCAGAATGATTTTTCTTTCTCTTGGGCAAAAGATGTAATACCTAAACTAGGGAGAAAATGTCAGACATGCCCCTGAAGTTGTTTTTTGAAGTTGCTGGGTCCTCTGTAAAGGTGAAGATTTGACACAAACATAATCCATTGTCAAACACTCTCAAAGAAAGCCTCTTCACAGGGAGATATTAGGTGCTATTTTGGCTTCTTTTCCCATGTGTGATAGCTGCTGCCATTCCACTCATTAAAAAAGACTGAAAAACCAAAGAATTCAAGGTACTTTGTAGAAGAGAGTTGAAAGCACTGTTATGAAGTTGTAATTAGAACAAAACCCCACAACACTGTCATCCTGAATCTGGTCTATAATGCACTGCTGTGCACTGTGCTGTGCACTACTGTGCACAGCCCTAAACGTAGAGGGTTGTATTCAACGGCACAAACCTTGGCAAAGGGATGTGTCTCACTTTTCCTTCCTGCAGCTAAGGAATTCCAGAGCAGAACTGTACGAGGGAAAGGTTCCTTTCTTCTTTAGAGTCACAGTTCGAATTTAGGTTGATAAACTTTCAGTGTCTTTACTATGTGAAGATCTTTGATAACCTGCTGACATGTGTGAGGCAGACTGATTCCTGTTGTCCAGCTTCTGAGACACAGATGTCAGGGGGTTTTGTAGCATGGCTGTTAGTTACTCAGCAAGCCCAGCAGACTTGAAGTTGTTTTCATAGGCTGTGTCAAAAGGTGTCGTGCAGCTCTCTTGGAGTAGCTGAAGAAGGGAAAAACCACCAGTGGTCAGCTGACTCATCCACAGGAGAAATAGTTCTCTCTCTGCCATGTGGAAATCTCACAGTTGTTTTCAAAGCTGGTTAAACTATCTCCTGTTGGAAAGCCCCTTGGGATCGGTGTAGATGTCAAAGGTCTGCTGGTGGCCTGGGTGTAATACAGTAGCAGTGTATTATGTAGCTGGGTGTAACATAATCAACAACTGTTGATATTACATTATGTTATATCATGTTATATCACATCATGTCATATATTACATCATATATGATATCATAGTCTGTAGACTGAGCAGTTCCTGGATTAAGTTCTTTTGGGGAGTTTCCTCCAGGAAAAACAGAGTCTCAGTAGCTTTCTCACTCTGTGTGCAGCAGGCACAATGCTTGGTGCCTCACGGCTCTGCTGCCCTCTCTCCAGAGGTGGATTTCTAGTCCCACACACAATTCTCTGAGAGCTGTGAAAAACAGAGGAAATGTGTTTCCAAGACAAAATGTGTACTGAAATGTAAACAGACACTGGACTAACAACTAATAAACACCAGAGACCTGGTTCCACCTTCCATTTTACAGATTAATTCAGTCCTTATTAAACTAATGGACACGGGAGACTGTCAGTGTCAGTCAAACATAATGCCAAAGCCAAGAAGCAAACTGCTTTTCGCACCAGCCTGTTGGTGATGCCCTTGGGATCTAAAGGACACTGTTACAGTGATAGGTGCTCCCTTCTACAGCCACCTGGCAGGAGGTTGTAGTGAGGTGAGGATTGGTCTCNTTCTATGTACAAATCCTAAAGTGGATTTAGAAAACTCCTGAGAAGGAGCCTTCACACTCTCCCTGGGCAGCCTGGACCAGGGCTCCCTCACCGGGAAATAGTCTTTCCGTATGTTTAAATGTGTTCAAACAGAACAGGAGCTATAGCTAAAGCATTTTCTCCTCTGGCTCAAGGAAACACAAGTCTTTCCATTCAGAGGAAGAGAGCCTGTGGCACGTCTTGGTGCACCACGTTCTGGTGCATTCACTCTCTGCACTATGAGGGGTGCAGAGGCTGCACTGAGTGTACCAGGGAGCTACTGCAGGTTAGAACCAGTGTGGTAGGATGGGCTGCTGGCTGCTTGCGGTCACTGGTCCCCTCACACCTGCACGTGCCTCTGCTCTGTCATGAAAGGGCTGAGGACAGGAGTGAGTAACCAGTGTAAAAAGGAGAATGGCAGACAGGTTTTTTTCCCTTACTGTTCTGTCAGTTGATGTGCTCATGTTGTAACAGCAGCTGTATTTTGTTGACTGCGGTGTGAGCTGCAGCGGGAACAGCATCAGCCCGATGGCATCTTCTGCAAATGCAGCCTCCCTTTTGAGTTTGTGGCTCATCATATGTGTATTGGCTTATGTAGAGGTGTTTGCAGAGCAGGTGAATCAAGTGATGCAACTGAAGGTTGGGTTGATTTTAGTATACCCACCAAAGAAGTGTTTTTCACTGACAGATCCTGGAACAGCTTTCAGCACAGGTGCCAAACGTTTATCAGCAATTCGCAAACATAAGTTAGTGTTAAGCACCAACCGGCATTCTCTCATGTTTCAAAAACCCTTTAAAAGTCATTCAGGTATCCCCACTTAAGCCATTTGTATAAAGGGACTAGTTTGTTAAATGATGCCACAAGAAGGAATCGACTTTGTAAGATGTCTGGAAGCAGATAACATTTGTTTAAAGAATCCCTACAAAATGCCCCGTTTAAATGCCCTAAAACTCTAAACATTGACTCAATGTCCATCGAGAAGCTTTATCTTTGTAACCACTAGAGTGGATGCAGTGAGTGAATCACAGATCCCATTGGATCTGGAGCAGGTAACAGTGTGTTTGGTACCAAGTATAGGAGATACTAGATGGGATTTTGATACTGGAAGTGGATGGGCTTTGCACGTTGGTATGGAAGTAGGTGGACATATTATGCCAGAATGGATAGAAACTATCTTCTCTGTGTACAAAATAGGCAGTTTCTATCTCATGCTATTACTTTGGCTGTATTTGGTCCTGAGTACCTGAGTTACAAAGCAGGCACTCAAAATACCCTTAAGTGTGATAGCAAAGATGCCACCCTGTAATAACGTGTGCTGGCTAGCACTGCTGCAGCCAGCCACAGTCAAGGGCAGGAGGAGAAGCACAACGTGTTTAAATTTGTCTCGCTGTGTGGTTACACGTACTCAGGTAGAGATGTCTTCCAGCAAATACATGGCAAACACAAAGGAGCACTTGCTGAGAATTAATGATGCAGTGCTATAAAATACACTGGGTGTACATGCTGAAGCTGGTCTCCCTTCGCGCCAGTGTCTCGGGGAAGCATGGCTTGCTTAAGATGCTGCTTCTTTCCACGACTGATTCCTTGTTGCAGCTGAGAAAGCAGTAACATAAAGCAAACAAAGGGTCGCTCACTAACCTCACATATCAATTTCTAGGCTGAAATTCAGCTTGTCGTCTTATTATCTGTTGTTGATGTTATGGTAATGCCTACAGGTGTCAACTGCGATTAGCTTCTCAGCTCGCTGCTTGCTGTGCGAGGGCACAAATAACAGGCAATCCATCGTCCTCTGCTAGACATGGCAAAGAACAGGAGAGGGGAAAAAAAAGACTAGAGATGGAGGAGCAAGATGATTTTCCAAAACTCAGAGGTCGATCAGAATAGACCGAGAGTCTGCTGGCTCCAGACACGGTTGTCTGGGACAGGAATCCCATAAAGTAAAGGCTTTGTCTTGAGCATCGTAAAGCCCCAAGGAACAGTTTAAAATATTTCCATCGACTCTGGGTTAAGACATACTGTTGTGTTTCCTTCTTTTCGATTGCTTTGAGATGAACCTTTCCTCTGGTCTGCATGACTTGGGGCAGGATGTTGATAAAAGAGTGAGGAGTTTCATCTTACAGTTAAATGGAGCATGTTTATGAGCCACTTAAGCTCTTCCCCCCCCCCCCCCGCCCGATGTATTTGCCTCAGTAGCTTTGTTATTAAGTGTGAAAGATGTAGATGGAAGGTTGATTTTGTTTACCCAAAGCCATGACATGAATGTACACAATCAAGAATATCTGTTCATCTATTTATTTTACAATAATAGCCAGAATTGTTTCACTCCAGGTTTTTTTTTCCCCCTCTCTCGGGCAAAGTGAAGCTGCAAATAGCTTTTGAATAGTTTTCCATCACGTTTCAGGAGAAATCAGCCGTAATTTGTCCATTCTCGTGGCTGCTCATTGTGAATGTGTATCTCAGCTACAACGCTGAGCTAAAGATGAATGGAGTTATGCCAGACCACGTTGTGTTTTAATTCTTATAATGGTGTGAAACTAACGCTAGACAAGGTGAAATCTGGAAAGCTAACGTGGTCCTTGGCTGCTGCTAACCTTAATTTCTGTTTGGCATTTCTAAAGAGCAAGGTATTAGCAGGCTATTTGGAGACAAGGCACTGGTCTACCTGAAAGAGGATCGTGGCTTCTTTTTGCTCCATGACATAAAAGAGAGAGAGATGCAAGATGTATGTCCCCGGGCAGGTTGGGAGGAAGCTTGAGGGAGTCGGTGGTTAGTCAAACGAGAAAGAAGAGGCAAGTTGTCCTTTAACCCCCCTTGCTTATTGATAATAGCTCCCAGGGGCAGCTTCATAAGTATGTGAGTTAGAAAGCCCTTGCCATACACTTTGCAGACTGTTACCCGTAGCTCTGTGTTTGACCACACGTCGTTCATCAGAACTTACCAAAATGGCCAGAGGATAGACTCAAAGTTTCTGAAAGGAGGAATACAAGAGGCTTTGTTGTACAAAATATTGTGAAGCATCCCCATTTACCTCCTCTTGCCAGCTCTCATCTGTGAAGCTTCCACCGTGCTTGTTTTTCGCTGTTTGAATCATCCATTTGAATATTGCAAATGCTGGTCTAACGTACACAATCACCTACACAAAGGCAGAGCAGATTCATTCCCACAGTTATTGAAAGAAGTACCCTGCATTTTCTATTTTTTCTCTTTCCTCATTCAGTTTTTCCCTCCCAGAGGAAATGAGTCAGAGGACTCTTAATTCCTCATTCTGTCTGTCTCTCTTCCTCGTGCTCGCACAGACAGGCCTCTCAGAGATTTCCCCTCCGCTTGTCTCCGAGCATCTCAGTGACATGGGGAAGGTCTCCTGTTTCGATATCTTTTCTGAATTCCTTTATGACACAGGCCATAAATATAAATTTCTGCATCTTGTCCTCCACTCTGGCTATGCAAGACCCTCAAAAGAGGAATGAATCGTGGTGCATTTTCCACTCCTTACGCTTTCTGAGAGTACCAATTGATGCTGAAATGAGGAACAAGCCCAAAAGTGTGTCTCTGACCAATGTGCTTCACCCTGGCACAAGCACTTCACTCAGTGAGTGCGGTGGCAGCTTTGTTTATGAGCATCAAGGCTCCTCCATAGGCTGTTTTTCAGCAAGTGAGATCAGAAGACAGGAGTGTATTGGCTCTTGCTGGTTTGTGCAGCTTAAGCTTGTGAACCTCTGATAGTAGCTGAGAGGTCGGGGTTTTTTTTTTTTCCGGAGTTCTTTAAAATAAATGAAACTCTCCCTGCTCATAAAATCGAGAGCCTGTTGTCAGTGAAGTATTTGAACTGAACTCAAGGTTTCCTGCCTGCTTAACTCTATGCTTTTTCTAAGGAGGTCTCCTCAGAGTACATCCTAATCTGATGGAGGTTTCTGAATGCAACCTCAGGGTCATTCTGAACAGCAGCAAACAGAAAATGCTGACAGAATTGAAACCATTGCCATTCCTTCTGTTTGTTTTCATTGCCTTCTGTTTGGTTGGAAGTTCTCTGTGTAGCTCTGACCAGTGAGAGGAACATCTTGAGGGCGTTGCTCTTCACTTTCCATAAACACATCACAAAACTACAACTTTGTGAGGGTTTTTTTGTTTACTTCTTGAAAGATCATTTATCATCAGCCAGGGGGAAAAAAAGAATACACCACTCAACCTCCTTAAAGTGCAGCTTGCTCTTTTTTTGGTGAATAAATACTCAGTGACAGTCCTCATCTTCCGAATCTTGGATGCAAATGTTAAAAGCCTCCAGGACAATATAAATTGTGGCCCTTCACAAATATAGTTTCCCGGGCAACTAAAGGGCCTGGTGTTTCATAAACACTGTGCTCACAAGCAGCAGCACTGGCCTATCTGCTGGAAGATTGTTTTATATTTAAGCATGTTAATTTTAGAATCCTTTTCACCTTCCTAACACAGGTCTGGGCTGTTTGAGAGTGAGGCGTGAAAATGTGTTGTGCAGCTGCACTCGGAGGTGAGGGTTGGGCTGTAAACATGGAAAGTGTGATAGAAGAAAGCCGTCAGATCCCCTCGTGTGCTGCAGCAGCATCCTTCCTCTGCCACCCAGCCCTCTGTCAGTGCAGGCTGCTCTGTCTGTTGGAAGGTGACTGTTAAATCTCAGGTGAGGCTTTTACTGCAGCTCGGTTATGGAAAGGGTGATTATTTTTCTTGACCAAGTGTATTTGGGTTGTACTTATGTATCAAATCCCTCTTGCTCTGCTTGTGGGGATTTTTGTGGTGAACACATGTGATCACAGCATTACAAGCTTGGCTAATGTATGTTCTATTCAAGTACTAATGCGGGATGGTACATAAACCCTTCCCTTCTTATATAGGGCCATCAATCTAGTATATGAGCAGCTAATTAATTGACGCGACTGGACTTAAACGACTTGTCAATAGATTAAATGTCAAGTCCAGAACCAGGATGCCAAAAAGTGATTTGAGTGACTGTCTAATTGTGCTTGGGGTAATGTATTTCCAGTATTTGCAGTGTGATTAGTCTTGTTGAGATTTAGAGAGCATGCTGAATGCTCTGCTGATAGGATTTGGTTTCCTTGTGCAACCCAAGAGGTGTTTTAGGCACAGTACTTTTGGAAAGTGAAGCAGATCTTGTCCTCAGCTATATTTACATAAGTCTTCCTGATTTCTGCACCAAATGTGTTCATGCATATCCGAGTACCACGGAAAACAATGACCTAGATTAGAAGATTGTTTTAATTATGTATACCCAATTTAGTACATTTTAAAGAGTTACTCCATTTTTTAACTAATTTCAAGTGAGATGAGAACTTGTGCTTATTTGTTGAGACATCTGTCTCCAGTGAAGTTAGCTCACACAGATTTAGAGGTTCCATCATGTCCTATTTTTTCCTTTGTCTGACCATCCAGCTCTCTTTTTTTCTTCTTTCTTTCTTTCTTCCCCTCATGTTTTTTGAGGCTTTTTCTTTCTTGCTTTCTCTCTTTCCCTTTTTGATTCCCTCTTCCTGTCTTTCCATGTTTATCTCTTTCACTGTCTATTTCTCTCTCGGGTGATGGGAGAAAGAAAAGAAACACTCTTCATTTTCCTCATTTATTTTCTTCCCTCAGGTGCAAACGTTGGTTTCACTCTGTTCATGCAGACTGCTCAGATGATGATTAACACAAGATTAGCACACTGGAAAACCTGTAGAGAATCTAGAGGGCTAGAGCCTGTGACCTTCTGTAGGGATATGTCCTATGCCTGACTTCACTGGAGATTTTCACTAGAAAAGCCTAAGGAAAAGTAAAGTACAGATTTCAAGGTTTTCTCTTCTGGCTGCTTGTAGCCCTTCATCGATCAAAGCATGTTAACTTCTGAGACTTGAAACAAATTCTTAGGGTTTTGGCTATTTTTGCACAGAAAGGCAGTGACCTGCTCAGGTCACATCACCAAACTGGTCAGTAAGTGTAAAGGCATTTAATCATAAATTCATAAAGGTATCCCGTAGTCACTGTTCTGAAGTCTCAATGTCCCTCAGAAATAGTTCAAGGCATGCTGGTGACTATATTGTGTGTTGAACCCTGCATTATCCATACATTCAATGAGACTTGAGCTGTGAGGTACAGATCCTCACAAGTATTTCTGTCTCAGAGCCTCAAGATTGATTCTAGAGATAATTGAGCACCTAAGTAGAAGTGATGAAGCCACGATCAACTGCTTTCAGCTGCCTTGTAGTCATTTCTTCACAGCCAAATCTTTACTAGCAGACTCCTTGAAAGCCCTGGGTGCTGGTGGAAGCTGTGGTTCACATGGAAGCGAGCGCTAAGAATAGGCAGGAAAACACTGATTTCTCACAAGTAGGGCTTAGTTTGGTGAATGTTGACTGAGGAACCATTTGCCACTTGTCAGGCTCCACATCAGGAGGGACAGATGCGAGCTGTGGACCATTCTGTGGGCACAGCAAAGCTAAGCTGGTTAAACTCTTGAGAAATGGCTTGAAATGCCTTTCCTCTGCAGAAGGATATCCAACTCTCTGGTCCATGACAGAAGACCTCGGGCTTCCAGCTTGTGCCTGAGGTGGATACCCATTGTTGACTTGTGCTGCAGAAGCTGGGTGACAATAATGCTGCAGCTGTGCCAGGAGTACTTGCTTGAGCACCTTTCAGGATTTGTGCTGAAAATGTTGTAGCTGTTGAATTCAATTTCACAGAGTCACAGACAGGGGAGGGTTGGAAGGGCCCTGCAGAGCTGCTGCAGCCCCAGCCCCTGCTCAAGCAGGTTCCCCTCACTCAGGGAGCAGAGAATCATGTCCAGGTGGGGTTGGAAACCTGCAGAGAAGGAGCCTCCACACCCTCCCTGGGCAGCCTGAGCTCTCTCGCCTCAGCACCAGAGGAGTTTCTCCTTGGATTAACGTGGAACTTTTTGTGCTTTTGTCCATTACCCCTTCTTCTGTCACAGGAGACAAACAGAAAAAAAGTGCCACCCCCTCCTGTTGACATCCACCTTTTAAATCCTTGTAAGCGTTAATGAGATCCATTTGGGCCAAAACATCCAAGAGGTACCCAGTCATGCAACTCCCTGTGCTCTCAGTGGAATTAAGCCTCCAACTCTGGGCATTCCTACTTGAGGCTGGATGAAGTGGTGCACAAAGAGCTGTATAAACCTGAGCTCTCCGTTGGCACGGGGAGGGTGAGAGAGGTTGTGACAGCTTGGGGACCGAGCTGCTGTTGCGTGGCTGCTTGAGCCACACTTGCAGCCCCCGTGGGCATCTCAGGGGGCACCACGGGCTGGTAATCCCCCTGAACGTGCCCGTGAACGCCTCCTGCTCCCCACGCAGCCAGTGGCTCTGGGCTTGGCCTTCGTTAATTATTAGACGTTGTGTTTCAAAGGTCGAGACCGGAACCGCTGGTACCGAACGCGCGCTCAGAAGCGCACCCTGAGACGGTACCGGCGTGATGGGGCCTCTGTTTGCTCAGGCACCGGCAGTAAAATCTGAGTTCATTAATGGTGAGAGCCTATCCAAACAGGAGGGAGAGGGTTATTTATACATCTGGCAGTGAAGAGGTGAACTTTATTCCCACCGTAGCCCCGGTGGCTGTAGCTTACAGAAGCTGAATGTCTTCCCCCTGACGGCTGTTGCTTTGTTAATTCTGTGTTTGATCATAACTATTTATGCAGTAACCCCGGAATACATTTACCATAACTGAGTTAGAGCTCCAAACATGTTTTAAAAGAGGCATTTGAAGACTCTTCTTGTTACCATATGCTCAGTAACAGGAATAATAGAGTTTACCGTGATGAGGTCATACATGGAGAAGAAAGAAAGGCATGATCAGGCAGCATCAGGGAGATAAGCGCTGCCTGTGCTACCAGGAGGGATCATGGCTGGGCTATCATGTGCTTGCAACTACACAGCTTAGGTTTTTGCTCTTAATCGTACTGACGAGCACAAGAACACAGCATCAGGGCCGGGGATTTCCAGAGCATTAGCCATCACTGCAGGCAGAGCATATGAGAAGCACATGCTGTGTGTTCAGGCTAAGAAGTCTGACAGGTCTGTGGGGGACTGGAGGTCTGGGAAAGTTAAACTGGTGAGAAGAGGTTTTCCCTTTAGGAAATCAATATGAAATATTGTTAGAATTTTCTTTGGCTCCCCTTCAAACAGCATTATGGCCTGTGTAGTGCTGAAAGGGGAAGGGCTCTTAAGCTGTGATACAGGAGAGACAGCAGGGCATGTAGGTTATCCTAAAATAGAGGCTGTTGCTTCCCTCTTGACTGCCAAAGCATGTATCACCAGTACCCCTATGAGAATGAATGCCACACACAGAACTGAAAGGGGAAGGGAGGGTGAGGCACAGCTTGACTATACAGGCAAATCAACCCCCAAAACCCTGCCACTACCCTTTTTCCAATACCTCTGGAGCGCTTTTTGCCCAGAAAACGACATTTGATAATGAACAGAAATCCCCCAGCAAAGATGTGTTTCGGGATCCTGAGCAACTGAGTGGTGTGTCAGAGCAGAACAGGAGGATGATCCCTGCCTCCTCCCAAACGGATGTCTTATTGTGCTGGAGAGTAAACGGTCAATACCAAGGCACCGGAGCAGGACAGCATGCTGCCATAGTAATGGTGTCATTAATGCGTCTGTGTTGCCTCCAGGTATGTGTAAGTACACTGAGGAGGCAGCTGGTTGCCTGGAATTGTCCTGTTTGCTCAAAAGCTTCCTGTGTCTTTCGGAAAGAACTCTTCTGGTCCTGTTGAAGGCTGTGCTGCACGTGTATCTGTTCCAGGAGAAGAGTTTCTCCTCATGGCCTGAGGAATGATCACAGCTGCTTGTCAGAAGTGCAGATTCATGCAGCAGAAAGCGAGGCCAGGTAGAGTGTAAAAGGGCTGTAGCAGAGAGGGGAAGCTGAGCTCAGGCGGGGAGTGGTGTAAGGAAGCATCCAGAAAGCCACTGAATCCAAGGAGGACTGCAGCACCCTGCTGCTCTTCTGCTTGGGATGAAGTGAGCCTCACCTCAGGTGTCTGCTCTGTGTACTGCAGCTGAAGGAGATCTTCTCTCATCTCTTACGGAAGGGGAATGTCTCTCTCTGCCTTCCCTGTGTGTCAGTGTAGCTACCCTCTAGATATCTGGACTTCGATGTCACGGTTGTTTTCACTGATGTTGTGGTATAACATAAGAATATAGTATGTTTAATAAGAATATAGTATGTTTAATTATCAAATAAACTCTTATTTTAAGGCCTGGTACCCACTTAGAATTCTATGCTTGCCTCCCTGTGCCTAGTGCCTGGGGCACCTTCAGTGATGCTCTCGGTAGAGCTTTTCCCTAGACATTTTGCTGGTGCCCGTGCTGTTGGTAGCACATTTGGGAAAGCAGTTTCCCAAATGTGCTACATTTTGCTGGTGCCCGTGCTGTTGGTAGCACATTTGGGAAACTGCTTTCCACACCCATGTTTCCTTTCTCTCTGCTCCCCTTTACATCAGAGTGGGATGATCATAGAATCACAATCTTTCAGTGCAGTTAATTCAGGCCCTCAAATTACATCAGGCTGTGGGGAAACCGTGCACTGTGATCTACAAGGGTAACAAAACTCAGATGCAGTGGTAGTTCTGCCTATCTAACAGTAAAGAATGACCATCACTTGGTGTATCTTTGGGTAACTGCTTCGAGCAGAACTGCTTGGAAACTAAACTCTCGTCACTTCTGGTTCTACCTTGGCGAGCGCTGCCCTGATTCCACCTGGTTTCTTAGTAATACTTAATAAGGAAGCGTGTTGATGGAAAATGTTAAATCCCTGTTGTAAACATTTAGGTCCTTTCTGATAATTAGTAGCATCCACATCAGGGAGGTGGGAGGTTTGCATGTGTGTTTCCAGGAAGGTGGGATTCGTTTGCAGGAGCGGAGAGGCACGATGTACACTCAGAGACTTACACGTGTGCATATTGCTGCGTGGGTTGGCTGAGCACTTGGTTAGAAACACAAATAAAGCACGCTGAGGGGTGTTCTGTGTGGAATGGCATCAGAGCTTCGGCATCTCTTGTTTGCCTGCAGAGCTGGGGGGTGTTTGCTACGTGAAGTCAGAGTGGGCAATGGGGCAGGGCAGCATGAAATATATGGGTAGGTCTGTGGTTGGAAGTAATCGAGGGCTACTGCATCCCCATTTTGCATTTGCTATGTTTTGGTTTCATGATAGTATTTGGGATGACTTTTAGCAGGCACTCTGAATTGGAATTAGAAGCATGTATGTGTAGATATTGTATAGACATAGATGTGTATATATATATACACACAAGTGATTTTGCAGTGAGTGATTTTGGAACTAAGTTTAAATTGAAACTCCTTGAAGTGGGTTAAGACATCCCAGTTATCTGATCAGTGGAATGGAGTCGCTGACCTACATTTGTGAGGCAATAATTTGAAAGGATCATTAGTGGAACATATCTGGCAGCCTCATTTGCATTTGAGATAACTCAGAATTATTAATTATCACGTTACACCCAGGCAAACTTCCAATTTCTGCGGAGGAGAAATATCTAGGCCTTTGCAGCTTTGAAAGGAGAGAGCCCAAACCAGCGATGTAACAAGGGATAACTGTATGGGATGAAAGGGATTTGCTCTCCTATGGATTTCCTACTGTGCTATTTCGAATCTCTTGACAGGGTTGCAGGGCTAGCCTCATTTCTTTCTCCTTGATCTATTTCTGGGTCTGATCTTGGTCCTTTGGCACGTAGTGTCTCACAGTGGAGTTTCAGGATTCTTTCCTGTATCTGTGTGTGTACATAAGATACCTCCACAGCAAAAATGTCAGGCTGACTGTACCAAACACTGGGAAACCAAAGCTGGGGTTTCCCCACAGGTTAGTCTTCCAACTGCACTATTGTACAGAGTTGTGGCATGTTGCTTTTCCCAGCGATGGCTTGTGAGAGCCTGGAGGGTGTTCTGCCTGGCTCTGGTCCAGTCTGTCCCATTCCTGGCTTGGTACAGTTTGTTTCTCTCACTCAAGCAGAACTGTGGGGCTGGCTTGGGAAGCAGAGAAGAACACTGGGGATGATCTATCCCTTGAGCTGCTAGATCCATTCAGTTGGTTTCGTCACCAGTGCTGTGATGTCTGCATCCTTCTTGGAGGCCAGAGTGCAGAATCTGTCTCAACCTGTCCCAGCAGTCACATGCATAATCGTGTTTTGGATCCAGGCAAAAATGCCAAGTCCGTGAATGTACCCGTAGTCATATTTCACCATAGACCCCACTGACTGCTTCTAGCTGCTTGTGCAGTAGCTTCAGTGCCACAGCTGCTGGGCTTGACATCAGCTTGCTCTGGTGGTTCCAAGCAAGGCTCTGTCTCGCAGCACATCTGAGTTCCTCACCAGAGGACACTGCAGGGTTAAAATTTCCAGAGCAAACTGTTGTTTGACATAGAAGGCCAGAGGTGTGGGAAAAGGTGGGTTGGTGCAGCAGTTGGATTCAGTACTGCTGAATCAGAACTGTAGGACGTATCCTTGCAGAAGACATTTGATATTTGTGCTCGGCTCCTGGGGTGCTTATTTAAATAAAGGAAATCTTATCAAAATGCTGCTTGATGCTCCTGACCTTCAGCAACCGCTGGAAACAGGAGTTTGAACTTTGGTCTTTTGTGGGGGAATTATTCCTTCAGGGAACTGTGGGTTTGGCTGCTTCCCTTCTTGACTCTCCACATGATCTCTGTGGTGGGTGGGCACCTGTTCACTAGGTACTGCAGTTACCTGGTGCCTCTTCTACTTGGGTCTTGTTCATCCCTCAGTCTTCTGTTTGGGTCTGATAGTCCCAGTGATGCCTGACTTGGCTTATTTCCCAGCTGGCAGCTACCAATACCATTTCTATTGTCTGCATCAGACTGGTTGGTTTGGGTTCCGTGGAGTTTGGTTCCCTGGTTGGGTTTCTCAACATGAGCACTTGCTGATGCAGTGTTTGGTTTGAGGTCTTAAAGGTACTGAGGCTGTTTGCTGCTTCTCTGCCTGTCTGTGCTTAGGGCACGGACACAAACTGTCTATTCTGCTTCATTACGTGAGGCTCCGTGAGTGCAGACCTGATGGTTGTCTCTGGAGCTTCCAGATACCTGAGGTCTGTAATGTGCACAACTCAGGTTCAACTGAACCTGTAAACATGGTCACAACTGTTACAGTAAGGCCCACTTTGATTAGAATGGCACTTTGTGTGCATCATTTACAATAATGGGATGAAATATTTAGTTTATGTGGAAAAAAAAAATCACCTGGTAGCTTCATTTGAACCTTGGGCCCAACCATCTTCTGTCTAGTCATCCAGGAATGAAATTGCCTTTGCTTCCAGCTGGGGATAAAAAAAAAGCCCACAAAACAAACAAAAATCCCGCAGCAGATTGAAAACCCAACATCTTTTCTGTGAGCTTTCTTCCCTGAAGCAGCTATCTTTTTTTTTTAAGGAAACACTCTTCAGTTTCTTCTTGTACTCTAATTCTGTGCAATTTCCCACAGCTTTCTGCTGCAGCCCCTGGCACCTTCAGACTTGCGCCTCTGATTCAAACTGTTCTTTGTCTATGTAGTGAACCTATTTGCAGCATATTTAGGACCTTTAAGGAGGACCATTAGCAGATCTCAGAGCGTGGTTCCAGGGCAGGATATCCCAAACCTTCCCAGCATAGTGTCAGTCGGCAGTCACTGTGCCCGGTCCTTCGCTGGTTGCTGGTTGCTGGATGTATTTACCCGCTGTACCTCCCCCTACATGGGCAGCGTGGATGAGAGCTGTGTGGCTGGGAGACCAGAGCTCTAAGAAACCAAAGTCAGGTTCAGAATGTAGGTTCATAATTGATCCAAGACAGCCTGAACTATTCTCCTGAAGTGGATGCTTTCGAGAGAGCTGAGACTTTGCGCTCCCACTGTTGTACTGTACTGTTAAAAGTGAGTTATTCCTTGGCCAGGGGAGGTCCCAGAGCCTGTTAAACATAAGGCTGCTGGCACAGGATGGGGACAAGAGCAGCAGAAGGGAGCGCAGCATCGGGGCAGCGTCTCAAGCTGCCTTGGTATCCCCTGCCCCACATTCATTTGATGCATGAGTAGAAGCACTAACGAGCACAGGGTGCAGAGCTTACAGGATCCATCCTAGCACAGGAACCAGCTGCAGAATGACACAGCGTTGCATCAGGAAGGGTCAACTCTTCAGAGCGGGTTTGGGGTGTCTCAGGCAGTGGCTGCGCTGCTGTGAGCAAAGGTTTTGGCGTGGAGATGGTAGTGTCTTTGCAGCACTGTGCTGTGCTCAGGAGATGTACAAGCACCAGTCGGCTTTAGGACATGTGCCTTTGCAGGGTGTTAGGTGACTGGCTTTATTTGGACTGTGCAAAGACATCTAGCTCCCTAAATAAACTGACTAATTAAACTGTGCAATGTCTTTTGCCAATAAAGCTGCATTGCTGGATCACATTAGTGATGCCGTTATACTTGCATCCTACTCTTAGCAGCAGCCGCATCTTGATTACTCCAAGTGCTACACGGTAATCCTGCATGCACTACTTACTAAGAAAAAAGGCAGCTCCAGGAGCAGTGGTGTTCCCTGCCAGGAGCTGGAAGAACGGCAGGGGTGAGCTCTAACACGCCGAGCTGTTGGTGCACGATATTGTGTTGCTGGAGACAGCAGCAGATCGCTTTCATTAATCGTGCAGTTGTGCAACTTGGAGTTTTGCATCTTGTGTTCGGTTGGAGAGCAGGGGGAGACTTTACAGGCTCTAGAGGAATTGTTTTGCCTAGTGCATTGCTGAGAAGCTGCTGCTTGAGGTGAAACACAGTAGCTGCTTAACAGCTGGCAGATTCCTATAATGGACTGAAGCTACAGGGGTAATTTAGGCAGGCAAAAATGTAATTACTTGGTGTATTTCCTGCACTGAACTAATTACGCAGTGCCTTACACTGGAAAAACGTCTCAGTGTCCCTATAGGCACGGCTCTCTGAGGGTAGAGCTGTATACCATGTATATAATCCTAACATAAACACACATCATATGTATGAAGTTACTCAGAGTTCTTCCAAGAACTTTAATCTCAGTCCTTGCCTCAGTTCTCACGCTCAGTTAATTCTGACTGCAAAAACACTCCCTTTAGTCAACGTGAAAATCTGCCTGTTTTAAAGAAATGGGGTTTTTGACAGTGCCAAAGCCAGGCAATCTAGCAAGTGCAGCAGTACACGACACAGAGCTGCAAACCAATGCCGAAACGTTAGAGACGCGTGGGGGAGGCAGGCAGCAGGCACACAGCTACTGCCACAGCGAAGCCTGTAGGTGACCGTGTGGAAGCCAGACAGCGTGCAACCACTCTGACTTTCACAGAGACACACCAGCGAAATGACTGCTGGCACAACCCACTGATTACACACTATGCATTTGGGGGTTTGGAGGTAGTAGAACATCACAGCGCTGGGGCAGTGGTTGTGGCTCAGTGTGAAGAGCAGGGCTGAGGGATGAAATATTTAGTTTATGTGGACTTTGGTTCTTTGCCAGAACTTTGGTCTCTTTGTCAGTGTTTTAGCTTACAGTGTTTGGGCTTACTGGAAAAGTACTGCTGGAAGTCGGTGGAGAGGACAGAAGTAATGCTCCTGTGGTGTCTTGGTGCTCCTGTTAGCTCAGATTCATTTTTAAGTGAGAAGTGCCTGCTGAGACAGGCTTCCCATTGGCAGACATGCCTCTCCTCTGACAGCACTGACATCGCTTTTCCCTGACTCTGCTTTTTCCCCGACAGGTTCTGTTGTTTTCCCTTTTGTTTTTTTACCACTTTGGCCAATATGAAACCCACAGTTCAGTAATGTCACCCTGAAGTTTTGTAGGAATGACTAGCAGGACGTGGCCTGGTCCTGGCAATCCCATCCCCCTCATTTGGGGATTTGGTTTGGAACCGCTTTGGCGGATAACTCAATCCAAGGGAAATTCCCTGATCTGTGCCATATAAATAACAGTGGTTATTTATAGAATCATAGAAGAAATGTCATAGACTCATAGGATCACTTACACTACTGTCCTAGTGCAGGTTTTCTGTTTGTTCTTTTTCCCCTGCAAGGGCATCTCCAAGTACTTTGTGCTTGTACTTTGAGGGTTACATCTTAAAGCAAGTGTTAGGAAAGAGGTCAGAACAGCGTTCAGGAGTGCCTCTCCTGCTGTTAGTTCCCAGTTCAGCTGCCTCAGGAAGCAGTCCTTTATGATGTCTAAAACTTTGCCTCAGCCCCATGCACTGGTGTAAGGGTTACTGAGCCTTCATGGCAATGACAGAAACCTCCCTTTAGTCTGCGTTGTGCGGCGACAGCCTCTCTGAGAGCTGTTCCCGAGTGACCCGTACCCCCTCTTTCCCTTTGCCCTATTAATATGCTTTTCATACATAAGTATCAAATGTTGTCCATCCCATTACAGGTGTTGTAACGTCCTCAGCTGCTTGTGCTGCTGCATGCGTGTGCTTTAATGATTAACATCACTCAATTTTCCTCCATGTAGTTTGCACCTTGGAAATAAAGTTTCCTACTGACTGTTTTCTTCCTAATATCCTTCTAAAGAGATATTTCTCGTTTAGTGTTCAGTTTTAATTCATCCCAGTTCCCCTTGCTCTGTTGGCATAGAAGCCCTTTCACTCTGACTACCTACTTTCTGCACTCTGTTTAGATGGGGCTTGACCGATTCAAGCTGCTCTTTGTTGTTTCTCCCTCCAGCTGTCCTTAGTCTCGGTACTCTTTCGTTACTTCACCAGCAAAGGATGTGTGTTCTTGAACTGTGTCATCCTCCACCTTGTCAAAACGCCCCAGCTCTTAAGTTTTTGAGTTGACCCATTTGTTATTTCCATGAAGCTCACCCTACTTGCACAAAAATTCACCCTGTTTCAAGATGACTGATTGGACTCTCTGTGTTTTTAAGGGTCTTTCTTCACTGACTTTCACGTACCCCACAGTGCAGTGCTTGATGCCGTGTTCTTCTAAGAAGTATTTCAGATTACTTCATGGAGGGAGTTAGGAACAGATCACTGATACTTAGTTCTGAAGGCAGAAGAACTATCCCTAAAAAACCTGTTTGTGTCCATTAGGATTTCTTACAAATGGGTTTGGGAGCATTTGGGGCAATACTCAGCTCATCAGAACCTGGCCAAGAGAAGCTTTGAAGAGTTTGACATGAAAGGTGTTTTTATTTTGTTATTGTTGTCTTCACATCAGAAACAGACAAAAAGCTGTGTAATCCCAAAACAGTAAAGCAAACTCTTCGTGAGTGTAATTTAATCCCTCTGTGACATAAGTGCCATCTTCTCCTGTACCTGTGGTGTCTTTATCATACGAGTCTTCCAACTTACTCCTCCTGCTCCAGCAGAAAGCAAAACTGCAGCAGCACTGAAGAGCACATATGTCCTATTCCATACTTGTTATTTCTTCGTCTCTTTGTGCAAAAAAGGAGTGTAGTCGGCAAAACCCTTAAAAGGGAATTTGTCTACCATTAAGTAAGATGTAAGATGACATGATGTGACATATTACAGTAGTTGCAATTGACTCCTACCATTTTTCTACCAGGGAACAGCTTGCTTTGGGGCTTAACATATTGTCTCCCCTGTCTCATTTGTTTTGAAGCAGAACAAGAAATTGCTGATGTATTTTGTTTTCCTCTGTAATTTTCAGACTTCTCAATAAGTCAGTGAAATCCCATTCTTGTCTTTTCCAGGGCAAAAAATCCTGCTGGTTGCAATCTCTGATCATACATGCGTGGAAATAGCACCATTTCTCTTCATATTGCACATTCTTAATTTGATGGACAGACTTGACCAGAACTGACAAGACATTCAAAGCACAAAATAGACCCAGCAGACAGTCTGTGGGAAGGAAGACTTGTATTGTTTAAATGAAAGTTGGAATGAGTTTGTGAACATTGTGATAGCCATAGCATCAAAATAACAGTGCCAGGAAAGCACCTAATTCCCAGTGCAGAGAGCAGCAGTCCTTCATCCTTACCTATTGTCTCTTTCCTTCCCGAAAACAACTCCTCAAACTCCTCCCGAAAGAGGCAGAACAAAATATGCCATGGGAAAAAAAACCCCAAACCCTAAAAAATGGCACAGGCTACAAGGCTCCTCTAAATTTGACATCACACCTCTAGTTGTAGCCCCTTTGCTGTTCTCTCACTCTTCTGCACAGAGTAGGCATGTTTTAGTTCTGCTTTTTATCATCGTTTTCCTTATTGCTTCATTTTGTTTTCCCTTTACCCCAGTTATTCCTCCTCCAAAACCACACTGGGTTGGTGTCCTCTCTCTTGCACTCCCTCAGGTTTGTCATGTAATACTCTGATTTATTGCTGCAGGTCAGATCAGTGTTTTTAAGTGCTTGCCATTCACAATATTGTGATTTTTTTCCCCAAAATCTTTTTTTATGGCATTCTAATGATGTTACATTAAAGCAGAATCAGGAAGCCTGCATGCCACAGGATCATACAACCCAAGCTATTAGTTATTAGTCGTGTGCTCTCACGATATGTCCTTAAAAGCATCCCGTTGCTCACAAAATTGGCGTGTTGTTCTTTCTAAGGTCCTGATCCAGCAGTGAGGTTTGTATGAATCGGTTTGGAACGCTACCCACGTTCCCAGCTGTGGAATGATGCCTCTATTTTTTAGCTCTCTCAGCATCCTCAGCATGCTTTTAAGCATACAGCGTAAAGGTTCTAACAACAAACTTGGTTCTTATGGTCACTAACTGAAAATGAGTAGAGTTTGGTCCTTTGCTCCTAAATCTGTAGAATGTCTTTGGCTGGTGGGTTTGGTTGTTAAACAGAATCACCAAACGGAGGTATATCCTCTTGTTTTCCTAACAAGTCTCTCTAGTGCAAATGTGACCAGAAATACTTCTAAATCTGCCATCGTTTTCTTTCTGGATCAGTTGCTTAGTGACACACTCTACAGCTGCTTTCTCTTTGCAAAAAAAAAAAAATCATTTTCCAAGTTGAACAAGAAAATGGGTAGATAGCATTCTCTATCTCTTCTGCTTAAATTGCTCCTTTGCAACTTTGACAGTATTAGAGCTCTCAAGTGCCAGCACTGGCAGAAGATACCATAGCTTAAATGACCCTGCAGAGAGAAAATCTTATTATCTGCAGAGGCAGCTCTTGCAAGTTGTAAAGCACAATGGGAGAAAAGTAAACGGGCTCCGTGTAATAGAATATAGTTTCCTCGAGGCAAACGCTTTCATCTTCTCAGGACGTTTGACCAGAAGTGACATCATTCACCAACTGCTTCAAATATCTGCATGGGAGGGGCAAGAAAAAAAGAGACCAGAGATCCAAGAGGACGTTTGTCAGGTGTGGCGGGCAATCCTTCGGACGGAAAGGGTGACCCAGTGAGATCAGTCGAGGCATAATGCCATCGTCTTTTCACTTGGCACTGCGCAGGCAGCCAGGGCAGCACTGCATGCACTTTTCCCCTCCTTTGCTGCCTTCATTCATCTGGAGAAGGACCGGGTGTTTGAGCAGGGAGTGAGAACTGTGGCCTCACCGTTTTAGTCATTTGGTTTAATTTGCAGGTGACTTGCTGGAAGATTTCTGTACACTTCATGACATTTTGGGGGCAAACCTCTTTTAGTGGCATAAAATAAATATGAGGTGCTGTGCTTGGTATGAAAAATGTGGACCTGAAACTGCTTGGGTCACCAAAAATGACTTGAATTTGCTATGCAGGATCTGAAGCAATGCATTACAGCACCATTTCCTAATGATGAGTTCATTACAGGGGCGTATGTGGACAGCTGCTTGAATTTAACCCAAGTATATGTTCTCATCTGTGAGATGCCTGTGATTATACCTAACTGACACATACTGGCTTGGGAACCTTGTGTCAGCTTTCCACAGATGGAATTGACTGAGACCATATTATCATATTGAAAGATGCACGTTCTGCTGGGAACCTGTTACACACTCTGGAGAGCAGGAGTGTAATAGAGCAGCAAGAGAAAGCTACAGCTGAGATAGGATGTCTCTCATATAGTGAAAAACTGGCATTTGCAGCCTTTCATATAGTGAAAAACCGTGCAGATTGGCCAGTTCTTTTGTGTACGTAGACTTGACTGGTTAGTGCGGATCACTGGCAGATTGTTTTTGCTTCACATGTTATATTCTTCAGATATTATTCTCTTCTGCATGGAGTAGCCCCAGCATTTCTGCAGGCTTTGGGGAGGGTGAAAGCAAACTCCAGTTATCTCTCTGTAAGGTCTAGTTTGATGTATGGAAAGATGACTGATACTAACCTCAACTGGGCTTAATGGGCACAAAGAGGAAACCAACAGAAGCCATTCCTGTTGTTCACACGCCGTCAAGAACCATCTCACAAGTGTGTATCAGTACACACGATGTATGGAAACAGGCTGGGGTTGGGCACTCACTGATCAGGGCATTTTCTTACCCCTTCTTTGAATTTCTGAAGTGTGAGAGCCCAGTGAACTTCTGAACTCTGAATAGCAGCAGCCCAGCGCTGTGCTTGACATGTTTCAAGCTTTGCTGTTCTACATGCAACCAGCCATTTCTAATAGAATCCTGGAATGTGTTTAGGACACCTTTTTCTCCACCCCCCCAAAACCACAACTTTTGTGAAGGCATTCATTATCTGGAATGGTTTGAAGTAATTGAGAAGTTAGGCTGAAAGGTATTTCTGCCTGGATGCTGCTTGCAGTGCTTTCCACCCAGTCCTTTATATGCTAGTTCTAAGACTTCATGTTTCAGTGCTCCATGACATATTACCTGTAAGTCCCTTGCAGGATATTTTTCCTGTTCCCTAAGAATCAGCTGCTTTTTAAAATGTTTTTAATGGAAAAAAAATGCAAATAAGAGCAAAAGGTGTTGTGCACAAGGGCTTCCTTCTGTCTTCTGAACAAATAAAAAAGTCAAATAACAAAATGCAGGAGTCTTGGTACATCAAAATAAAGATTTAACTTGTCGCTAACGTGAAAGGCAAAAGTGATGGCACTGTGAGCTCCTTACAGAAATTAACTGAGAGGCTCAGCAGCTCAGAACCAGGAGCCTGAAATGTCACACACTTGCAGGAGAGTGTTGATGAGCAGGCAGTCGACACTCTGGGACTTCAGCAAACCAAGCACTTGGTATCTTGTTTAGGCACAGACCCCTTTGTCAGAGTGGTGTTAAGCTGCAGGACTGCGTAAGGGTAGGACTGAGAATGTGCAATTCAGTCAGCTTTAGCGCTGATATTCCCCCGTAACTCTGTGCCACTTAGGGAGAGGTGTGTGCTTTGGGCAGCAGCTGAAGAGCCAGCAGTGTATAACGGGCTGAGGCTGATGGACGCAGCATCCTTGATTTCCTGGAAGTCTCTCTGCACTGTGTGGTTTTAAGCACCCTGGTGCTGCCTTTTCCTGGGCAGGGACACTTGCTCTCGTTCAACATGTTATCACTGAAGTAACTAGTTATTAATCCCCTCTTAGAGTACATTGTAGACAGAGGAGGAGTGCAGATGGAGACAGAAAGCAGGGAGAATAGCACAACAGCACAATGTTTCCTTAGTCCCTGCAATAAACCGGTTAGAACAAAACATAACATAAATAAGAGAGGGATGTTTATTCAAAGGGGGAGCGTGTTTGTTTAATCTGGGGAAGATTTGTTTGGCTGTCTTCTGTGGCGGCAGGGTGTGATGTTTGGGACACAGACCGTAACTAGGGAGAAGCTCCGTGCTCCTGCGTTATGCCACTCTAGCAGATGTGGTAATGAAGTGCTCTCCAAAGCTTGCGAAGTCAATTGATTAAGTGAATTACTGAACTTCACAAAGCCATGGCAGGATCAAGAGGCAATTGTGCGTTCTCCTTTATGCAGCCCTGCGCTGTAAAGAAAGAACTGCTCTAATGGTGACGTTTTCCATAGCAGGAAAGAGAGAAACTGGTTTTGTTTAAACTTGTGAAAGGTCCTGTTCACCTTCCCAGCAATTTTCATGGGCAGCACAGTCTCGCCTCGCTCTTCAAGACTTTTAGTGGTGGGAGCACTGACTCCTTTCGGTTAGACTGTTCATGAGTCGTTTCTTAGAGGTCTGCCTCACAGCAGACATTCCTGTTTTACAGCAATGCCTTCCACTATTGTACCTCAAAGCATTTGGCAGAGTGAGTGGCACGGAAGTGTCTCACAGTAAAAGGCAATTCAAAGAGAAAGCTGGGAGCAGAGTTCAAGCCCTGCACAGCTCCCGTCTCACCAGGCTTACAAGACGTACAGGAGCCGCATCAGTCTTGTCTTTTCTGCAGATTGCAGCCCTCACCTGGAAGTGCTGGCCATATTCCCATGCCTTCCCCTCTGCCTTTCTTCATGGCAGAGTAAATGCAATATTGAGAGTAGCCTACAGCAAATAACTGCTGAAACCCCTTCTCAGTCCCATTCACACCACAAGGCTGGCTTTGAAAAAGCACAATAAAGTTCTGGGAGCCTCTCCTGAACTTTTCTTCTGGTAATTTGTGTTTCTCCCTTAGCCTGCTTCAGCTGGGCAGTTCAGTACCCATCCATGAGAATGGCACTATGTGAGAGAAAGTCTGAGTAGCCCAGGAGTGATTCACACCTTGGTGAAACAGCAGTTTGGTGAGACAAACAGAAAGCTCCTCAACAAAGAAAACCAGGCTTAGGTTTGAACCATCTACTTACTATGCAGCTACCTGATAGTAGAGTGAACCTGCTGAGTAAGCAGAATCCTCTCCCAAGGCAAATAACATGTAGAAGAATTATTCACCGTTTGTTTGAGAGAGAGCGTGTGCAGGGCTGAAAGCACACGTGGGGATCCTTGCTTTGAAGGGAAAGTAAGTGGAGAGCAAATCCTTTCTGGAACAGAGAGAAAAGTTTCAAGGGACTCTTCAAAGAGTCTTTCAGCTAAACCCAAGGGATGCTCCAGAAGTTGGAGCCAGCCTTAGGGAGAAAAAAGGAGATATTTAATTGCAGTCCTGGTGCCCTGTGTGTGCACGTGCATGGTAAATGCTTCTTGCTCACTCCTTGGTAGCATTGCAGTATTGAATTCCTTACTGAAACTAGCTTCAGACCCAAGGAAGTCAATGGACAAAAAGAGCAGGAGAGGCAAAAATGGGGTTGAAATAGTGCTGGAGCTGGCAGTCCCTCTTCACTGACTGGGCAGCGAAGCTCAGGATGCTGGTGCTGGCGTGCAGCAGACAGAACACAAATGGCAAGATCCAGTGACAACTATATATTGAAGAAATAACGTTTTAAAAAGGCCTTCGTGACCCCAATCCCCACCCCCTCTTTATTTTTGATATTCTGGCTGACCTGTAACCTTGCCAAGGAGTGACAGAATAACATCATTTGAAACGGGCTGCAGCATAAAAACGTCTTTGACCCGCGATGTGTTGCAGTAAAGACCTTCTGTCACAGTTCTGTAAGCAGAAGGTGCTGACACCTGAGGAGCACCCTGTGCTACTGAGCAGCAGTGTGGCTGCCGAACACGTAGGAATTGTTGTTGTTATTAAACAAGGTGGGAATTGTTTAGAATTAACTTCCATGCTATTTTGGCAGGATCCTCCAGGATCCTTAATTTTAACAGCAAACCTTTCAGTCTTCCCTGGACTTATGGCACAATGTGTGTGCATTATGTATGGCTGTGTGTGTGTGTGTGCATAGACAGAGGTGCATATTTACATACTGAAATGAAAGGGGCTGGGAAATGGCATGGGTTTGTGAAACCTGGAGAGAGACATGTGCAGTGTGCAACTGGAGAAAAGATAGTAATGAAGAGGAAGCGGGTTGTGGAGGGAAGGAGCTCTTACCTCAGGAGACAAGCTGCCCTACTTTCTTCTCTCACATTTTGAAATCTATGAATCTTTTACTTGCTTTATCACTTTGCCTGATTCCCTGCAGGCCAGAGCTGACAGCTCAGCCTCTGTTTTATCTTAAACCGTTCAAAGTGTGCTGGAAAATGACTCGCCCTGCTGAGTCTGAAAGTGGCTGCGTTATTGCAGGAACCCACCCGCTGGTTACCCCCAGCCCAGGTGATCCCCGTTGCTCAGGCCAAGGCACAGTGATAGCCCCAGAACAGCTGGGGCATTGTTAAAACAGATGGGCTTTTACTGCTGACGGTTGAAGACCAGGAACCGAGTTGACTCTTTTTGATATTCTCTCTAGAAGTAACTATTCGTGTCTTGGGCCCCTCTGCTATCAGCTTATAAAGACTGCATTAGTTTCCCCTCTGTGTTGCTAACAGCTGTTTTGTGTACAGGCAGGGGTCTGTAACTCTCCTGACTGTTCTGTGAGCCGTAGCTGCTGCCTTTGAATACAGGCTTTACAAATCCGTTCTATTTTTACTCCGCCGCCCTTCTAAGAATGAGCTTTAAAGTACACTGTTGTCACTGCACTTGAGCGTGATAAAATGCAGAGATAAGGTGAGTGCAGCCACAGTCCTGTCTCTAAAAATAGGATTCCACTGGAATTTCTGCAGCAATTTCATTTTAGTGGGCTTTAGCTTGTACTGGACACTGATACACCTCCGATGGTTTTCTGTGATGAGCCAAAATAAAGCAGGATAGGCACTGCAGACTGTTTACGCCCAGCCTGTGTCATGAAATAATGGGCTCACGTACAGCTTTTCACCTTCAGAGTTTTACTATCTGTGTTGGCATCTTTGAAGGGTGACATGTAGCTGGTATTTGAGATCCCCAGGCTGAAGCTCACCTGACTGCTGACACCTGCACCCAGAGTTGGCAGTTCTCAGGAGGAAGCTGCAATGCCTCTCTTTCTTCACCGGTTATTTATTGCAAGATAACTGTTTCTTTTTGGATATGTGAGGAAAAGGAAAATACTAATGCCAGGGGAGGTTGCCTTTATTGTCACAGGGTCTCTCTTGGTTTTGCACTGGGGAGAACGTGTGCAGGGAAGTCGTGGTTGCTGTCCTATTAACTAATACCAGGTACAAAGGTAAAAGTTACAGGGATGGGAACATTTCCCAAGATCAGCGGGGAGCCTCTGGGCATCCTTCTGAGTCTTTGCTTACCATATGGGCTGAATCCAAGCCCTCAGCCCTAGCCCTGTTAGTAAGTGTTCCCTACAACCACGTCGAGAGTTTCGTTTTGTCCTAACCACGGCTGTGTTGCTGGCGTAGCAGGACCTGCTGTGCAGTGCAGACAAGGGCAGTGGTCTCCTCTGCAGTCCACACGAGCAGATCATCCAACAGTAGGGATGTGCTGGCTTGGAATGTATAACCTGCAGTGAAGAAATAACCATTAATTGTATATTAAATGCCATATAACATGAGTTACTTGCTGTAACGTCATCCTTTGCTCTTACCGTACCCGGACTTGGGCAACTTTTGTGCCAGCTGATTTCTGACGTTTCTGAATTTATGAGTCCCTTGAGCCCTTATGATGCTGTGGTAGTAACTGCAGTTGGGTAAACAGGCCTTACTGCCTCTTTTCCAAACAAACACTGCGCTGCATTGCAGAATTTACCGTCAGGAGACAGGCTTCAGTCATCAGAAATGCGGTGAGAAACGTGGACAGGCTCGTCTTAGACAGAGAGGTTGTGCAGAAACCGCTGTGGAGTTATTTAGGTTAGTTAACTAACTTTATCACATCTTGGAAAAGCATTAAAAATATCCCCAGAAGGGCAATTGGGTCATTTCTGTGCCTTTCATCAAAGCACTGTTGATAGAAGTCATTCCAAAGTAGTTCATTGAAAGCACTCGGCACCTCCTGAGAGGATTGCAGCAGGACAGCAGCAGCAACGTTTTGGGTGGTTTCTCAGAAGAATACAGTATGGTTGTTAGTGGTAGAGCTGTGGGAAGAGAAGCAGGTTTCCAATAGGAAAGCTTTGGGGTACTGAGGAGCACATTCTGATTCAGTCACAGATCTTGTCAGTGCCTCGCTTCTCAGCTGTAAAAAAGAAAAGGGACAGTAATATCCCCACCTGACAAAGGCTCAGGAAACTAATTTCAGTCTTCTGGCCATCTGACAATTGAACGAATGCTGAAGGTTGTGCTCTCATTAGATGGACGGATGTGCTGCTGGGCGATGAAGGAGCCGGTGCTGAATGGAAGTGATAAGCTGCAGCTCAGCAGAGACAACGGAACGCTGGCAGATGCAGAGTTCTGTGTTATGCAATGCCGTTTGCCCGGCCTCGTGTTTCACAGCACTTGGCTTGTGGGACGACGTCCCAGTGCCGTGGCCAGCAAGTTTTTAACAATGCTGCTGGGTTTTTTTCTCCCTTTTTTTTTTTTTGACTTTTTAGGAAAAAGAACTGCAGCGTGGAAATGTGAAGTTCTGTGTTTGTATTCACACACTGTGCTTTCTTCCTCCCTTACAGCTCGTGGCCAACGCCATCCTCTTTGTCAGTGTGAATCTCTATGGGGTCTTCGTGAGGATTTTGACAGAAAGGGCTCAGAGGAAGGCATTCCTTCAGGCCAGGAACTGCATTGAGGACAGGCTGAGGCTGGAGGATGAAAATGAAAAGCAGGTCAGTTCCTAAGTCCTCTTTCTTTCTCTGTTTCTCCCAAGATGTGTGTAGCTGTGTGAACGGGATGCCAGGACACGGCTGCCGAGTGCCCCGTGGGGCACATGTGTGTTCCCACTGTGAAGGAAAGCTCCTGCCACCCCACTCACCTCCCAACCCCAGCTCCAGCTCTTCCTCCCTGGTGCATGCACACCCTTCATCTGCAGCACACACCGAGGCGCAGGCTGACCCCACAGCTGCTCTCAGCTCCAGCAGCCCCAGCGATGGGTGTTTCAGGGCTGAGGCGAGGCTAACAGATGATTGCAGTCCAAGAGCTGGGTTGGGGGTTTTCTGCATGGCTGTTTTTAGGGGGCTGTTAGATATGCTGTCAGTACCTCTGTCTGTAACCTGTTTGCATTCACGATGCCTAAGAACAAAAGCCCACATGTTGAGGACCAGGAGCTGCACTGATAACACATGAATGCCTGTGACAACTACCTGTTCCTTTTCACCAAAGCCACTTTAGTAGCTGGATAGTTCATTTCACACATTTTTTATCAGTCAATCCTCAAAGCAGATTTGGAAAAAAAAATGAGCAAAACTATATTGCAGAGCTTGCTGTTGTTACTCACAGGTCTGAATCCTAAAGCTTCTAAGCTCTGCTCATCTGCAAGCTCTGGACAACATTATTCTTTCTGTCTCGAGGGCCACGCGGGAATGTAGAGCTGTATCTCCACTGATCTTTGTGGAATGAGAGTAACTTACACCCAAAAAGGGCTCCAGCGGTATTCAAACCTTGCTGTACAAGATATGGGGGTCCTCAAAGCTTTTACCTCCCTTCACTTGGCAGTTTCTCTAGCAAGTCTGCTCCTACACGTGGACAAGTACCTTCTGTTGTGAGTGGAGCAAATACATTTTTATGACCTGAACACAGTTTGTAATAATTAGATGTCTTCTTTGAACAACTGCATGTCTTTGCTGGCTGTGTAAAAACGCTATGAGGATCAAAGCCTTTAGCTTTGATTCTGGTCTTTTGCAATCCAAAGCTGCAGACTTCCAAAAGCATAAATGTGCCACGAGTTAAATGTCAGTGGGATTTAGGCACCCCTGATGTTTGTGCCTTTGGAAACTGGCTTCTGAATCCACTGTGAGAGCAAGATTGGTTTCTCTGTGTTTCTCTGGTTAGCATTTTAGCAAACTGTCTTACTTTCTATTTTATCTGTGCATACAGAAAGATGAGAAATCAAAACAGTACACATAAGTAGCCTTGTTGTTGGTAGTATCCCTGGAGAACGCTGCAAATGCTCTTCCAGTGCAGCATACGGGTTGCTGAGGAGAACACACTGCTCTCCTACACTTGTGAAGTCACCCTTATGCAACACAGGATAAAACTCAATACTTAGGTGAAATACATCAATTACCTGTCCAAAGTGCCACCTAGATGCTTTGTGTGGCTGCTCTCATGCTATATTAGAGCACCCTTAAACTCAGGCTGAGAACACTGCAACACTGCTCTGCCGTTGCTGTGGCATAGCCTGGCCCAAGTCTCCAGCTGGCAGCACTCGGGAGCGTTTGAGAGGAAGCTAGATGCTGCTGACCTAGTTCAATTCGTGTGATCACTCCTGTGCTCTTGTTCTCTGAAGCACCAACATTACATGTTAAAAAAGACTGGATTTTTTTCATCAGACTTTCTCATCCAGTTCGAATGCTCTGACCTAAATACCGGAGCCCTTCTACCTCGAGGGTTGGAATCCAACATGCTAAAACCTTTCCCTGGCACTTCTGATGGGAAAGGAAAGAATGTGCTGCTGGCTTTTGGACATGCAGAACCTTCTGGAGTTGGCTGTGTTGTCTATGTGAGACAGACACCACAGCTGAAACCGTGAGACCTCTGCCTCTGCGTCCTACTTAAAGTGGTTCTTCTCTTACGAGACACACGTGTGGTGGTGCTCACACAGGATGATTTCAGTAAGTCTGTCTGTATGAGCAGGAGGTGTAACATTTTGGAGCTTTCAGAGTCACAGTGCAGGAGCTTGCAAGTAGGGTTTGACAGTGTTCTGGGGAGAAGGGCAGTGGGCAGGCTCTGTCCATTTCACAACCCAGTGTGATGTTCAGCCTGTCACCCATTCTCTGTGGTCACAACCAATAACTGGCCTCAGTGGTGGCATCAGCCACTTGTTAAGGTGCTGCAGTTCCAGAGAAACACCAGGAGTGAAGGACAAGAACTCGGTTTCAGAGCAGGAGTGAATAATTCTAATCTTTCCCTTGGTATCAGCCTCTTCTCTCCTTGCCTGTGAAATCTCAGCAGCGAGGCCGTCCTCTGCAGAGCACGCAGTGGAGAATAAGTGCTGTGAGGTGGGTCCTGTTCCCTGGAGCTGCTATTATTCTGCTCCTGCTCAGCCTGAGCACTTCCCATGCCACTTCCTTCATTCCACATCATCCTTTGCTCATCCTTCAGGCAAGGAAGGCGTTGACACCCTGCAGCGACAGCTCCTGGAGTGGTGCTGAGCCCTGAGGAAGGCATCATTGTCCTTCTGAGGCCATCTCAATTTGAGGTGCAACCAGACCGCTGTGTTCAAAGGCCTGTGGGTTGCCACTTTCCGTTTTCTAGTCTTTTCTTCAGCTTGGGTATAGTTCTGTCCTCCCCCCTGATTTTGTGATGGTGAATTTGGCTCTAATTATGCACTCTGTGAAACAGAACTTCCTTTTATTTGTCACAGACTTGCTGTCTGATGAGTTGACTGGATGCTCCTCAGCTCCTGTTCGGTGATAAATTCTGAGTAAACATTCTCCAGTAACCTTTTCCATGCCACTGTAGACTTGTCTCACAACCCTGCTGCTCATCTCTTTGTCCAGGCTGAAGAACTGTATGTATGATGTATGGAAGCTGTTTCCTACCCCAGTCTTGCCAACTTTGTAAAGAATCTTACTCATTTCCCCCCCTTCCCCCCCAACAATGAGAATGTTTTAATGCATATGCATGGAAATGAAGCGTATAATTTCCATCAGTGAAGTGCTTGCTGCAGCACAGGCTGATGTGAAAAGTACCTGTTGTTTTCATATAGGGAAGGCTGGAAAAATATTTGTCTTTCTGAAAGCCTACAAAGCCTACAAATCCAGCTTAGATCTTCTCCCAAGTAACAACTGACAGGGAAAAGAGGAAATGGCCTCGAGTTGCCACAGGGGAGATTGAGATTGGAGCTGAGGCAGAACTGTTTCCCTGAGAGGGGTGTCAGCCCCTGTGCCAGGCTGCCCAGGGAGCTGGGGCAGTGCCCAGCCCTGGAGGGATCCCAAAGCCGTGGGGCTGAGGTGCTGAGGGCTGTGGGTCAGTGCTGTGCTGGGCAGAGTGAGGACAGGGCTGGGACTGCAGCAGCTTCAGGAGTTATTGCAACCAACACGATGCTGTGGTATGTTCACTGTTTTTCAGTTGCATAAGTGCATGCAGATATGTCTGCAGAACAAAGACCATCTTTCAAGCAACGCGTTCAGATTCTTTTTTCCCTCCTAAGTGCTTGTTCACAGTTAGAATGTGATGGTAGTAGAACTGCAAAGTCTCCAGGATGGAGGGGATTTGCAGTCTTAGAAACAACTTGTGAATTCCCATTTAGGCTGTCAGACCGTTGGGACTGGAGATATGTATCTAGCATGGGAATGTATTTCATTTCTTTCATTAAGTAGTTGTTTACTTCACCGCAATGTGTGAAATTTAAGTTGATTACAGGCTTCAACACAGGAAGCTGAAGGAAGCACTGAAAACAGCAGGGAGGGAAGAGGCAGCGGGCTGAGACAGCCAGCTCTGTGGCTAGCTTCAGGGCCAGAAGCATCAGTTCTGCTGAGAGGAAGGGTTGTTCCCTTTGCTAGTACACCACCACTCTGCTGCAGTGCTGGTGGCTCTGCGAGACAGACCTGCAGCACCTCAGCGTTGCTCTGCAGCCTTGCCACACATCTTCACCACTCCAGCTGAAGACAGCTGAATTCTCTTCATGCACCAGCCAGCCGTGCATGCAGATGGCTGTGCCTGTGTCTGTGTGTGCATTCCAAGCTGCTGCTGCGTTTGAGGGCCGTGTCCTTAACGCTGGGACACCAGGGCTTTGACGAAGAGCTGTTTGTGGGCAACGGAACGGTGGCGGCAAAGGACGCTGTGAGTCGCAGTGCAGAGCATTCTGAACTGCTGCTGAGGGTGTTTGGGGTTCAATTCCCCTGCTGGGCTCTCTTCCAAACAGCTCAGTCTAGCTATTGCACACTTCGGGTACGTGTCCTGGCTGCTGTAGCTCTGGGTGAAGGATGGCACCCGCAGCAACCCTCCACTGGCTTTGTCCCTTGGGTTTCATTGCAAGCATCTCGTGGGAAGAGGATAAAATTTACAATGTTATGTTTGAATACAGCAAACCACATTGGACTTTCATTCTGGTAACAGGTTGCTGGGTTGGTGGGTTTTTTTCCTTCCAATTCAGCAACCAAACTGAAGAATTAGATCTCTGCCCAGCCTGAGGCAGAAGTAATTTCTAGGATGCCTGATAGCGTGCTTATCAATGCTTAATCAGGTTCTCCTCATATCTCCACATACTTTTTATTCTCAGCATCTTCCTTTCATCTTTTTTTTTTTCATTGCAGTGTAGAAGAAAACACAGGCCCTGCTTCCATAATCATTCACAGTGGCTCTCTGCATCAGCAAACCACCCCACAGCACAGATTCCATCCGAATCGTGTGCTGACACAAAAGCATGTTCGTGTCCAATCACCCCATTGTACGACAGGGAGGGGATCCTGGTTTGACACAGAGTGGAGGGCGAGCATGATACCTCATCCTCTGCAAAAGCTACAGCTTTTGAGGAGAGTAGGTGGACTAAGTGGTTTTGGCTGGGAGAGTGAGCGTGTGCCACATCAGCACTGTGTTCTCTGCTACAGGCGGGCTTGAAATTGGATTTATCGTGTCAGGGAACCACACAACTTCACCTCTTTGTTCTTCCCTAGGATCAGGGGAAAGGGAAAATAAGGAGCGTTATGATTTCAGGCTCTCAGCTTGAACTTTTGGGCTTCATGCCCACTCATGCAGACTGGCCAGCAGCGCCTCCCAGACAAATAGCAGCAGCAGAGGTGGGAACTCGTCCTGCTCTCTGCTTTGTTTGCCACCTTTGGCTGCTTAGATCCTTACAGAGAGCTGAGAGGAGCTGCTGGCTGCCTTCACCTTGCTGTGTGGCACCCTGGTCCATCTTCCACCCTTCACTAGGTGGAAGAGGTTGTTGCAGATGCAGGTTGTTCTCTCCCACACAGCAGTGGTTGCTCAGAAGCTTTCCCCTGGCTAGCATCTGTCAGTCCCCAGTCCTGGATAGCCAAACACACTTACATCCTTTGTGCAGCCAGTAATGGGCTACTCAGGTTAATTGCAGACCTTCAGCTTTTTTCAGAAGGTGGCTTCAGCTTCTACTTGAAACCATTTGGAACTGCCTGTTGCCCCTTGCAAAGCAGAGTGTAGCAAACGAATGCATTTTGCATCTCTGTTGCACCTCTTTTCATGCAGAATAAACATCTTGTGTGAATGTGGTTAGTGCCAGACACTGTATTCTTTGGCATACCCTTGGGATTCCTCTTGCTTGACTGTGGCCAAGTAAAAGTGAAGCTTGTAATCTGACCTTCTAACCTCCAGGCAACCATCTTTTGTAATAACAGACATGTGCAAGGATGGCTCCTCCCTTCTATCGTAAACACCTTGCTGAAGAAGAGATGAGGCTTTTCCCTGGGATGGAGTGCCAGGGGACACCTCAACTTGGGGGTACACAGCTATGTGATAAGAGAGAAAGGTGCCTTGCAACTGGACTTGGAGTCTCAAAGCGTAGCAGCTCAGTAAGAAATTGGAGCACTTGGAGGGGAGAGATTGCCACCAGGAGTAAACTTCAGTCTGTCACTTAAGTCCTTCATGAGCTTTCTGCTCCCCGTTACCTCTTCACTATAAACTGATCTAATTTGGAGCTCAGCTTCTCTTCAGGCATATGGGGTTAGGAATTTCCCAGTTTGACAAGCTGGTATTGGACTAAGTCTCTGAGCCACGCTCGTTGTTTTAATGAAGTGGCCACACTGGTTGCTTCCACTGGTTGTGGTTGGTCCTTGCCTCCAGAAGGCACTGAGATTTTTCTGCTGAGGGGTCAGCCTCGCTTCCCAGGTCAAAATGAGGACAATCAGCAAAGGACAAAAGCTTTTAGAGTTTTCTGGCCTAGATTAGAAAAGTTCTGGATTTTTTCAAAGCAGAAGTGTTGGATCTCAGTCTCTTGAGGTGTTGGCATCTCTTCCATTGTACTGCTTAGCGCTGTGGTTTGCTTTCAGGTTGCTGTACTAAAGGCTTCTGTGGCTTTTGGAAAAGAAAACGCTAACTGATTACCACTTCATGTGTCTGTCTTAGGTTCTAAAATTGCTGCTTTTGACCTCAGGTTCCTGTCTTTGTTAATAATCCTCAGCCTGCCTACTCTCACTACTGAGCTCAGTTTCTATCACTGGCAATCAAAACGCTGATCTTCACTGAAGAGTTCCCCTAGCTCCAGTTCCTGGAAGGAAGAGCAGTGAGTGGCAGTGTATTTGCTATTATGTGTGTTTTAAGGATGATTCCCTAATTGCTGATCATCCTGTCACTGGTGGTTGCACCCAGGGAAATGTTCAGACCTCTCTTTTCCTTGTGTTCACTGCAGAAAGGCATAGAGTTTAGCCACTGCTTTGGGGGACTTTTCCCCTGCCTTGTCTTGTTTTCCTCCATCTATTTCTGCCTTCACAGAGCAGAAGATACAAACAATGTGGTGTTGCGCACCAGATTTGAAGGAGTCACTGTGAAGAGATAATGACTGCTGGGGTGCAGAAATACCTGTCCTTAGCAGTGTCCTGCAGAAACACCAGCGTGAGGAGGGCTTCGAGTTACCTGCTCTTGATGTCTGATTATGTCTGTATGGCTGCTTGCCTGCACTACAGCGAGGCAGATAAAGATGCCTTAAGTGTAGAGGCACGATTTGGTTGCGTGAATTAAGCTTTTTCTCACTCAGGTTCACTTCCAGTAGGAAGGTTTCCATTAACTGGGATGAGTTTCGTCTGTTTCCTGTCAAGTTTCCTGGGATGTGGCTGCACTGAATTTTGCCAGTTAGGTTTCAGAGTGTGTGAACAGGGAGGATACAGGGTGAAAGTGAAAAGATTAATGATGGGCTGATGCTGCAGTCATGTATTCATTGCCAGTTTATATCTGGTGTCAATGCTGTTAGCTTGCCTTCGAGAAGATTAATCCTCACTAACATATTTCTAGAGCGTTCTGATTTAACAGATACGAGGGCAGCCAGGAACACAGCTGATGGCTTTTTATGTTTCTAGTTGCCTTTCTCTGTTCCCTTCCCGTCTGAACAAGATGTGTGGAGCCCATGTCGGGTTATCCTACTAGCAATCTCAGGTTATCCTACTAGCCATCTGCCAGCCCTTCCTTGGGATCCCACTTGCCGTTTCAGGGCAGGGTCACGGACTGGATGGCTCCATGGTCACGCAGTGGTCACTGGGGATCTGGGGCTTTGTTTCACCTGCAGGGTTTTCCAATTTGCTTTCTCTCAGGTGTTTCAGAAAAAGCACAGTTTCTTCATTCACCGAGCCTTACCTTTTCCATTGTAACTCATAATGTCCCACGTGGAACCCGTCAGTGCCTCATTAAGCACTACGCTGATGATACATCCTGCCTTGCCTTTATTTAAACAAACATAATCAGTTAACCACAGGAAGATGTCAGATTGATCTGGTGTAGCTCTGCTCATCCTGGATCCATCCTGCAGTTCACACAGAGCACACAGGCCAGCTGTCATAGCTGCCTGTTGTTAGCCATCCTCTTACTGTTCAGAATCTGTGCATGAGGTGGCAGCTTTATGGATGGTCCTCCATGGCTCTGACAGTAATAACGACTTACTGATAACACAACTTTTCAAGACATGCCAGGAAGGTTCTGAAACATTGCCACCTTGTGGCTTTTACAAAAGCACCGTCCTTAGTAACTGCTTTTTCCTGGGCTTGTGTGGAAGAAAGGGCATGGCACCATGTGAAATAACTCACTCTTTAAATCTGCTGCCTTTGTTTCCCAGCTTATAGGAAGTGTAAGTTTTCTTGCAAGCCTTGCACTGGGCTTATTCTCTCTCTCTTTTGTTTGTTTGCTTTCCTAACAGGGAATTAAATGTAGGGATGACTGAGACCTTAAACCCACTAAACAGTGAACTTACGAGGCATAATTAGGTGGCAGGTGGTAATATTTGGGATGTGCTTTGGAGACCCTGCTGACTGGGGAGAAGCTGGATCTCAAAATTATATAGATGAGTTGACTTTGAAACAATTGTTATTAATACTTTATGTGCATGTCTGATGCTTGTCTTCTCCAGGAAAAAGAATGCTTTAAAATATGGTGGCACCTTCCACTGACTTACAGCAATAACTGTGGTAGGCTGCTAAAATTGGTGGGTTACATTTCATGCTTTACATTGTAAAACACCATGTAGATGATCACAACGCTCCTTTCTTTGGTCATCTCCTTATTTCTTTTCTTTCCTTCCTCCTTTCTTTCCTTCTCTCCTTCTTTCTCCCTCTCTCACTTTCTCTCCCTTTCTTCTTATCTTCTTTCCCTCTCTTCTCCCTTTTTACTTTTCTCACTTTGCTCTCGGTTTGTTTTTGCATTGTTTTGCTTTGCTTCACATTTGCTTTGCTTTGCTTTGNCTCTCCTCTCCTCTCCTCTCCTCTCCTCTCCTCTCCTCTCCTCTCCTCTCCAAATGCAAAAAGCAGTGGGCCATGGGCATGCAGTGTATCCTGAATGTAGTTCATAGCCAGGGAGTGTGGAAAAGGACCAGGACCTGGAGTGCCACCCAGGGTTACTGCTTTCCTCAACGTGAGCTTGGGATCCTCTGAGTCCTCTTTGGAGCAAGCTCCTTGAAACAGAGCTCCCTGCAAAGCCAAACAGCATATTTTTCTGCATGGCACTTCAGCAAGTCGAGGCTTTGCAAAATGAATTCCACTAGATGTGCATCTACAGTAGCATGAGAGCACAAGGAGCACTGAGATTCAAAGCACCAGGGAGACGTGAGAGCCTGCAGCTTTGAGGCTGTGCACTACATCTTACAAGGGGAAAAAATGATATTTCCACTCTCACCTATTATAAAAAAAAAACCCTCAATCATCAAAATGAACCCCAACAATGACAAAAAGCCTCACTGAAAGCAAGAGACATCTGTTTCAGTCTTCTAAATAGCTGACTGAAAAGGAAGTCTGTGAGCACTAGATCTTGCATGGGGGGAAAAAAAAAAAAGACATTCATAGAATCCCTTCTTTACCTCCTCCCAGAAAAACCCAGGGGGACACATCACAGTGGAGATATATATGTGTCCCTGTAAGAACTGAGTGATGGACTGTGAGAAGATACTGATGTCTTTCAGAGGCACCATGGCAACAGCCCTGGTTTATCAAGTAGTTTGTAAATATTTTAGCCCTCTGTGTCGTGTTATGCTTTGATGAGCTCTTCCCAGAGCTGTAGTAAAGAGAGGGATTAGTTTTGGTCACAGACCATAGAATCACTGAATAGTTTGTATTGGAAGGGACCTTCAATCTCATCTCAATCCACCCCCCTGCCATGGGCAGGGGCACCTTCCACCAGAGCTGGTTGCTCCCAGCCCCATCCAACCTGCCCTGGGACACTGCCAGGGATGGGGCAGCCGCAGCCTCCCAGGGCAGCCTGTGCCAGGGCCTCAGCTCTCTCACAGGGAAGAGCTTCTTCTTTACATCCAACCTAAATCTACCTTCTTTCAGTTTGCAGCCATTACCCTTTGTCCTCTCCTACAAGCCCTTCTACAAAGTCCCTCTCCAGTTTTCTTTTTGGCCTCTTTCAGGGCTGGAGGCTGCTCTAAGTTCTCCCTGGAGCCTTCTCTTCTCCAGCTGAACACCCCCAACTCTCAGCTTGTCTTCACAGCAGGAGGGGCTCCATCCCTCAGATCATCTTCATGGACTCCTCTGGACTAATAATGTCCAGGAATACGGTTTGCATGGAGAAGCAGGGCAAGTGCATCCAGTTTGTGGGTAAGAGGTTGTGAGGGGTCATCCACCTTCAGAGCAGGCAGTAAGAGAGAAAGCAGAGGGTGCTGGCTGGGAACATTAAGACATATTTTCTGCATTTCAGTCTCCTTTTCTGATGAAGGGAGCGGGATTCATAAATTATTTACGGCTTGCTGGAGGAATCTGAGAATGTATCACACAGTCATTTCCCAAATAGGAGTCAAAATAAATCATTGTGTACAAGAGGAACAGAACGTGGCATTGGACTGGATGATATTGTTTGGGGAGCTGTGTGGAATCATTATAAATCAAGGATGAAAGTTTCAAAGGGACTTGTAGAAAGCTGTCAGTGTTTGGAAGGAGTAAAATCAGAAAGACAATGATTTGCACAATGAAAAGCCAGAACTTGAGTACTTTCTTTTCCCCAGGTCCAACCCGGCGTGAGAGCTGCAGCACAGGAGCTCGGACTTGCAGTGAGGGTTGAGAATATTCCAAATAACAAGTCATCATACACAGTAGTTTTGGCCACTAACGATGGGAAACTACTCATTTCTTTTCCCTTTCTCTGCCTTTGCATCTTTTCCTTCCTTGTGGTGTCCATAGTGGAGCTACAATAGTGCCAAGGTAACACCAACCTGTTCCTAATTGGCTCTGTGTGTGCATTCTGACTTGCCCCAAGGTCAAATGAGTGTCTTTTGCTTCTCCTCACTCCCGTTCTTTCTAGCAAGGCTTCGTTGCTGTGGGAGAAGGAAATCTGGGTGTTCCTTTCTAAATCAAGGATCCTTTCCAAAATTAACTAAGTCTCTGTTAATGGTGCAGAAACCTGATTAATGAGGATAAGACAGTTGGCAGAGCATCCCAGTTTGGCATTCCAAATCCCAGGCTAGGACGGGCAGTTTAAGATACAAATGTAATGAGCAGTGCTGTGACTGAAGGAGGCAGAGGGAGACAGAATCTTCATCTGTCATTCTGTTTTCTCAGGGAGTTTTGTGCAGGGAATGCAAAATCCTTGACAGACAACTGCAGTCTCTGCAAAGAATCTCATTTTTTCCCAACATGTGGGTTCTCTTCAGAGCACGTTAATGCTGAGTGAGCATTTACAGCAGCAGGAGAGGGGGCAAGTTCCTGAAATAGAGCAAGTTGGTCACAGGACCAAGATTGCATTTTCTGGCTAGAAACCAGCTGTGATAAGCCTAAACAGCACTGCAGACCAGGGAGGAAGGTGAGAATGTGGAAACACCTTTCTCTCAGTACTTGGCCCCGTGTTTTGGGGCATGCCACGTGCTGAGGCTACTTCACCACATCATCATTTGTCACCAGTAACAAGGTCTGTGTGTCATTTTGTTCCGGTCAGAGTTGCTGCTAGTTGATTAGCTCTCCAGTGTTGCCCCTGTCAGCACCCGTCCCAGTCAGAGGCAGCAGCCACTCAGGCATGAATGTCACCACACAGTGACCGGCCTTGCTTCAGTGCTGGCACTCGTTCCCTTCACTGCACGGTGCAGACGTGCACAGCCAGGTTTCCTTTTACCTTGTTTCTCACATTATTTCTATGATCAGGAGCAAATGAAAGAATCCAACCCCAACCCCAGACAATGATGGCAGGGCTTGCTGAAGAGAGATGGAGGTGCAACCCTTTCCCAGACCTTCCAAGGGCTGTGTTTGGCATCCATGAGTTCCCTCTCGTGCCTCCAAGCCCTTAAGCATCCCTTAGGCTGACCCAAAGGGCAACACGTCTTTGTTTGACAGATCAAGGGGCTTTTTTGTCTGATTTTATTTCTTTATCATCATTCCAGAGAGCCAGATGATGTCTTTCATTTACTTTCAGTGCTTTCAAGACTTCCCATTGAGAGGTTATTCCTTACATTTCCCAGTCTCCCCTGTGGTGACAACTCTCTACAGCTGTGACACTGTTTCCCTTCTTGGCCTGAAAGGTCAGCAGTGATCTTAAAGGTCTTTTCCAACTGAAATGATTCTGTGTTTCTGTGAAATCCATAATTGAGTCTTCCCTCTCTTGGTGAGTCTGAGGCTGATAACCCTCTTTGGAGAGACTCTACAATTCTCCCTCGGTAATCCATCTTTTCTGGGCTTTTTTCATCTGTAATGGGGAAAGCCAGCCACCACAAACTGACACAGGATTTCTGTAAGCTCCAGACCTTCAGGTCTTCCAGCGGTGAAGCTGACTCATGTATTTCTGTAGCCTCCCTTAATGCATCTGACACCTGCAGAGCTCTCCAACGCTGCCTTCACTGGAAGGGTTAACCCTTCCCGGGCTGCTGTGCCTGTTTGCCGTGCACTGCACAGCTCATCTGTCAGGGTTTTACTCACATCTTGTGTTCCAGTTGTGTTTACAGGCCAGAGATGAACTATTCAGCCAGCATTGGTCTCTGTTGGGGTCTGTGTGGCTATTCCTTTGTCTGGCTTTCTAGGAAACAGAAGCTGAAGCCCCACTCTTCCTCCAGAGCAGCTTTGGAATTTACTTACCTGTTTCAGCAAAATGGCAAAGATCTTGTTGGATATGGATTTAGTCTTTATCAGATGACATAAAATTGGCAGCCAGGATCATGTTAACGAAACTCCAGCCTCTGGAGTTGATGCACTCTGATGCACCAGGGAATTATAACCATCAGTCCAGACTTCTCTGGATTCTCTGACACGTGGTCGGCTCATTTTACAACCTCAGTGTATTTCAGTTAAAACGGTAAACTTTTCTGCCAAGGTGTAAGACTGTTTGTTTCATGTGAAATCAATAGATGCATAAACTGTTAAGAAGTATTGAATGTATCCTTTGAAATGTTCTTTGTGTACATACAAGAACAAGAGAAAGTAGACTTAGTTATTGAGCCTTAGCCTCAAGTCCACGTGAACTGCCACAAATATATCAAGGAACTTTAGTCCAAAGTAAGTACAAGGGCAGTTCTGCAAATTTGTCTTATTCATTGGTGGCAGAAATATTCAATGTGTCTTGGAATGGAAAAATTAGAAACCCTTAGAGTATTATTTGGGGGATATAATTGATGAATGAGTGCATGTAAGCAGCTTGTTTATTTAATGTCATTTCCATGTAGAAAACAAAACCTTGGTGGATACCTAAGGGACACCTTACAACACCTCAGAGCACCTGCTGCAAGTTTTCCAGGTGTTACCTGTGAATGGACCAGAACATGTGGAAAAAAACTACCTGGGTCTTTATAGTAGATGCTGGCAAGATCCAAAACAGTAGAGGTCCCTTTTATGCAGGCCCATGGCCCATGCTAAACATCTCACTGTGGATATAGCAAGAAGAGATGTGTTGAAGCAGGAACTTGTACTGTTATATTTCATTACTGAGCTGACTGGAACAGACATTGCTGGGCTGCATCAGCTGCCATTAAAGCTGCACCTTTATTGCTGTTCTGCTGATTCAGACAGCAGATAAATCTGTCATCTACTCTGGCTGCTTAATAACCAGCTGTCATAGTCCTTGTAATGTAACACTTTCATTAGATTCAGAAATAGGACACACAAAAGGATGGCAAATGATCCTGGAAAGCCTTTCCCAGACAGATAAGTGCTGCTAACAATAAAGTGAGCTGTTATTATTAGCATTGTGATGTTAATGAAAATTGTGGACAATTATCTGCTCTTGAAGCTGCCTCTTCTCTTTCTGTATAGCTTTTTTTTTTTTTACCATTTATTTATTCTTTTTTAGTGCAGAACACTTCGAAAAAGACACCCCCAGGGTTTGCAGAAGTTGGAGAGAGATGGTTCATGCTCTTTACCCAGTGGAAGTTGTCAGGGAGCAGACTGTGTTAGGCAGAGGGGGACGTGGAGTTGGTTAGTTCCAGGCTTTTGAATAATGGGCACAGCACTACACCACAAAAACTGATGTTGTCTCCATTCTCTTTTAGGAACGTCTCTTGATGAGTCTTTTACCCAGGAACGTTGCAATGGAAATGAAGGAAGACTTCCTGAAGCCTCCTGAAAGGATTTTCCACAAGATTTACATCCAAAGGCATGACAATGTTAGGTAGGATTGATGCAGCCCTTGAAATGCTTCAAAGCAGAGGCTACTGAGTGTGAATACAGTGATGTGCAATTGCAGTCAGGTCTCAGAGGGGAAAAACATCCCAAGCGAGCAGTACAGAGAAAGTTCCTCATTTATGCAGAGGGGGAGAATGGCAGCACAAGGAACACTTCATAGTCTTCTCAGAAGATTGTGGTAAATCGATGAATGGCTTAGAAGTGGAGTGTGGGGAGGCAGGGGACTTGTTTCAAGCAGTCACTCTGCATTGCAGTACCCTTGGTGTGAACAGGAGTATTTCTTTTGCACGGTGTTTTGATCTTCCTGATAGTCAGAAGGATTACTTTTGATGCAGTAGATTTGCTGGCTAATAGCATGGAAATACAGAAAGTAACTGGGATGTCAACTTTTAAGAAAAGGTATGTTTGTCCCCACCAGATGAGCATTCCCCCTCAGAGTTTATTGGCTGAGGCTCTGTTCTAGTTCTTGTTCTCCTTCAGTTACAGACTGTGGTGCAAGCACCCTCCTTTATACTGGTTGCTGTTGAAGTGCACTCTCATTTGCTTTTCTTCCCCGGCCTCCCAGCCAAGTTTCTTAAAGGCCCTGTCTGAATGATGTTTTATCATACAGCCTCCAGCTCCTTTTTCTCCAAATGCCTTCCTTCTACACCAAAACCAGTGTCACAGAGGTTTACTTGGCGCCAGCCTTGCACTAAGCAGGGTGCAGCCATAGTAAGCAGTGCACTGAACTGCTGCAAATTTCTTGAGCTTCTGGCACAGCAGTTTCATTTAGCCTAATTTTCACCAGTGCGAAATAGAACTGGATGCTCTATAAGAGGAGATACTAATTTCAGGCCACACAGGACCTGATTCAGAGGTAATGAAAAAGATGCCTCGTGCCCGTTTCGAGGTTGCTTGTGACCTAGACTGAGGCCAGAGCACGGTCTGCATCTATTTATATGCAAATATTTCTGGCCTGTCCTGTCTGCTGGAAGACAGCAGAGCTCAAAAAAATGTGGAGTTGAACTTCCCCATTGCAGTGCTTTGGAAAGCTGTGACCATGATGCCCAGGAACAGGCTTCTTGCTGTGTGTGGTGGTTCTGAGCTCCTAGGACTTCACAGTGAACTAGTTTTCATGAATGATTGTTTTGTAAAAACAGCCTCCCTTTGTTTTTGGTTGCAGCAGCCCTCTTTAATTTTTTGAGAGCACTTTTTGTCTGAACCATTGCAGTGAGTTTTAGGTAAAAATGGTGCATGTGGCTGATCTGTAAAGGGGAAAAACCCCTTTGGGTTCCTTTCTGAGGCAGCATGCTCCTTTAAAATATCGTTCTGATTATAAGTTGTACTCTAATTAAACAAATGACCCAAGTGAGAATGACACACAACCCTTCCTTGTTTTACTGAGTGTTTGTTTATCCCAGTGGCTCCATTGAAACCAGCAGGACTATTCAAGTGCACAAAGCCCATGAATGGGCGCTGTTAAAAGTGAACTTTTACCTCCTATACAAGCTGTTCAGTCTCTTGTGTAACTTGGCAGGGTTTCTCCTTCTGAACGCCCCATACAGTGACATAGAAAAGGGTTGCTCTGTCAATACTCACAGTGGGGAAGCAGCTTGAGTCTCTTAAACCGAGGCACAGGCTTCCCACCCTGGGTTTTAGCAGGTGCAGCAGCTTCCTGCAGTGCTGCAGGAGTGATGCAGAGTGAGAGAATCACAGAGGGGTTTGGGTTGGAAGGGACCTTCAAGCTCATCTCATTCCACCCCCTGCCATGGGCAAGGATGCCTTCCACCACAGCTGGTTGCTCCCAGCCCCATCCAACCTGCCCTGGGACACAGCCAGGGATGGGGCAGCCAGAGCCTCTCTGGGCAGCCTGTGCCAGGGCCTCACACCCTCACAGGGAAGAACTTCTTCCCCTCTAAATCTTCTGTATTTCAGTTTGAAGCCATTTCACCTTGTCCGATGACTCCATGGCCTTATTAAAAGTTCCTGTCTTGGCCATTTTAGGGACTGGAGGCTGCTCTAAGGTCTCTCTGGAGCTTCCTCTTCTCCAGGCAGAACAACCCCACTCTCTCAGCCTCTCTTCAGAGCAGAGATGCTCCAGCCCTCTGACTGTTTTCATGACCCTCATGTGGACCTACTCCAACAAGTCCATGTCCCTCTTGTGCTGGCGACTGAACACAGTGCTTCAGGTGGGATCTCATGAGAGTGGAGCAGAGGGGAGAATCACCTTCCTTGTCCCACTGACTGCGCTTCCTTTCACACATCCTGGCATGCAGCTGGCTTTTTGGGCTGCATGTGCATAATGCCAACATGTCCAATATCTCATCCACCAGTACCTCCCCAGTCCTCCTCTGCAGGGATGCCCACGATCCATACATCCCTCAGTCTGTATCCCTGTTGGGGGTTGCCCCAGCACAGGTGCAGGACAATGCACTTGGCCTCGTTGAACTTCATGAGGTCCACATGGGTCCAATCCTCAAGGTTCCTCTGGATGGCATCCTTTGCCTTTAGCAGTTGGTGAGGGTGCACTCCCTCCATCTATGGCATTAAAAAATCAGGAGGGAAACAAATATCTGAAAGGAAAATGCTGCTCTTCAATGCTTGCAGATGTGTGCTGGCACGTTAAGGTACGGCAGTCTATCATAGATGCTTGGTTGCAATGATCTGTGGGATGTGTGGTCATGTACTCGATTCACGTGGATAAACAGAGTGCAGGGATGTTGTCTGTGTGTGGAATGACTGGCAAGCACTGTTCAGCCATCGCTGTAGATGCAAACAGTGTGTGTTGTACCTGGAGGAGGGTATTTTCTCAGGCTTTTTTGGAGAAGTTCCCTTTTCAGCAAGCGAGGTGAAGCTAGGACAGAGGAAGACAGGAGATGCTGTTTAGAAAAGAGGAAAGTGTTAAGAAAGGATCAGAGGATCAGAAAGTGTTAAGTCCTAAGATCAGAGAGGTTTTATAACAGGAAACGTTCTGAGGCAAACCAAGTCCCTTTGAAGAAATTTATTTGCAGGTTTGTTGATTCTGGGGGTTGCAGATAACTTCCTGGGATCCTGTGTGTTTCAACATAGTTTGGCCATAATTGTTAACTAAAACAAGCTGTTTGTGTATGAACTGTTATTAATGGAAAAGCTGGGTAGCTTTCTGTCTAAGAGAAGCTTAGTTTCCTATCCCATGTAGGAAGGTGATGCTGTACATGTCAGGAAGACAGGACGTGTTTTCAGTGGAGAATGTTTAAGCTACACTCCAGCAAATAAAAACCCACCTAAAAAGCCATGCTAAAGCTGAAATGTCATTATATAAAAAGCCAAGAAGCTTTGAGCTTGTTCTACTAAATGAGAGTTAAAGACTGGTTGAAAGTTTCAAAAACTAGCTCCAGAAAAGCTGGAGCCAGAGCTGGGCTTTAGCCTTGCTCTAAAGGCAGCACTGGCCCAAGGGCAGTTAGCAATGAGCAGGTGTCACAGGAGTTGGGGTTAAATAACCAGAGTTGTTACTCTGAGAGAGAAAACCAGCAATAAAAGTGTGTCTTGCATCTCAGATAAAGTAATTAGAAGGACAGGTTTCAAGTTAGTCACCTGCTGCTGCTGTCCTGTGCTTTTTCAATGCTCACTACGCGTTCCTCTCATCTGTGTAAGCAAGCAGGCAGTGTTAGGAGCCAGCAAACCTCTAACCCAGGACAGGGCTGCTCCTGCAACACAGCAGCATCACACAGGCTTCACCATCAAGAGCAGAGCTTTGATGCAGCTCTGTGCCAGAATCGATCCTTTTCTCCCTAGGATTTCATTAGGATGCTGATGTGCCGTTGTAATTGACAACACTAACAACTTGCCTGCCTAAAAGCCAAAGGGACTGAAGATTTTACCAGGTTAGCCAAACTCTCTGGTGCTGTGAACTTGCTGATAAAATCCTGGTGTGACTGAAACATACAGGACCGATGCCAAATGTCTGAGAGAGCAATGGGATTGCAGAGGATTTGGCATAGCACACACACACAGATAGCTCCTTGTGTCCCTTTACTCAGTTGTGGGATGGAGGAATAATTGCTGAGCCCTTGGGCAGCGAGGCAGCAGCAGGTTTACCACTGTAGTAGCTACTTTGCCTTGCTAGCCCTCACACTGACAGTGCTTGCCACAGAGAGCAGCACAGGGATCCACTGGAATGGTGTGCAAGCTCTGCTCTTGAACAAACAGAAGTCACCTTGTGTCCTCTGCTTCCACTTTGTTTCTACTTTCATTTCTCCTCATTCCTTTGCAGTTGCAGTTTAATCGAGGTTGGGCTGTTCACTGGGGGTTTTTTTTGTGTTTCAGCAGGGTGTCCCAATGGTGTTGTTAAGATTTCTGTGGAATTAAAGCAGGGAGAATCCAATCCCTGAATGGCCGTTAAGAGAAACAATTGTTAATGGGCAGCTTCTCACTTCTGGTTTCTGTAGATGCTAGTACATGGGGCAATCGCTCCAAAGTGTCTCTTTGTATACCATACCATTAGGAGGACTCTTTCATGCATGGATAAGGTATCCCTCATTTACTGGAGTGTAATCCTCTCTGAGGATATGAACCTCCGTGGCAATTAGCGATGAAGTTAGAGCAAACCAAGGCTCTCTTGCTGTTGAATGAGCGCATCTACAGGAGTGAGGAATGTGCCTTAACACCCACAGCACTCCTGGAGCTGCTCTCTCTCAACTTTCCTCAGTACATCAATGCTAGGCATGTCCTGCATTTAAGACTCTAATCATTTTGTGAGAGTAATATATTCAAACCACAGGAAAGGGAATGTCAGGAATTCAGCGTTAACTTGTGTTCTGCTGAGAAAAAGGTGAGGACTCGGCAGTCCAAGGGGTAAGGGAAGAGGCAACAGATGGTCACAGGCAGGAGAAGCAGCGCAAGAGAGAGTGTTGGTCAGTGCACTGGCTGAAGTGAAGTGAGTTGCAATGCCATTTTCAGCACATCAGAGCTCTGTGTGTGTGAGTTTGCACCCGCAGCGTTGCCCCATCTGTTCCATGTCCCGGTGTGGCAGTTGCACTTTGCACATTTTTACTACAGGGTGTTACAGGAGTCACAGACGTTACTAAAAAGCAGTTGCAGGGTTATGGGGTTTTTCATGCTGAGAAAGTGAGACAGTTGATCACGTTACCTCACCTATGCCATTAGGTTTAAAAGAGAGCCGTGCAGTTGACGTTGACAAGCAGAAGTGCCCTGCAGCTGCATCTCAGCACACAGCAATTACATGTGTTACCCAAACTGCCAGTGACATATTCACTGGACACTGCCACGGGCTTCACCTCTTTTGTGTAGTTACTATTGTTTTGGATCAAATGCTGAGGGCTGTAGGTTTCTTAAACGTTTAAAAGATCAGCAAGGATCCCATACTGATGTATTCAGGTAGTCATATGTAAAACAACTTTCCTTTGAATCCATTAACGATGCATGAGTGGATTTCCTCTGCTCTGAGTAGGGGTGGTTAAAACAGATGAACCTGTTGGATAGGAAAAGCTTGCTGAGCAGGATGGAGGCTGGATGCTTACCTGAGCCACGCAGCACAGTACAGAAGAGCCTGGCTGACAGCGTGGGTGCCAGCTCCTCACGGGGAGCAGTAAGGTCACGTCATGGAGCTACTCTGTGCAATCTGCTGACTTCTGAGTGAATATCATGCACTGAGTACACATCATGCACGGTTTAAAAGTTGGCTGTGGAACTGTACCAGTGCAAAAACTGTGTTTGAAACCAATCAAGCTGGGAAGATACCAGCTGTGAAGAGAAGAAAGCAGCAGCTACTTGCTGAGCTCCTGGAGTGCTCCTGAGGGAACCTCAGGAATGAGGTGCTTTGCCATATCTACATTGGATAGATATATACCACAGGCAGATAGGCACTGAAAGTGTCCCAGAGGTCTCTGCAAGACTTGACAGCACCAGACTGATGCCTGTTTGTTTGAATCTTTACCATTTTGCTTCCAACTGTTGGTAGCATTTTGGGGCTTGTTTGAGTTTGTGCTTTGGGTTACGCTCATGCTATAAAAGAGAATGATGAGGACGTGAAGATGTCTTCTGTACTGATATCCCTCTGTCTCTTTCCTTCTTTACAGCATTTTGTTTGCAGACATCGTGGGGTTCACTAGTTTAGCATCACAGTGTACTGCCCAGGAGCTGGTGAAGCTGCTGAACGAGCTCTTTGGCAAGTTTGATGAACTGGCTACAGTAAGTACAACGTTCTTATTTCAAAATAAATCCCCTTCTGAGAAATGATGCATGGGTTACACAGGCTAGAAATCTGCCACAGGCTGATTTAGCCTCTGGATTTCCAAAGCTTCCAGTATGGAGAGAAAACAGTCTATTTTAATTGTTTAGGAAGGCAGCTTAAGTTGCTCTTAAATACCCGTTCCTTCCCCCTCCTGGGACGACATCAGTGTTCTTCATTGGCTTTGTTTGCACAAGACAGATAAAATATTTCAATGTTTACATTTCTATCCTGCATGGAAAAAAAACCCCAGGATAATGGAAAATATGAATATTGGCAGTATGGTAGGAAATTGTTTTCTGTGATAATAAGGAGCTACAGAGTAAAATCAGCCCTTCACAGAGAGCGCTCCTTGCCACGGAAAGGAGAGTGTAACATAACCAATGCGTTGTGTTTTGGTTGTTGCACTTAGATTGTGCCAAACTCCCCAAGGAAAAGGAAATGAGAGAAATATTCCTTGCCAATAGTGCCTAGTATTTTAGTGGTACCACAAACATTGGCCAAGAAATGCTGCACCTTGGTTTAAATCACGGTACCTTCAAGTGGAGTCACAGCTGAGGAGAGGGAGTTGTGAAAGCAAACTCAGCTTTCAATTCATTATCATTCAGTGCCTTTGAAAGTTTGCTTGCACCATCTATTAATAGAGAGGGAGCAAAATTCCTGATCTTACTCCCTTGTAGAAATGATTTGTACTTTTATCGTGTCCTTTCTTTTTTACTCACCTCTAGAGAAAATGTGTTTCTCAAATGCTCATCTTTTACGGGCAATTTTTACCTTGTAAATCACCAACTCTTTGAACTCTGCTAGCAGAAGGGCTTAAAATGTTGGCACGTTTTCTGTGGTCACAGTAGCACTGTTTGCTTTCTTAAGGAAACAACCTCAGGTAGTTGTATTTCATATAGGACTCTGTGCTCCCCCTTAGTAGCTTTTGAGTCTGTGGGCCAGCTTCAGTCACTTGGGAAAAAGAGAAGTGAGCCACAAAAATACAAAGCTAAGCAAAAAAGAGGGACACTGTTAGTGTCTTTGTGGATAGCTTCAGTGCCACAGGCTGCCCAGGGCCACGATGCAGTGCCCATCCCTGGAGGGATCCCAAATATGTGAAGCTGTGGGGCTGAGGGACACGGGTTAGCGGTGGCCGCGGCAGTGCTGGGGGAACAAGTGCACTCGGTGAGCTAAAGGGCTTCTCCACCCTGAATGGTTCAGAGTCACTCTCAACAGACATCAGGGAATCCACAGACAGAGACACTGTTATGGATGCCTCAGTGTGCATTTGTGTGTCCTGGTACCAAATGACTTGTAATGTCACAGTCTTTAGGCACCTTGGTTGCCTCTAAGCATTTGGTTAAGCCCATGCAGAGCTTCCCTGAGGACTGGACACAACCACAGCCAGCCACCTTCCTCGGTGTGAGTGCAGTCAGTTAAGTTTCCTACAAGGCCTGTGTGTAGTTCATAGAGAAAGAGGCATTTTGCTTTAATTTCTGTTGGTCTTTGCCTGCTATTCAGGGTTAGTTTTCCTTGGTTCAGGTTGCTACTGCTGAGCTTTCTGGCTGTTTTGGTTAGGTGAGCGTAGCTCTGCGCACTCTCAGCTTTTGCCCTAACGGTAGTTGTTCTTTATCACGTGTTGTTAACGAATGCTGTAAATGACTGGTCTTTGCAAGAGGTTTTCAAATGCTTTGCGATTAGCCTTCAGCACTGCAGCTAGCTTCCAGCTGGGTGTTCCTCAGCTTACCTGTGAGGATGGTGGATTGTAACGGGGTGTAATAATGGGCACTGTGTTGTTTTCCCATTCCAGGGGACTCCTGGACAAGAGACACTTGGACTGGGTGCTTGTTACTTTAGGGCACGGTGTATTTCAGCACCTTTTCTGAAGAGAAACTGACAATTCTTTGCCTGTGGCATGGATTTGCAGTGAATGAGGGAGGCTCTGGAGCCTGCAGTCGCCCAAGAGTTGGTTGCACATGCCCTCAGTCAGATACTGTTGTGGCCACAGCTCCAGTCTTGTAACGCTGTTCAGCTGGACACCCAGAGTATTTTACCTGTAATAAATGACCGTTATAGAAAAGAGGAGGCATTTCTCCAGCATCCTGCATCGTGGTGAGCCAGGTTTGCTTTTTAGAGAAGTCTGGGTTTTCTTTAATGATTCTTTTCTTTGGTGGATGTTTCTCCCATCTATTCTGCCTCCAATCTCCGTGGAGCATCAATGAGCTGTGTTTGCTGATGCAGTTATTTGCCTTTCCACTTCCTTGTTACCGCATTTTGGGCTCCTAAGACTTTCCATTTACAAGTAGGTAAAGATAAATGAATTGGGGGTTTTCAAAGGACATCACTAGAAGAGAATTCTGATATTCTGAATAAAAGATCTTCTTGTTTGTGCCACCCTTGGCATCTGGTCTGACTGACACGCACCCTGTTCTCTTTCCATTTGCAGCTGTATACACACCTTCAGGCTTTGGCAGGATTTGTAGGCTGAGTCTATTTGTATTCCTTTCCACTTTAATTTAGCATCCTTTCCTGATTACCTCTGTAGCTGGTAATAATTTTTACTTCCCAAATGTCGTTGTCACTGAAGTGGCTTTCAGCCTCAAAGATACTGAGCTTGACCATGTTGCTTCTGAGCCTTAGGCAAAGAGTAAGTAACATTTTTAATCAGCTTCTGTGGCTGTTATTAACTGTGTCAGGGTCGGTTCCTTGCTGTGCTGTTCCTAGAAGCAATCACTTTAGGAAGCTCATTCTATGGAACCTATGGAATGCTTTCAGTTTGCATGAGGCAAATGATGATGTGTTTTTGAAATCTGAAATGAACAAAGCTTTATGAGCTGGCTAAGGTAGGGAAGTCAGTGCTGGAAAACAGATACAAGCTCACAGCAAGTAGCCCTTCTTTGTGGAAACGGGCAAATGTGCACTAGGGGGGGATGTTGGCAAAGGCTAATTTTAAGGAGACCTCCTTGGTCTTTAATGCAGATACAGCATCCCACTGAGGCAGATCATTCACTCAGCCCGAGTCTGGTTCTAAACAGCTTTGTGAAGAGATCTGCTAGAGACACCTAAGCAAGTCAGCTTTCTTAAAGTGCTCTTGATGCATATGCCCATGACTCTGTAGGATCAGGGGTGAATGAAGTGTGTGTAGTGTGAAGCTGAAATCTCTCTGGGATGGTTTTCCAGGGAGTAACATAAATGTCACACACTTTAAACGTTGTAGGAACGTGTAAATGGGCAAGTACCCCAGAGGTTAGGTCTGGCCTAACCTCCTTTAGTGGTACATTTTAGGTCAGAGGATCCTGTACTCAGTACAGGATCTCCAGGAGCTTAGAGGTTGTTTCCAACTAAAACAATTCTGCGATTCCATGAAGTCAATGGAAGTCTGTCTGGAAACCACTTTCTTTATAGCCAGCAGTGTGCAATACCTTGCTAGTTCTTCTCATGCCATCATTTTTCAATAACTGTGGAGCAGAGGGGGGTGCCCACTTCCAGCAGTTAAGTCTTGAAGGTTTCCCATGCGTTTTTGTTGGGAGCATGACTGAATTTTGTGCTTTTGTTAATGCACAAGTGTCACACTTGGGTTTTTTTCTTTTTTTTTAAATCCTCTCTATTGTGTTATTTCCAGAAGAATCTGGAGAAAGTGTCCATTTCCTGAAGTTTAGGGCTTAGTTTTTCATCCTTTTTATAGCAAACTGGGATATTCCTCTTCATAAAAAGGGAGCATCTTAAACCATACTGAATGAAAGCTGGGAAAACAGGCATGGCAGTATGTCTCCACTACCCTGCTAAACCGAACTCTATGCAGTTGGCCTATTCTCAAGGGATTTTAATGCTGGGACTGGTAGATGTGCAAAAACTAGTGTAAACTGGTAAAGTTACTATTTTTAGGCATCGTTTCATTAAAATAGCTGTTTTCATTTTTAAACCCACAGTTCAAAACCTGGGTGAAAAGAAATGTTGCAATGTGCATGCAGCAGTTGAGAGGGTTCGCTGAGACCTTCTGATGGGCTGTTCAGAAGTGTGAGGTGGCTTTTGCCCATCGGTGTAATGGAGCTGAGGGTAATTTCCGTGTCACGTCGTTGCGCTCAGGATCTGACCGTGAAGTTGTGTCTCGTAAGCTGCCCTCAGTAATCTCTCACATGTTGTGGCCCACATTCAGCACAGGTGTTAAAACAGATTGGGATACTAGACAGAGAAACCATGTGGGTAAATGTAAGTTGTTTTACTGAAAGGAAGTGAAGCGGTAAGTTTGATCACTGTTTGTCATTGATGACAGTCGCAGATGATGTGAGTAAACTCTGCATCCAGCTCTGGGGCCACCAGCACAAGCAAGACATGGACCTGCTAGAGTGGGTCCAGAAGAGGGTAAGGAAAGTGATCAGAGGGCTGGAGCACCTCTCCTGTGAGTGTTAAACCTGGAGATGACAAGGCTCTAGGGAGACCTTATTGTGGCTTTGCAAGACTTAAAGAGGGCTTATAAGGATGATGGAGACACTTAGGACCTTTAGTAGCAGGTCAAGGAGCAGTGGTTTTAATCTGAGAGTAGTTTTACACTGGATATAAGGAAGAAATTCTTTATAATAAAGGTGGTGAAGCCCTGACACAAGGTTGCACAGAGAGGTTCTGGATGCCTCATCACTGGAAGTGTTCAAGGGCACATTGGACGGGTCTTTGAGCAACGTGCTGTGGTGAAGATGTCCCTGCCCAAGGTAGGTGGTTGGAATGAGATGGTTTTTGAGGTTGCCTCTAACCCAAACCATTCTGCGATTCTGCAGTTCTGTGATTTCACAGATTTAGCTGTTGGAAGTCAGCCTAAGCAGGCTCATTTTGCATCCACGCAGAGAGAGAGCCCTTTCAAAGGGGATTCAGAGCAGGGTTCTAAGGAGTGGTTTGCATGTGAATCTAAAAACATGTCTTCATCTTTTGCTGCACCTAGCTGCATACTGCTGCAGTCGAAGGGGCTTTCACTGGGCTGTCCTTCCTCTGGATTGCTCTGGCATTTATTTTTCTGTAAGGCTTTTCAGTGCACAAAAGTTACAGAGCTGAGGTGGGGAAAGTTGCAAAGGTCTTTTATGTTTTGTTTCATTTTATAAGGAAATTCAATGTGGCAGGGAAGTGTAAATATCACAAGTGTAGACTGATCCCTTACAAAGGATCTCTCCCACTCGCCATGCACTGAACTTGAATTAATAATTCGACATGGTGTTGCTTGCTTGCGCCGTACAGCCTTCCAGCTCAATTTATCCAATTCACTGCCTTTTCTCCCGTGACCCTGAAGGAGGGAGGCTTGTCCTTCACCATTTCCTTAACAGCAGAACACTGTCCTGTGTGCCTGGCTCATAGCTGTCAGGCTGGGGTGAGGATATCGGTCATCCAGAGGATGAATGTGTAGATTTGCATCTCTCGCATCTGTTGTGCACGTGTGCAAGGGGGTGTAGGTCAGCTTGCAGAACTGTGTGTCTGTGCATGCTGTACATGCACATCTAGTTGTATGGATGCAAATATTTATCCATCCTCATAGCCAAAATATGTGGGTCTTTTGCACTTCCAATCTAATGGGCAAATGTAATGAGATGTAATAGAGATGTCATTCCAGCTTTAGAGGATGCAGCAGAGAATTCTGTCCTTTCTGTGAGTCTCTTTTGTGTCTCTCTACACGTCTGTAATGCAGATAAATTCATGTTAACTTCTAGAGGGATTCAAAGCTTTCTAATCCAATTTTCTGTTGAGATTAATAGCACTTGGGCATAACGTGCTACAAGCGTTAAATGTGCTGCACATGCTGAGGACATTGAAAATAGGCTGCAGTGGTAACAGTCCTCAGTCCTGTCTTGTCCTCTGTCAAGATCTCACTGGGAGCAGAAGGGAATCCTAGGTTTGTGAAGAGAGACAAATAGGGAATGTATTTTGTTGCAATTTTACATCTCTGGGGAGTTGTAGAGGTACATTTTTTCCCCCTCCAATAGTAACTTTATACTGTACTAACTCAGAGAGGACTGTGACAGTGATGTGGTTAGCCCGAGCTGTTGAATGATGGCTTAGGTCCCTGAGGATTAGAGGGACAGCTGGTATAAATTAGTGTAGTTCCCCTGAATGCCCTGATGTCATGCTGATTAATAAGAGCTGAAAACCCCATCCCCTTTGCGTACCTGAGACAAACAGGGCTGCTCTGAGCACAGCAGGCTGTCCCCAGAAAGCTGTTGGGACGGGGCTTTCAAAAAGAAACCAAGGAGGAAGGAAAACAAGAGGAAAAAGATGAAGGAGAATAAAACACAAAAGTGCATCTGTGATGGGTCTTTTCCTCAGGCTCACAGATCTCCCTTTGGCTCACTGAGGGAGGGAGGGGGGGTGACCATCCTCTGTGGTGCTGCCTGGCCTCTGCTCACAAAGCTCTTGACCGGCAGGGCCAGGGGAATGGTGTATATTCCATCTTCGGCCCTCATAGTTCACCACTGTTCCACCAGAGTTAATTCTATTCTCAGTGAAAAGGCAGCCATCAGAGACTTGCATTTTGATAGTTTGCCTCTACTCAAGACTTCTCTTCAATAAGTGAAGAAAACACTGAGCCAATGGGGTGGGTTTTTTTTTCAAGGAGTTGGGCAAGGTTTTTTTTTTCCCTTCCACGATTCAAACGGTTTCAGGCAGTAAATGGATGGGAGAGGCATGAAACCTCTGTGAGATCAAGAGAAGGTCCCTGTGCTCCTGGTACATCTCCTCTGCTGTGTGCAGCCCTGCAGGGCTGGGGCAATATCCAGAGGTCTCATTAGTGCCCAAGTCTGAGATTTGGTGAGTGTGCCAAAGCCTTCCTCCCAGAGAGTGAAGCTTTCAGTGTAAGCAGATCTCTCTTTTACCCTAAAATAGCTGAACTAAAATAGTTTGGGGGTTTCTCCTTTTTTTAAGACTTATGCTTTGCCATCACTAGGCATCATGGGTGGTTTTTCTAGCCTAAACAAAACTAAGTGTTACTGCTGCTCATGTCCAAGGGTATGAGACTGGCTGAGTGTGAGTTAGGGAAACTGGAATCTCTGCTTCTTTCTATAGGCCTTACTGATCTTTTCCCTTAACTCTACACAGCATAACAAATCCAAACTGGCTGGATATGGTAGAGAATCTTCTCGTGTACGGATGCCTTTTGTATTAGCAGGCACAGCAAAAAAAAAAGTGCCTTTATAATTTATGGATAAATAAAATCCCTCCTCCTCCTAGCCTGTGATTGCAGGAGTGCAGGGTAGAGAAAGCCTGAAGGGCACATCTGCAAATCAGATTGTCAGGGGGCTTGCAGAAAAAGAAACAGATGTGTGTAATAAGCATAAAATAGATTGTAATTACGGCACCCAGGGTCAGACTCAACCTTGGTGTCATCCTACTGCAGTTACTGTAGTTACGAAAAAGAGAAGTTCAGTGTTTAGCTTTCTAAGTCTGGCTTTGCAAAACTGTGGTCTGTCTGTCTGACCCTTTTGTCATCTCACTTTGGTAGGTCCTCACGTACCGTGGTGACACGTGAGCATGTGGAAATGTGCAGGTTGTTGGCAGTGAGAAAAGGCAAAGCAGGGAATCTCTGCTGTGTTAGCATCTGCAGTCTCTAATGAAACAAATAAAAGCTTTAAAGAGGCTCTTCTCTTACCAGGCTGTTGCAAGAAACAACAATAAAGCAGTGAGCATCCCCAGCTTGGGGTCTGTTCATGTAACAAACACATGCTCAGCCTGTAAAAAAAACAAACCCAACCCCTAAAAGCTGAGCAGCAACAAGGATTGTTGCAACCCGACATCTGAGAAAGACCTTGCTTTGAAAGACTGCACTAATCCAGTTCTACCTCTCTGCTCAAGAGCTGGACTCCTTGCTGTCTGCCTGTATGTTCTGATGGGAGAGGTCTGAAAGCTCCTCAAGCTTCGTTATATCTTTGAAACCAGCTTTGTTTTTTTTATACACATATATTTTTGTGGTTTTCTTACAAATTGTAAATGATCTTCCTTTCCCTCTCCTTATCCTGATTACACAAAGCAGTATTTGACTTGTGTGGTACAAGAATGTGGAGTCAATGGCCCAGGTTTCCAGTTTTGCCTTATCCTGAGTATGCAGAGCAATATTTGACTTGTGTGGTACAAGAATACAGAGTTAATGGTCCAGGTTTCCAGTTTTGCGGTCTAAGCTGGCAAGATCTCACTCCTCCTGCAAACATACATTTCAATAAAGAGCTGCAACAACAAGAAAAGCCCAGCAAAGCCCCAAAACTTGTCACACCCCCCAGCCTCATTCTGCCTAACGAGTGGATAGAATAAACTGCTTTATCAAGTGCTTGCCCTGAAAGGGTGAAGACAGCTCTTGGGAAGCATCCTCTGCTTTCTGAGCTTGGTCTTGCACTTGGCCCCGAGGAAGGCAGTGAGTGAGAGTTGTGCTGGGGAAACTCTGCAGCTGCAGGCAGTGCAGGTGGGCAGGCTGCCTGCAGAATGCACTGCTAGCAATCTCTGGTGCTTTTCATCGGCTGCATAAAACCAACCCATCAGCTTGTTTCTCCACAGACAGGGCTCAGGATGGGCTGTGACTGGAATCAGTAACTCTCCCACTTGAATTCATCGCTGCTGCCAACCTGAAAAAGAACTGCCGAGCCAAGGACTTCTTTGGAAGCTGCTGAAGAGACAAAACAGAGGAGAGGGAAGGGGTTGGTTTGGTCAATTTGCATATCAATCCTTAAAAAGATGTCTCTTACAAAGCTGCGCTGCCATCTCCTTCCTGGAAGGCTGCCTCAGATGTGCAGAGAAAGAAAGCAACTTTTTCTAGAGATTGCAGTTTGTGAATCGGTTATGATAAATGAGGGCAGCGAGGGTGACATCTGGTAAGGAGCACGGTGGTGGCTTCAAAAACAGCAGGTGATGTAGCCCTATGTCTTCCACCAAAACTAGCATCTCTCCAGAAGATGCTGCAGTCCTTACTTTCTTTCCTCTTTTTCCTACACGTGTCATAAACTGGCTGGGGAAAGTGGTCATGGATCAAAGTTGTGTCCTGCTGGGCTTTGGGGTTTTTTTTTCCTTCCTTCAGCTGCCTCTGAGGCTGCTTGAGTGTGCTGACAGGATCTTGTGCGTCCCGTTGTGAAACGTGCAGCACTGCTCTGCAGCGCAGGAAGCTCTCTGAGATAACCAAGGCATTACAAATGAGCCGTTTTGACTGTAGGCACCATACAGGAGAGAGAAGGCTGATCGATCCAGACAGACAGACTGTCCACCCCAGGAGACTGAAATGGCTTTACTGAGTAACTTTTGGCTGGGTCAGGATCCCATTGTCTGGCCACAAATCCTGCATACCACGTCTGAAGGTGAAAAGGGCTTTACAGAGGATTGTAACGCATAAGCCAAAACTGGCTTTCTGTTTGAAACCAGGTTCCAGCTCCAGCTTTGCCTACTGAGTACCCTCTCCTGCTGCATGATTTACCCACAGTTTAAAAGAAAACAACCATCTTGCATATTTTGGCAGCATAATTTAGGGGTTGCTCTGCAGAAGCCTGGAGCTGGAGAGCTTGTTGTGTCAAGATAGATTCTGAGGTAAGTCATTATTTTACCTCTGTAATACCGTTGAGCCAAGGATCTCCAAACACCCAGTTAAAACACCAAGTAGAGTTGGTGAGGCAGGATGTAGCTGTAGGCTGTGGGGATGCTCTTTGGCCCTGGGGATAATGCTCCTGCAATAATGATTCCTGCATTTATTAAAAGGTATTTCAGCAATGATAATGAATTCATTTAAAATCCCTCTGTACAGCAGGAGGCGTGTTAAGTAGCCACCCATAGAAAAGCCTTTTCTAACTAGTTAAGCATGCCCAAAAAGATGGTGCTCCTCTTTGGTTGAAGGTCTGAATTTACTGCTAGGTTTATAAAAAGCAGTAAGTATGGCTTCCAAGCTGGGTGATGACGTGGGGATTGTGGGCAGCTCAGGAGGGTGGGACACTGGATGAGAACGTGTGCCTGCAGGAGAGGCTCAACCAGGATCATTAGACTTTGGGAGTTCTTTGTCAGGAATCTGAAATTCCCCCAGCATCACCCTCCTTTCATTTCTTTCCTTCTGGGACGGTGTTCTTGTTAATCCTCTCATCATATTCACAACAGCTCATCTTGCGAGGCACTTACTAGCGTAGTCTCTGCTGTGTAAGTTGGATTCATTCACCCCAGTTAGTTATTTTTCCTTGCCATAACTGTAAATGGATAGAAGTTGCCATGCTCTAGCTGCAAGAGATACCATCACCTCTTTGTTTCTCCTCCTCATTCATTAGCTAAAGGCACAGCTTGGTCAAAGGCATTTAGTTACAAGCTGTCTGTTGCTCAGACTGATGTAGCAACCATCACATGCCACCGTTGGCTCTTCGATATAGGAGAGATTTAGATCTCTTTGGCTGTAGAAATGAAACTCTGCGCAAACAGGAGGTGAACTTGATGGTAATGCAAGCTGACTGTATCTTCTGATCTGCGAGTGTGTCACCTTTCCACTGATCCTGCTGTGTTGAAAACTGTGATTTAAGAATTGGCAATGCACAAACGTGTTACCTTTAAACACATCGTGCTCCCTGGCAAGCTGGAAGTGGGTTTGAAACACAAGCATCGCAGAAAACAAACATTTCCCCATCTTCAGTAAGGCTTCGGTCCTTTGGTTTGGATTTGTGCGGAAATAGTCGTTGCAAATCTTGAACTCGTGCTGCCCTGACGTGAGGGAGGGGGAATAAGACTTGTTCAGAGCCCTGGTTTTAAGGAGAGGTATTGAACCTCTCCATTCGTATTGAACAATGTGGGGTTAGTGTCCAGTACATATGTGTGTGTTTGTAAATAAGGATGTATGTGCGTGTCAGCTGTGCAGGGAACCCAGATTTGTAAACTGGAGATTGCTTCATTTGACCACAGAAGGATTCCCTGAGAGATTGCACTGATGGATGAGTCCCTGAATGATTGCACAGCGTCAGAGAAGGTTTTGTCCTGTGAAGACTGGAATGTTTATATGAATAGTAAAACTTTTCCCATTTTGCTTTTATTAAAGGAAAACCACTGCAGAAGAATAAAAATCCTAGGGGACTGTTACTACTGTGTGTCAGGCTTGACCCAGCCCAAAACAGATCATGCCCATTGCTGCGTTGAGATGGGACTGGATATGATCGACACCATCACGTGAGTACTGCGGGCGCTGGAGCTGGGCAGGAGTGCTGCAGCCTCTGTGGGGCATTCAGGAGCTGTGCTCTCAGGAGAGGAGCGGTGCCTGCTGGCACTGCCCACCCAGCAGGGCACGGGACACTCATTTTGGGAAGGGTCATTCTACACGGTGATTTTCCACTCCATTTAATCGCTGTGAGGAGCTCTGAGTATGTGCAGGCAGATACACGTGCTGCTTAGGGGGCACAAAGATACTAGGAAATAAAGAAACATTCCTGCTGCCACTTGCCCCAAAGAAAGGAGCCCAATTTCTTGTGCTAGAGCGATGGACACTGCACACCTACGTTGATTTTGTGTGTCAATAAATACTGGTCGGCACAGTGCAATTACACGTGGAATGAGCCTGCACAAGCGTGTCACATCAGGGGCCACTGTTTACAGTAGCCAGTTGATGTTTTTCTGTTCTCGTGTGGACTGTTGGGAATATGGAGTTGCTTCCAGTTTCTGCTCCTGTGGCGTAATCCCCCAGGTTCTGCACTGTGCACAGGGAAGCCCTCCCTCCTCAGGGAAAGTGGACAGACCGCAGTGTAATCTCAGCTTAACAATTAACAGTAAACTATTAGATGAAGAAAAAAAAAGTACAGAACAAGCAAATATAAGGCTTCTGAATTCAAATTTCACATGTTTTTATCTGAAACCTTTTACCTTCCTCCTTGTTTCTCTTCAAGCTTTTGCCAAGCCTTGTGTTTTGTGTCTTCCGTTTGTGTGTGAGGATGTTTATGCACATTTACGCACAGAGAAAAGTTGATTTTCCAAAGCCAAATTGTGCCATTTCTGGAGCCTGAGTGTTGCAGAGGAATGTATTGCGATCCTCTCACAGAGTTCACTGTGAGTTTTGCCCTGGAGAGCTGGGTTTGTCTCTGTGAGGGTGATGGCTGGTTGTGCACTGGACATGACCACACGTTTTTGTTGTTTCACACCAGCCTTCAACTTTTCTGTGAGCCCCTATTCAATGAGCTTTCTGTGCAAAGGACTTGAAAGTGTAGAAAGAAAGGAGATAAATACTTAAAGCAATTCAAGACTGACTCATTCCTAGCTCAGCCCATGTGTTCCTCTTACAACCATCATTTATAAGATAGACCTAAGAGTGCGAACAGCTGGGTAAACGGATCCCTGTTCTCCCTCTCCTTCAGTGCAAGTGCACCGTGTTTGTAAACATTGTAAAGCTGATAAAGCCCTTGGTAATCTGTGACAATAGCTGATAGTCTGTGATACCATAAAATCCCAGAAGAAAGTCCAAGGTGTTCAGATAATGTCTGTGTGCATGCTCCCAGCAGTGCATGGTGACTCCCTTTATAAGGAAGCCTTGGCCTTGAGAAGCACAGTTGGATAGACAGGCCTTGTACACATCTTTCATACACTTGTTTTAAGGAGAAGCTCCCTGGAAAGCAGTAACTGATGCTGTCATCCTCTTTTAAACCTGGCATTAATCTTTAATTCATTGGTTGTGCTGTGTCTCATGTATACAAATAAGGTAGTGCTGTAGCTGTCTGAACTTGCAGGGGTTTGAACGTTTCAGTTTTACTCATCTTAGCAATGAAACGTGTTCCCTTTGTGTGTTATCATTTACTGGCTGCTGTCCTGACAGTGTAAACCTGAAAAGCGAGTCGAGTTAAAGAGGAAAGAATGAGGGGAAAGAATGAGACTGTTCAGCCTGGAGAAGACTCAGGGAGAATCTTACTGATGCACACAAACACCTGATGGCAGGGTGCAAAGAGGACAAAGGTAAAGCTTTGCTCAGTGCTGTCAGGGCAAGAGTAAATGGAACAAACCCAAGTACTGGAACTCTTGTTGTGTAAGGAACAACTTTTTTTTACTTGTGAGGTGATCAGATACTAGAGAGATTGCGTTGAAGGGTTGTGGAGTTTGCATCCTAGAAGAGATTTCAAACACAGTCCTGGGAAGCCTTCTGCAGATGACCCTCTTCTGGACAGGGGGATGGTCTAAATCATTTCCAGAGGCCCCTTCCAGCATCAGCAGCTCCATGAGTCTAAGTGGATGGGCTGTAGTGTCTTAGCTAGACATGTGTAGTCAGAGGTGGTGGCAGAAGATGAAAATTTCAGCCTTTTATTTTTGTAAAGAGCTGATAGATTCTAAGTCCTTGGCACAGTCAGTGGCGAGGGCAGGGTGAAGAAGAGGTGAGGTTATAGAGGTGCCAGAGTTATTTAGTGTTGCTGAATGGCTCAGAAACCCACTCTGCATCCTTTGTACATTAGCACAGTTAATTAATTAATCCTTTTCTTTTCCCCCAATGAGTCATTAGTAGTGTCAATAAGGACTGTAAGATCCAGGCTCATTTTTCCTTTTAGTTAAATGAACTGTCCTGTCCTACTTCTGTTTGGAAACAGAAAGATGGTGCATTCCAAGGCCCATTGCCCTTGATGGCAGTACTGGTTTCTTCTTTCACTGCAAGTGGAGCATCATCTGTTCAGATATTGTTGGATTCTGGGTGAGGTTCTATTGTCAGAAGCATGTGGCTGAACCAACTGCAGGGAGAGCTCCAGACCAGGAGAACAGGTCCTGCTGAAGAGTGGGGAAAAACTCTTCACTCCTTCACAGAGACCACAGTTAGCAGATGAATTTCCCAGGTTAGTTTCTTAGCAGATAGGTTGAGCAAATAAAAAGGAGTAGTGAAGAGCTTGTGATGATGAAGTTGTAAAGCAACGTTTCACTTTCGGTCGGTGTGATTGCTAAGCGGTGTTTATCAGTCCCAGGAGATGCAGAATCACTTCCCTTTCTAGACTTTCATCCCCTTTCATCCAGAGCTGGATGCCAGCTGGGAGTGTATTACTTACTGCAGAAATCAGGCATTGGCTTTGTAAAGTCATGCTTGGAAGTTGTCATCCCCAGGGACAGGCTTGTCACATTACCTGGGATAAATAAATAGACCCTCCTGAATTGCCCTTCAGCTGATGGATCTGTCAGCGGTGCTGGTCACAGAGATATGTACCACCAAGATGGGCTTTATTTTCCAGGAAATCAAGGAACAGAAGCTTCTCGTGGCTGGCTGATGGATCTGTGATTTGACTGGCTTGAATTCTGTAATGAGTCCTTATCAATGGATCCTTTCTGCTCTCTTTGTGTTCTGTGCAGCTGTTAAAGTGTCCCAGGGTTTGGTGCTGCCTGTGGGTATCATCTGAGAATGTCACCTCATTACATTTACATCCAGAATTTCAGGGTAACTTTCAAAGGAATTATCACATATTTAAAAGCTATGTTCATAATTCCATGTGCCTCCTACAAAGGCTGTTTTCTTTCAGGGGCACAGGTGAAGTCAGACCAGAAGCATTGTAAGAGGGTCTTTTTCTTCTCACAAAAAGGGTTTCTGCTGCCAGTGCCTCAGCACAGGCTAGGTGTCTGTTCTACTTCAGTCCATCAAGGCAGCATCCAAATGTGAGTTAAGTGTTGGATACCACCCATGTTGCTTCCATCAGGTGGGTTTTAACTGTCAGGTTGTTGTTAGTAATATAATTGATCATGCTCATTAGCACCTCTGATGTGCCAGGTGTTGTCCTCCCCTTGGTATTGAGGAGTGCTAGGCCAGGTATGCTCCTCACCTCACTTCAATTGCTTGCTAGATTTGAAAGTTCCACTGCAGTATTTTACCTCCTGAATTGATGTCTGTTAGCTAATTGCCATGGAGGAAAGTTTCGCTCAGCTGCTCAAGCTCTTCCCTCTCTCCCCCTTAAAACTGGCAAGAGTTCAGGTTTAAGCTAACATTGCAGGGGCATTTGGCTACACTTTTAATAATATTTAGTTGTTCCTTACAGAGCACTTCATCAACTGATATCAACCATGTGAAACAATTGCCTGGCTCAGTCCAGAAATGCAGCCTCTCAGGAGATGAAGTGAGGGAGCTATTTAAATGCACTCGATAGTGCCGCAGGTCGAGGAGTGAGCTGTGATGTTTCCGAGTGGAAAGGAGGAGAGACTCTGCTAGATTTGAGAGTGGGCCAAAATACTGGTGTTAGCACTCGTAAACTTGTCAGAAGAGTTAATGAGATCCTGTAACCGTTCATGTCATCATGTAAATGACACGTTTTGACCGTGCTCCTTCCCTTCACATCTTACCAGGCTGCCTGACTCACAGCGAGCTGCATCACGAGCTCAGCACATCTGTAGATCGACACTGTTGGTGCTCTGGTCCCCTGCAGGTCTGGGACTGCACCCTCCCGGGCAACCCTCCCGGCTCCTGTACCAGACATGACTGCTATGGCATGGAATAGCCCTGTGGCTAGTTGGGGTCAGTTCTGCTGCCTGAAATGGGAATGTTGAGATGGAACTGGCACAGAAATATGTAGGGAGCCTTGCAAAATTAAAGGGCATCTTTCTCTTTGAACCACGAATGTGTGAATGCAAACACATGGAGCAGCCAGAAATCTCGTTTATGCCTTTAACCAGGAAGCATCTCTTTCTCTGCAGATATTTTTGGACCTAAAGAAGAGCCCTGAGTAACTGATAAGAAATGGGATGCAGAGCTTTCTTTTCTTTGTCATTGTTTTTCCCTTCACAGGTCTGGAGCTGTTCTGCAGTTGATCTAAATGACTCTGGTGGTTTGTGGCAGCACATGAAATATTTGTAGCTAAGGAGGGAACTGAAGCATAAAGGCTTGGTAGGATGCTTGAGCCATCAGGGTGGATCGTTATCTTGTCAGTCACTTACACAGACTCTGCACGTGTCTAGTTTAAAAGGAAAGTGTTTTTCTGTTTCCATTTGTTCCTGGGCTTACTTTTGTGTTAACGTTTTTGAAAACTTTTGAGCATATTATATCAGAACCTGGGAAGGAGCAAGTGAGGATGAATAATTTATCTGAGAAACTAATTCTTCTCTTCCTGTTCGTGGCTTGTTTGTGAAGGCCTGCTATATTTTCAGACACGAGTTTGTGATTTTAAAATGCATCAGGCATTGTGATATTTTAGTGCAGGAACATTGATGTTTGGGAATATCATTGTATTGCTGCTCTGATTTTGTATTTAAAGCCTGTTTTTTATGTATTAATTCACATTCCTCGTTTTTGAGAGTTCAGTGGGGTATATTCATGGAAATTAACTGCATGAAGGGCACACGGGTCTGTAAGGTAAACTCAAGAAGTTTAATGAACTGTTCAAGAGCTTTTCTTCCCTACTCGGATTTAACAGCAGTGAAAGCATCCCTGAAACACACTGTAGCTCCTGGGGAAAGAATGGAGAAATGGCTTCTCAATTTAGAGTTTGTACTGAGTGACTGCTTCTGGAAATCTTTTGTTCAAAACATAAAGTGTTTTCAGGTCCTACTTTATGGTTCATTGGCACATTGCTCAGTGCAGCTTATTAACAAGGAGTATGTGTTGTATTTCTCTGTTCATTTCATTTACTTTTTGTTATGCTATTCCTGTTTCTAACAGCAGATGGAATTTCCCTCTCTCGAGCGGATTGGGACAAAGCAAAGTCTGGAGCAGTCTTTACCAATGTCTGAATATCACTGACTTTCCACTTACATTTAGCCTGATGCTTTATGTACTGTTTTAAATGATGAGGGGAACAAGGAAGGACAAGACAAACATTCATTTGTGAACATTGAAACTCACACACTTGTAGGTTTGCCAGTGAAGATAATTACACAGGTACTTAGTTATGCAGGGGAACTGAAAACAGACAACAAGGTGTCATCCTGAAAAGCTTTGGCTTGCAGGCTGTGCTCTTGGTGTAAGGTTGGTCTGGTGATGGCACACGCACAAGTGAAGATACAATGGTTAAGTTATCATTAGGTGACTTGAGTATATCAGCTTTTAAAAAGATGCTGTCTATTCAGTCGTGTGTGTGTGTGTGTGTATATATGTGTGTGTGTGTGTATGTGTGTCTGTGTGTGTGTGTGTTACCTTTGAGGGAAGGAGGGAAAAATAAACTCGAGAGCAGTGTCATATTGTCTAAAGACTGATCTTGTGCTGCTGTCTGTTCCAGGTCTGTTGCCGAAGCCACAGAGGTGGATCTCAACATGAGAGTGGGGTTGCACACAGGCAGGGTGCTTTGCGGGGTGCTGGGGCTCCGGAAGTGGCAATACGACGTCTGGTCCAACGATGTGACCTTAGCCAACGTGATGGAAGCTGGAGGGCTGCCTGGGTAAGTCTGTGAAAGAGCCCTGGAAGAAAGAAACAGGAACCTCATTGGGTGAAGGATTTGTGTCCTTCTTCGGGGGGTTTGCAGTGTAATTGCTGTCGGTAAGAGGGGTTGTGTTGGGTGAGAGCAATCAATGCCTTGTGTGGGATCCTCCAAGAGATGTTTACTTCAGCAATAGATTAGATTAGAAGCAAAACATTTCCAAATGAAGTCCTTGCTAGGAGCTGCCAAATATAAGGACTAGGAATGGGAATGTAGGGATGCTGGGCTTGTGCTGTTTCATGTTATAAAAGGAGAACTCTCTTGTTATTTCAGGAAGCTTATCTCCTTGCACATCTACACATGGAGCTGGGTGGGGAATGCGCCTTGTTCCTTTACATGGCAAGGTTTCCAACACTGATAGCGTGCTGTAGGAAAAACCCCACCTGCTTATGCACTGAAGTATTGATGATGTGTGTGCAGATAAAGCTGCAGCCAACCCAGGTGGCACATCCTGCAATTTTAAGTACTCCTTGGACAGCCTTGGACCCAACTGAAACACTCTCAGTGCACTTTTGCAAAGGTGCTTCTCTTTGCAGTTCCCACTTGAGCTGGGACCTACCGTCCTCTGATGGGTTTTTACAAGGTCGTGGTTTGCCTGCTGAGCAGAGGAACAGTGAACTCTTGATTTCTGTGGTTAAGATGATGCATTTCTGTTCTGTATGCCCGCCTTCAACTGTGTGGCAGTGTGTTTTGCGTGTTCCTTACCTTAAGGCTTTCCAGCAAACAAAACCCATAAATCTGAACACGTTTATTAGAGGAAAGCAGTAACAGCTTTTCAAGATCTTTTCTCAGAAAATGTTTCAGATATAAGGAGCCTTTCCAAAAAGCCAAGACAGTTCTCAGGACAAGAAATGTCACGAGTAGTGTCAAAAATAGCTGTGCTGCCAAAACAAAGCGAGTTAGAAACAGAGTGAGTAAATGAAACAACTCTGAGATGCGAAAAGGGAACAGAAGAAATTTCCTCTCTGTGCACAGGAGGGATTCGGGGAGTGAAGTCACAGGTTTCAAGCAGCAGGACGTTGTGCCAAGCAGGCAGTGAGGTAAACGCTTCAGGAAGCTGCACAATGTGGAAACTGATGGGCAGAGTGTCACTTTCCACAGATCAACAAACCTGTAAGCGTCCAGACAGCCTTTCTGTCCTCTCTGCACAAGTGTGGACAGTGCATGTGACAGAAATATTTCTGTGTTCTGTGTAGCTGAAAAGACCAAACAACCCCCTTTTCTGTTTTTAGCATCAGTGTTTTGCACACAATCTGAGCTCTCTGTCCTCTTCTGCACAGGAATGTACCTCAGTAGCAGCTGGCTCCTGGTGTGTTGTATGCTTTAAACATCAAAGTCTGATCTTTCCCTGCAGAAAAGTTCACATTACCAAGACCACCTTAGAGTGCCTAAATGGGGACTACGAGGTAGAGCCGGGATATGGTCATGAACGGAATAGTTTCTTGAAGAAGCATAATATTGAAACCTATTTCATCGTGCCGTCCCATCGTCGGAAGGTAAGCTCCACAGTTCCAGCTCCTCCTCACCACATGCTTTATTCATGTAACAGCTGTTCTGGGGTGTTCTGAAAGCAGAGGCAATACTGGTATTTCTTATTTCTCTTGAAATCAGAGCCTTTGTTTTTGGCTGAGGCAGGAGTGCTAGGAAAGCCAACCTTGAACGTTAGGGAGAGACGATGATCAGGCTACTTTTGAAGTTTAAAAGTAAAATGGTTTTTTTTCCTTTATTTCCCCAAAAAGAAAAGCAGAATTTGGGCAGATTCTGTAGCTGTTGTGTCAGAAATTACATGTTATGTTCCCACAAAGCTTAAATTCCCTCTTCCCTCCCTCCTCCCATCAAAAGGATGTTTCAGGACTTTATTGCTCACAGCTTGGCCATTTTTCTTGTAGTTTTGCTTTGTTCTTCCGTTCCCATGTTCCTGTGTCATTTTACTCATGCTTTCCTTTCTACAACCACTTGTGATGCTCGTGGCTCCTCTACTGAGGAGGGATTCCCTGATGGATAGACACAGGAACAGTAGCACTTACAGCAAAGCCATGCCCACAGCAGAAAACAATCAGTGCCGTGAGTTCAGCAGTGACTGAAGTGACGTGCCCTGGGCCTCTACAAAAGCTGCTGTGTTGCCAAGCTGTACAACACAAGCCCTTTTATCCAGGTCAGAGGAAGAGGCTGCAGTCACCCAGCTTTTGAGTACATGTACCCCTGTACCACAGGTCAGGTATTGACGCTAAAGCTGAGGGAATGTTCTGAGATTACTGCAACAAATAATCTATTCTCTGTCCAAAACATGCATTGGTTTTTTTTTTTTCCCCTGATACATTTCCCTGAACATGACAAATTCGGTGTTTCCCTTGCTTGCTCTCACAAGGATTTTGGTCACCCATTTCTTGTCTTGGCTAACCTTCCCTCCAGATTCTCTGAAGCTCCTCTCTCTCCCTTCAGCTTCCTCCTGTTGTCAACCCCCTGGAGATGTGCTGGGGAGAGAGGAGTCAGGCAGCAGTGCTGTTGAGGGACAATAACATTTTCTGCTCTTCATTTTGGTGGAGAACAGAAAAGGGAAAGTGTGGAAAGAATAGGGTAAGAGAAGGTTGTAGTTCATTTGAGCAGGAACTTCGTTTCTTACATGTTGCTCAGTATTTAGCCATCCCTGATGGTGATGGGTGTGACTCTCATTCTAGCCAGGTTTTCAGGACAGGGAGAACAGAGACCCAGCAGGGGGATGGTGGTATCTTGAGGTGGATAAATGTGACTGTTACATACAGCAACTGTGTTATGTCCAGTCTGCTGCATGAGCCAGTGCCCAAGGAGCAGGAGCTTGACTTTAGCATCTTCAGTGTGTGTTCAGAGTGCCAGGATGGGAGCCTGCTCCTGTGTGAGCACACATTGCTTTGTCTTTGCAAGATCGCTGAGAAGCTCCTGGTGATTGCTGAGAAATGACTGATGGGTTTGCCATCAGCAGCATGGGCCCAATGCCATCCTACCCAGGGGCTGATGGCAGGGGCAGGTGCTGCAGTGCAGCTTGGCTAACGACACAAGCTCCCTGACAGGCATCATCTGCACGGCAGCCAAACGGGCAGGACAGAACACTTGATGGGTTTTGCTGGCATTGACTTGGCTTCTGCAGTGGGCTTGCAGATCAGTCAGCATGTCACCTCACTGGCTGTCACAGCCTTCCTGTGTCCCCATACTGATCACTGGACCATGAGCTGCATCACAGCATATTCACCTCCAAAATAAACACCCGCTGTCCCCTCCTACCCTGCTTCACTCATTCAGAGACACAGGCACAGAGGGTGACTTGTGAAGCACAGACAAGGTGGGGTTTGTGAGGTGAGCTCAGGTGTCTGCTGGTTCAGTATTGTCTTCCTTCCCCTGGAGCCTCAGCAGCTGAAGTGCAGGCACATCCTTTATTCTTCGTGCATCGTCGCTGACATTAATAACAACTGACTTCAGCAGGTATGATGCCAAGAGGAATGAAAATCACTGTTATGAGCAACAGATGGCCAAGAATCTGTTGAATTTGAAAGGTAAATAGGCCCACTTAGGGAGTTTTTTGGGGGGGTTTGGGGTATTTTTTAAATGCATTTATTGAAAAGCCCCAATCCACACATTCCTCCGTACTTTCACCACAAATATTGCCCAGGCCAAGAGCGAGAACAGCAGTGTAGGGTGACTCATTCCTGTACCACTTACACTGTCAATGTGAACAGATCAGAAAGTTTACCCATCTTTTTTTAGTCTCTTAATAAATCAGCCAACAACCACAGTTCTGTGATTGAATCTGATTGCAGGTTTGGTGAGTAAGCTCGTGTGTGTGAGAGCACTTCTCAGAGGCTACGGAGGGAATACACACTTCTGTTTGGTTTTGAGTAGAGATTATACTACTTTATTTTGATGATGATGATGCAGTAATTCTGCACGTTTGACTGAACAACATTCAGCTTCTAAACAGACTCCAATAATGCAGTTTTGAATGGAATTAAACCTTTGTATTGGCCACCATAATTAGAAACTGATGCAAATACGCTGTTTAAATGTAATACAAACATTATCATACCCTGACAAAGTTTCTAGTTCTGAAAATGGCAGAACATTTCTTTTAAGTAAAGCTTAATTACATCTTAATTATATTTTGTATTGATACTAAAACTTACAGTCATGTAACCAAAACATTGCACTAAGACAGGGTTTGAAAAGCTTGATTGGTGTAACTAGCCAGAAGACTGCATGAACATCTCAGGCTTTTAAAATAGGTCTGATCCACTTAGACAGACAGATCTCTTTCTAATATATCCACTATTTATGAGTCCCATACTCTGTGCTTTAGACACATGGACATTCTTTGACTTTCAAAATCCTGGAATTACAGAATGGTTTTGGATGGAAGTGACCTTCAGGCTCATCTCATTCCACACCCCTGCCATGGGCAGGGACGCCTTCCACCAGAGCTGGTTGCTCCCAGCCTCATCCACCCTGCCCTTGGACACTGCCAGGGATGGGGCAGCCACAGCCTCTCTGGGCAGCCTGTGCCAGGGCCTCACCAGCCTTCTTATAAAGAATTTTGTCCTTATAGCCAATGTAAATCTCTGCTCTTTCAGTCTAAAACCACTGCCCCTTGACCTGTCACTACAGGCCCTCATCACCCTCACAGGATAGAACTTATTACCTCATTTCAATCTCCTCTCTTTCATTTTGAAGCCATTACCCCCTGTCCTAACTTTCTGAAGTGTTGTAAATATTATTCTACGTGGTTGTTATTTCAGGAGGGAGCAAAAATAAGATCATCGATGCCAGAGGAGGCAATTTCAGAGCCCCCTGGAAGAGCTTCATAACTCTCCTGAGACCCAGCTCAATAGCTTTTCCCATTAATGATTCTTTAGTGTTCTACCTGACTAATCTTTTTCCAACTTTCCACTGGTAACACTTCAAATGTAATTTAATTTCTTTTTAATAGAGTGGATCTGTCTTTCATCAGAGTTCTTTGTTCGTTGCCAGCACTGATGTTAGCCAAAGCCTGCCTGCCTCAGCGGACAGGGCTGACTCCCTGGAGCGCAGCAGCAGGAGTGATCTTCGCTGGGCTCTCCACTGCTGTGTTTGCTCTAGAAAACGTGATTCTCTTGCAGGGTAACACCTCCTAAGGTCTGGCCACAACCTCGGTGATAAACATGTGGTTTTCTACTTGGGCTCGCACCTTTGTTGCAGCAGCTCAATTCTCTCAGGGACATGGTTTAGTTTGGCAATGTGAGGTTAGTGGTTGGATTCGATGATCTTAAAGGTCTTTCCCAACTGCAATGAGTCTGTGATTCTGATGGCACCTCTCTGGCTTTGGAAAGGCTCATTCATTTCACCATCTGGGAAAACAGCCCAGTATAAATAACTAAATGGAATTCCTAAGGTGCTTTTACAGATTGCCAAGCAGTGGGAAGGAATGATTGATTTTGGGGGTGGGCAGGGAAAGCATTAGTTTTTGCATTTACAGATGTGCCATCACTGTTAGTCATTGCCAGCTCAGGGCACCCTGCTTCACTGGTGACTTCATGGGCTCCAGAGCAAAGGTAAAGACAGGTAATGCCATAGACCATTAAGAGGAAGCAACAGAGCTGTTTTGAGGAAAGAGAGTCATAAAAATTGTAAAGATCAGAGGGGTGAGCTATAACTTTTTCCTCTATTATTTGTGTCTTGTGGGTTTCACAGCATAACTTGGAGTGAAAGCAATAATTAGCTTCTAATAGGCTGCTAATCACCATCTGCAAAGTTTCTAGTGAGGTGCTAGTGTGTTATTCACAAACTGTGTGTTCAGAGATACTGGTTTTATTTCTGTCCAAAAAGCAATTGCAGCCAAACCAAAATGCCAGCAGTCTGTTTGAAAAGAGTTAAAAGTGAAAAGCAATAGCTGAGGAAGAGGAGAACACTCTTGGCAGTCTCACAATCTCAGGAAAACCCATTAGAAAGCCTGAAGGTGCAGGAATCCTCTCAATAAGCAAACACAGCTCAGGAGCATCCTTTGGAACGTAGTTTTTAAAACATACAAGCTCTTGCAAATATCAGAAATATCCAGAGCAGTTGTCTCCACCTCACACCTGTGGTGTGATTTGGTGTGAACTGCAGGTGGATTTAACAGCTCAAAAGGCTGATGGGTTAATTTCTGTGACTTAGGATGGAATTCAGCAACCTGAGAAGGGGTTCTAACTTGCATGACAATAGCTGCAAGAGAAGTGGCAAAGGCTGTCACTTCACTTTCATGTGATGTTGTTTCATCTGGCATAAGCAGATGTGATTTTAAACTTCCCACGTGTCAGTCCTGTCACTTAGGGGTAGCAGGAAAGCAAACAAACTCCCTGCTGCTTGCAAAGGCAGTAGCTCTGGACTTGGAGTACAGCATCCTCTTTCACTGTTATTCAGCATTATTTTGGTTTAGTCTTCAGCTGCTGAACACTTTGTACACCTGTGCTGAGAAAGTGGCCACACCATTCTGAATGTTCAGAATCTGTCTTAAAGAAGCTGTGTTACTGGCACAAATCTCTAACATCCTTTCCTGACTGACAGCTAAGAAGTGGTAAGCAAAGTGTATCATAAAGGCAATAAAACAAGGGTGGGAAAGCAAATGTTTCATGAATTTAACTGGAAGAAAAACCAAACCCCATTTGCTCACCTGTCTCAGAACAAAATGGCTTGTAGGTAGCAATGGGACAAACACTGCTACCAAGAGGCACAGAGTGAGAAAGCCTGAAGACAGAAAGCAGAGGCAGACACAGCGCTACAGCGTTCATGGTTTCTGTAAATGTGTTTTGCATGTCATTAGCATCTTCCTTCCCTGTGCCATTTATAAAGCACTGCCGTGGAACGTAGCCGGGGGGGGGGGGAGCAGCAGTCTGCTGCTGTTTCTAAGAATCCCAGATAAGCACCAGTGAATCCCTTACCAGAGCATTACATGACATTCAAACGCTGGGGTGTTTTCCCAGAATTTTAATCAGCGCTTGTTTGTTTTCTGCGTGCTTAAAGGCACTCACAAAGCTATGGGTAGTCTGGCTGCTCTCAGAGCCCTCTGTGCTCTGTTAGAGAATCACAGCCCTTAAGCTCATTTGCCAGTTGTGTTGCAGCAAACAAACAACCTTTCTTAAAATTAGGAAGCGGCTGAAGAGTGAGCAGAATGAAGTGATCCCAAGGGTCAGAATGAAGCGTGGAAGTAAAATGGGTTGGCACGAGTAGCTGGAATGAGAAGGCTGCAGTGCATCCCCTCGCCTGGAGCGAGTTCAGAGAGAAGGCAGAGTGAGAGATTAGGGGCTGGGGGTTTTTCCTTGGTTGCTTTGGGTTGATTTTTTTTAAGGCTCTTTTAACTGCATTTTATGCCTTTATCAGTGGCTTACAGCAGGAGGAGAGATTACTTCAATACTCTACTCCAAAGTTCACCGTGCCACAAGTGGTGTTCTGCTGTAACACAAGTGGGCATGATTTGTGAGATGAAAGTGGGAGCAAATGCCTCTGTGTTTCAGATATTGTCATATACCGTAGTAGAATGGAAAATGCTCGGTCCCAGTGCAGAATCTGCATATCCTGCAACCGCTAGGTCAAAATAAAGAAAGAAAAAGAAGCTATGTGTGAAATTAGATGTGAGAGCTGCCACTGGACTCCTGCCTGCTGCAGTGGCCTTTGAGCAGTTATGCTCTTGGCCAGCCATGAAGAGCAGCAGCTATACGTGTTCCACATACAGGATTGCACAGTAGCTGGATTTGGAAAGGGGCCTTTGTAGGTGATGGATATGGTTGGTTGACGGCTGCCCGAAACAGGGTCAGCTTCACAGTGAGGACCACTTTTGCAGGTTGCTCAGGGCAACTTGTCTGAGTGAGTGCTGGGAGTTTGCCTGGCTGGATGCTGGGCAGCCTCTCAGGGCAGCTTGCTCCAGCACATGGTCTTCCTCACAGGTGAAACTTGTGTTCTTTGTATCTATGGGACTTTGCCTTGGTCCAGCCTGCCTGCCTTGCCTCTTGGAGCTTTTTCTGAGTGTTTTTTACTGTGTTTCACCGTGTCAGTTCTTTACTGGGGCATTTCCATCATGAAGGCTCTCGGGCAGCTTCTGCACCTCTCTCTGTTTTTAGGAGCCTCTTTTCCAGCTGGTCTATAGGAAACCTAAAACCAAAGTCATTGACCTATTTCATGCAACATCCACAGTGAAGAGCTCAAGCAAAGAGAGAGCTAATGATGTCTTGAGCTGCAATCTGCCTGTCTCCCACTTCTGGGAGCGTGATTTAATCTGTCCGTAGCCGGGGGGAACACCAGGGACCAAATCCTCAGTGCTTCTTTATTTTGCTGTTCCAGGAGAGATGAATTTTGCAAGCTTGAGTTCCCATACTGTGGGGGCTTATTTCCCATGAGTGCTGCTTCCCTCCTTCCACACACCAGCAGCATGAGTAACACCGTTATCGACACTGAGGAACAATAAAGGAATCCCTCTTGTTCTCATCTGTGAAAGCATCCAAACACGTGCTTAGGGGTTTACTAGAGTCAGCCAGAGTTAAATACTTGTGAAAGAGTTAATGAAGAAAGTATTTGTCCTTGCTGAGCTGGGAGCTCCGTGGTGAAAGATTGTACCCAAGCCTTTGAGAACATTTCTCTGTGGGGTAACACACCCCTTTGAAGAAATGTGATGTAACCTCAGTGCCTCGCAGCCTCCTTTCAGGGCATACATGTAAGTAAGTGTATCTCCGAAGCAGCAGCTCTCGTCTCCTGAGTTTAATGGGTTTGCCAGTTGCTGAGGTAACAAAGTGAGGCTGTGAGAAAAAGGCTGAAATTATCTTCTTTGACATCAATTAATAAAAATGCTAATTTCCTCCTGGGTTTTTTTTTGTCCCCTGTGTTTCCCAGGGTTTAAGGGTAAAGAAATACAAGTATTGCCTCTCTGATCAGAGTCTGTCATTGGGCTGCTTTTCATATAGTCCCCATTTCTCTGTGTGGAAATCCATTCCCACAGTGTTAACTATGTGTTTCCATCCTGCCTGTCCCATGGAGCTTTTTCTTTTATATCTCAGGTTAAAAAGAGAACCCAGAAAGATGAAGGGATGTTCACCTGCAAATACAGGATGCTTTTGGAAATGCTTTGCTTCCCGGTTGGAGTGTTGCTGTTGTGGCCACTAGATGGGGAAGCTGCCTGCAGGTTATGGATCTCAGCCTGGGGACCTCACCACACGGTCAGATAAATGCTGCTCTCTTTTTTTTTTCCTGACCCACAGATATTTCCTGGACTGATTCTGTCAGACATTAAGCCTGCCAAAAGAATGAAGTTCAAGACAGTGTGCTACCTGCTCGTGCAGCTCATGCACTGTCGGAAGATGTTCAAAGCAGAGATCCCCTTCTCCAACGTGATGACGTGTGAGGACGATGATAAGGTAACGCACAGGGGCTGGCTCTGTGGGCACTGCTTCCAGGGCTGCCAGCAGCACACCTGCTCTGACAACACGCAGGGGGACAGAGGAGGTCCTGGTGTTCCTGCTGGAGCTGTGTAATGCCCACGGACTTCTCACAGGAAAGATAACAGTTACAACAGGCCTTGCATTTGGAGCTCCCTTGGAATAAGCCAGCACAGATGGCCCTTGTGGCTTCTATGAAGGGCTCCCTTCTCAGGAATTAGAGTTTCTGAGGCTTTTTCTGCAGTTACCAAGAGCTTCTCTTTTGCATCATGAGCCCATCACAGCCTGAAGCTGGTGGCAGCTATATATGAAATAACAGAATCCTTTTGTGCTTCTCTTTGGTTCTTTAATTAAAAAAGAAAGGCAAGTGATTGGACAAAATCCCCTTAGTCCCTGGTACAAATCCTTATGTCCCTAAAACAAATGCCCCTTTCTGGAATGGCTTGTAATACCATAACAGCATGGCTTTATGTACTAGTAACCTGCTCCACTGCCTTTTTCTGTGTATGAACCTACCCAGCAATTTCTGGACAAAAAGCTCTTATGAAGACCAGAGTCCTTCTATGATTCTGTGAAGTTTCTTGTTCCATTTTCCATGCCAGCAGGTGGCAATAGTGCCCAGGTCACCGCACCAGTGCTCCAAGGCAGGGTCTGGGTGCCTTGCAGTCAGTCCTACATCTCCACTGGGTACTCCACCTCTTTCACTTGTTATTTTAAGTAGTGTACTTTTATTGAAGGATCAGTCTAAATATTACTTTGAAAAAGCATTCTAACCTTCATGTTTTGGATTTTACTTGTGTGTTTTTTGTGGGAAGGGGGGAGAGGAGTTGGTTGGTTCCTTTAAAACACGGTTTCAGTGAAGACACTCCAGATCTGACTTTGATATTGGTGGTATACAAGGCCTTCCAGTTGTGAATTAGTGCTGTTCTTGGAGTCTTTAGAAGTAACTTTGAAGCATATGCAATACTGTGCAGCGTATCAGGTGTATGTGTGTGTATGTGTAAATATGGCAGCATACACAGAAGGTCCTGACGTGGCTTTGCCAGGGGTCTGATGAAAATTTCCTCATTTCCAGTGGAGTCCTACAGCTCTCTTTATCTGAACCAGTTGTTCTGATCTTTTGTACCTAATCCTTAGCATTTATGGTAGAGCCTGACACACGGTTGTAATATAAATAACACTGTGTTGCAATGCAAGATTTCTTCAAGTTATGTACAAGGAGCTATGGCTGTTGAAGGCTTTGAAGCCAGCAGGTTACCGTAGCATCAGTTGATTTGTTAGGTAAACACTGGATCTTGACCACGCTGGAGATAGAATGCAAGTCTGCTATGTGAAATGACAAGAGAGGTAAACATAAGAGACCTGGTGAAAGTGATGCTAGGTGGGCAACAGCTATTTTGATTAAGCACAGTAACTTTAACCCTGTTTTGAAATGAGGGGTTTTCTGGGTTTTGCTGTGGTTGTTTTATATGATCCTGTTTTGCTCACTCCTGTTATTATGCTGTAGGCTCAAATTTGAATTGTAAAGAAATCCCCAAAGATGTAATTTCTGCTGCACCTTAAGCAACACATAAACTGACTAATTGCTGTTTATGGAGAGAAAAATTGTGTGTTCCTGACTACTCCTGAAAGCACTCGGTTTCCCTACAGGCTCGTCAGACAAATTGTGTCTTCTGCAAGAGAAAACTTATCTCTGTTTAGGAACTTGTAGAATAGTTGCTTGGCAGGCAGTTTAAGACTCCTGTTATGGCTAAGAGAACACAAACGACTGGATTTGAAATCTCTAACCTGTGTGTGTCTGCAAGGTTACTTTTTGTGTTGAAACAATTAGTTCTTACACCACAGACAACTAAGTGATGGGATCTGATAGTTTGAAGAAGAATGTTTCAAGCAGCCTCACAATTGTTTAATGCTGCCGTGACCTGCTCTCTACATACACAGCCAGAGAAAACAGGACTTGGGAAGTGGATTTCTCTTTGTCAAAGTCTGTTCTTCTTCATGATCAGAAAGCGCAGGTGTTGGTCAGCAGCCTCCCCCTGTTCATAAGTGTTCAGGTGTAACACAAGCCGTGTAAGCTAATGAATTGCTGCAGTCCTCTGCTTGCTCCCTGATGATCTCATGAGAACCACTTCTGGTGGAGTATGATGGGAAACTGCCAAAACTCTTCCTGCAGAAGTACTCAAGTGGCCATCACCAACACTGTTTACCATCTGATTTAAAAGGTTATGGTCTAGTATTGCCTTTGAAAGAGGGGGCTATGAAATACTGACTGCTCTGAAAAGTTCTGTGTGCTTTTGTAACAGCTTGCAGACAGATCCTACTGATTGCATCCTGAGCCAGCACTGTCCTTACCCCTGGGCACACTTGTCATTTCATGGTGTTTTCAGTTCTCCTCCTGAACTCTGCAGATGCTAGGCAAGAAAAATGTACTCCTTTAACTGTATAAAAATAGCACAACTTGCCCAAGTTTTGGTTGCCCAAACTGCTTCTGGGCAGTCAGGTTTCACCCTTTTGGAGGTGAAAAGGGTGTTCAGTTGATGTCTCTTTCCTCCTGCTCAACATGCTAACCATTAGGTGAGTCTTTTCTCCTGTACAAGACTGGCCCACATCTTTTCCCTCTCTGTTTAAAAAGCACTGCATCTACAAGAGGATTTGTGAAGCCCCCAATCCTTTCAGCGTGCCAGGGCCCAGGCAGTCACACAGATCTGTCTGTGATGGTTCAGGTGACAATGCCCTCGGCTGAAGATTGCTGCCAGCGTGGCCAAGATGCTGCTCAAACCCTTCTGAGTGCTCTCTAGACAAAACGAGACAGATTGTCTGGAATCCCTTTCAGATACGCTCTGTGATAAGTGTTTTGCTCTGAAAGGGGCAGTGGGTGATCTTCTTGTTCGTTGTGCTCTCTCAGCCACAGAGGGGTTAGCCCCAGTGAGGCCCAGGTTAGCTCTGATACTTCATTGTACTGTTCCATCTAGACTGGCAAATACCCTTCAGGCATACCCAAGAGATCCTAACGAGAGAGCTAGAGATGGAAACACTTGAGATTTCAGACCTCTCCAAAGTCCTGTGTGGGCATTGTCCAAAAGGTTAAGGAAAATCACCTTGTCAGCATCTGTAGTGTAACCAAGCCTTGGACAGTAGGACTTTCCTTGTGTCACAGAGAGCCTGGTTGTCTTGTCTCCAAGATATCCAGAGCTACATGTCCTCCATTAAGACAAACAGTTGTTTTTTGAGGTAAAGTCTCACTGATTGGGATCGAGTTGATGATTTTCCTCAGTGGCAGAGAAGTGTCAGGGCAGTAGGTGAAGAGAGTTGCTGTGGGTGAGGACTGGAATCCTGGAACGCTGTGGGGGTTTGCTCATTGGTTTTAATGAGATCAGGGCTTCAGCTAAGGAGGGTTTTTAAGAGATGAGAGTCACAGGGAGAGGAGAGCTCTGCCTGCTGCGGTTGCTCTGCTTGGGAGCTGGAGGTACTGCGAACAGCAATTCAACATTTGGGTGGTAGTAAAAGCTGTGCTTGTTTCTTCATCTTTGCTGCAGAGGAGAGCACTAAGGACAGCCTCTGAAAAACTCAGGAACCGTTCCTCTTTTTCTACCAACGTCGTGTACAACACTCCAGGAACCCGAGTGAACCGATACATCAGCCGTTTGATAGAGGCCCGGCAGACCGAGTCCGAGATGGCTGACTTGAACTTCATCACCCTCAAGTACAAGCAAATTGAGCGTGAAAATAAAGTAAGGGCTTGGAAGTGGGGCTTTTTTACTGATTTCACCAAGCATTGGGGTGGGGTTCCTATTCCCTGTCTTTGAATATTCCTCTGGCTGTCTCCCTGGGTTTAGACAGAGAACACGGTGGGAGGCTTGGAGAAGATAAGAAAAATCAGTATCTTTTTTACTCATCAAGATCTCCCCCACTAAAATTACACATCCTTGTCTTGGCCTTACTTTTGCTTTTCCCAACCGACCCCAGTCACCTCTTTAACACGATGTGGCTGCCTTCTGACTCCTCTGCTGTGGAGAAGCCTTAGTTACCCGAGAGTGCTTCCCCCTGCCTATGGAGCCTGATAAGTATCAGTCATGGAAAATACTAAAAAGTCCTAAATCTCCAGGCAGGGTCGTGATCTCATGCCAGGGGTTGACGGTGCTGAAAGCAGAGGGCTTACTGCAGACTTAAAACCTGTGTGTAAGCTAACAAAGCAGAGCCTTTTGTTCCTACCTGGGATGGGGCTTGCTTGTAAATACAAAGTGTTGCAGTAGGAAAATGAATCAAAGCCTGTGATTTGTGTGTTTCAAAAAGCAAAGGGAAAGTGACAGGGTTTTGGATTAGTTTGGCAATAGGATTTAAAGTCACTTTGTGGTCTGAGATTTGTTTCGAGTCAGAAGGCTGTGTGCCACGTTAGACTCAACATCTTTAAGGTCACGAGCATTAGCTTTGATTTCAGGTTTCCACCACAGTTTGTTATTTAGTGGCAAATAGAGATCATCTAGTGACTAGATGATCTCTGAAGGTCTCTTCCAACCATTCCTTGCCATTCTATGAGTTGTTTTCCTTCAAAGCAAGAAACTTTTTTAGCTGCAATTTGGGTCTTTCTGAGAAAACACTCGTGTGTTTCCACCCCTGCAAAGTGTTCCGTTGTAAGGACTGTGGAATCAGGGATGTGATCAATGGAATCCGGAGTGGTAACTGCTCAAAGATGAGCCAGTGTCTCTCCTCAGCAGCTGCATGATCCCCACCCTGTCCCAAGCAGCTGAGGTGACAGCACGAAGGGGTGATGAATAACTGGGAGTGCCACTGAACCCTGTCTCAGCCTAGCCCAGATGTGACTAGTTAGAGGGTGAAAACTGAACAGCTGAAGCCGAAAGGCTGTTGAGGAGAATGTTGTGTAGACTTGCCTCATCTGCTTTTTCGTGTCACTGAAGCAATGATTATTTGTTTGTTTGCAAAATGGGTAGGGGCTTGTTTTATTTTAGGCTACATTTCTTTCTCGCTGAGCACGGACAGGCACGGGTGGCTGGGTGTGTATAAAGTGCTCACTGTCTTCATTCCTTCCTTTCTTTCACAGTACCACCAGCTTCAGGATGAATACTTCACCAGTGCTGTAGTTCTCTCACTAATTCTAGCTGCCTTATTTGGCCTTGTCTACCTTCTAATAATACCACAGTAAGTTTCTGTCTTTTGCCATTATAATTCAAAATGCAACATCTTCAGGCATCCTGCCCAGGTCAAAACATTAGTGTCTCTGTCTTGGGAGGCAAGCACCCAGGTTGGTGGAGATTCTCTGTTGCTATAGCATCAGTCCAGCTCTTACCCCTTCCATTGCTCCAAAGGAGCCACATTTTGCTGTCTTATTTATTTAAAACATTTTTTTCCCTTTCTTTCTTTTTTTTCCCCCCTTTTTGTTGTTCTGGTTTTTGGTAGGAGGATGCAGCTAGAAGAGAAAACCACTGAGACCACCTAACTTAACACATTTCAGTACTACAAACAAAGGTGTTACTGCAGCTTTTCTAGATGTGTTTGTGCTGGCTTCAGGTGTTGAGAGCAACACAGATATAACTGCAGAGCTTAACAGGAGCCAAGTACTGAAGCATCCATCCAGCTTTTCAAGTCAGATTTGTAGCCTGCACCGAGTTTTTGGGTACCAAAGCTTTCACTACACAAACTGCCCAGTGCATAGTTTTTGGCTGTTCTCAGTCAGACCGTGGCTGCACTAAAGCAGACATAACCAAGTGCTCATGGTGTATTTGAGGGGGGTGTTTGATACCTGCTGCTGAGTGGTCTAGTTTAGTGATTACTTCAGGTTTTGTCAGTTCTGTGGGAACACAGGCTAAATAAACAAATGTGTGAATGATTAGACTGCACTTTCGAGCCTCAGGGTTGTAATAAGTACATATAATTGTGTTCAAAGCATGAACATGATCAGTAATAACCTTTTCCAGATCAGAATATAAAAAAAAAGATAAAAAATAAGCTTCACTTTCATTAGTTATTAGGATTTCAGTGAGAACAGAGATGGCCACAGGATAATGCTTTTGAAACTCCTCCTTTAAATTCTGGTCTTGTCTCTTCACAAACCCCTAGTCAGAGTCGGGCTTATTCCTGTGTTCTACTGTTTCTAACTGAAAGTTTGAGAAGCACCTTCAGTGATGATCATCATCATTTAAATTTGTTAGATTGTGCTGCCTTTCACCTGAAGGATTCAGTGTCACCTGCCCAATCCTCTCATTTTCAGCCTAACGACCTCTGCTGAGTGATTGGAGCATAGTTCAAACTCTTTCACCTACTTCTGAAGTAAAGCCCATCTGCAGTACGTGGCAATTTAGAACAAGGAGAGACAAAGAGTATTCGTGTTAGTTGAAACTGGAATGAATTTCCAAGAATCATACAGTGTGGGAGCTGATGACCTTCCCAACAAGTACTGTCACTTAAAAAGCAGCTGCACAGACTCAATTCAAGCTCCAAACTGATGGGCAAACAAGATCCCACAGCACATGACTGCTGAAGGCCATGAAAACAGGCTGGTTCATCAGTGAGTTGGATAGAAAAGCCACCCACTGAGTGGTCCTGAGTCCTCTCTTCAGTCTGTCAGTGGTGTCAGTGGTGCCTGGTGTTCTCGGGCTCTGTCCCCACTGTGACACGGATGCAACCACGAGCTAGACTGAAAACTTTGGATGCATTGGCAGTTTCCCCTCTTGCACAGAACTTGGAACTTGAAATTGCTCTTTAGATTGCCAAAGTAGTTAACAAGTATGACAAGAGAATGCAAAAGCCAAGAAAAGAAGAGTAATGTGTTACTAATATGGGAGAAGTGATAATAATGGTGTTTGACATATATCATAATACTCCAAGGCAGAGGTTCCAAACCTAGAGACAAGAAAATGTTGTAAGAAAGCCAGTTGCTGCATAAATACACAGAAAGCAACGGGCTTGACATCCTCAGAGCTCCTATGATCATCTGGGCAAAACAGCTTTTCAGCTAAAAACATCTTTTATATCCCCAGATGGAGCTGGTGAAAGCAAGGCTGTGTTCCTGTCAGCCTCAGCTGCCCAATTAAGGAGGCACACACGCAGCATGGCCACAGAAAGCACTGCTGGGGAACCTTTCTGATGCCTTAGGCTGGGGTTATTTTTAAAAAGCAATGTATGGTTACTGGTGCCAGTGACCCAAATGGCTGTCAGGGTCCCCCTCAGCACTGGTGCCAGTTGTTGGCTGTTGCAGCCTTAAAAGACGACGCTGTTGCAGTCGTGTCCCCTGCAGTTTTCTTCTAGCATGCTACCACCCTGAGTACCAGCCAGTTCTCTCAAAGCACAGGAGAGCCTGTGGCCTGTTAATACTCAGAATCCTCACTGACAGCATCTAGAGTCACCTCCTGGTTCTGGATGCACACACAGCATTGTCCCTGTCTGTGTGTCGGGGGGAATCGTTACAGGCGTTTGAAACCAAAGACACATAAATACTGAGACGTTCTGCAGCAGCAGAATTGCACAGGGTTAGAAACCCTCTGTGAGCAATCTTTCCCCAGCAGTGGCCAAGGGCACAGGTACATGTATGCCTGCAGCCGTGGCACACGTCTCCTGGTCTGGCTGGGTGGCTGTAATGTTCCAGTAACACGGGTTTCCTGGAGAAGTGCTTGATCCACATCCCTCTTCTCATGAACAAGAAGCCTGTTTTGAAAGATGAGGATAGGGGAGATTAAGAATGAAAATAATTGTTACAGCCTCTTTGTGAAACCTAAGGCTTCTCTGGCCTTTGAGGAAGGCTCAAAAGGAGGGAGCTGCTCTGTTTCATTAGGAGAAGGGATCTCAGGCTGGTCCGATTTTATTTGACTTGATAAGTGGCTGGGTTGCTGGACCTCTGATTTCTGAACCTTTGAGAAGGAGAGATTAGAAGGGAAAAGCATCTGGAAACTGTTACACAGCTGCCAAGGCCAAGTAATTGGGTTACACAGTCCTCTCAGGAGAGTCATCACGCTGAACATTCGGCATTAGCCTACAATCAGAAGTGTCTGTCCTGACACACCGCGCAGCTCGACTTTTGAGGTGCTTTGATCTCCCTGCTGGGATCAGAGTGGGCACCACACACGAGAGCACTTACTGATTTTCCTGAGAGCAGTGCGTTCCTCTTTGAAAACTTCCCTGCAAGGGTTAGTGTTAGAGCAAGGGCTGAGGGAGGAATCCTCCACTGTGCATCCAACACACGGTTTCAGGAGGACTCCTGTGCTGTTTGTTCTCACCTGCTACTGACTTCCATTGCTTTACTTCGGTTGTGTTTCCATTCTAGGAGTACCATAGTTCTTGTTCTCCTGGTGTTCTGCATATGCTTCCTAGTGGCTTGTATCATGTACCTACATGTCACACGAGTACAAGTAAGTAAGTTAAGGTTTTGGGACTATTCTTTGTTGTGGTTCTTTTTCGTGTGTCTTTTGGAATGCGAAGCCATCGCCGCATGCTTCAGCATGATTCATGGAGCCTGAAAGCTGTGTGCTTCCCAAAGCCATTGCAAAGTGTTGGCCACTTCAGAACCACCAATGGTGCCCCTTGAAAGTAGACTCTTTACGTGAGTGGTGGTTAGTAGCATTCAGTGCCATGAGTACTGTGCTTTCTGTCCCTTTTGCCACATCCTCCCTGAACACCTCCCACTGGCCCCCGAATCGCCCCAGTGTTCAAACAGCTGCTTTAACCTGTTTTTTCCTCCTTTCTGACTCTGGAGCACACTAGTTGTCCCTTCCATCCCGGCGGGTGTCTGGGTGTAAAGTCCTGTTAACTTCCCCTCTGTTTTGCTGGCGTACCCTGCCAAGGCGGCGGCTGTTTTGATGGCAAAAGCACGATGTTTTGCACAGGCAACCCTTGGCCTTTTCAAAACCTTTAGTAATGATTAATTCTCCTGCATCACATTTTCACAGCAGCGATGATGCAGAAGGACTTTGGGTTGTTGTTGGAGGGAGCCAGGGCTGCCAGATCAAAACAAAGCATCTACAGACGAGTTTTCTGCTGAGAGGAATCCGCAGTGACTTCATCTAAATTTAGTCTTTTCAGACAAATACCAGGAGAAAACACCTACACAGTTAATCAGCTTTGCTGATTAGCACACGCTGGCTTTCAGTGAAGAAAAAAAATGCCCTTTGGCAGGAGCAAAGCAATTGTTTTCACAGCAGCATAAAGTGGCATATTAGCAGAGTGTCTGGTACAGAGCAGGTAGTTATTTATAAACTTACACAATTATTACGGGAGAGGATTTGATGATCTCTTTTTGTTTCGTGAAGGCACAGCCATTTATCATCTGCCCTCCTGTCTACGGAGCCCAGGTGAAGTTTGTAGGAAATTGCTCCCCTTTATGCCGTTTCCCTGGGGCTGCTGCAATCTGAGGGTTTGTTCCAGTTCTTTTGGCAGTCAGCAGAACCTGACTTTATTCCTCTAGAGACTCGGTACCTTGCAGGATTAAATCCAGCATTAGCGAAACAGCTCTGAAAACACAGCATGTTGCAGTTGGAAATCCTGTGGTGGAAATTTGTCTTGTAAATAAGGGGAAAATAACATAGGATGATAAACTGGTCATTCTCCTATTTTGATCATTCTTCTGGCACTCACTTGCTGTTTTACACTGGACAAGTGACTCAGCTTATCCGTGCTTTAGTATCAACTGCCTCTCTCATAAAACCATCATCGTAATGTTTTACTGTAGCAGTTGCCTGGTGTTGGGGGGAACCAATAGTATTTGTTTAGATAACAAAAAAACCTCCACAAAGGAAAGAAAATGAAGCCCAAAATGTTATGCTGACATAAAAAAGCTGATGCAGCCTGAGGGTGACCAGGAGGCACGAGCACAAATCATTGCATTGGTTCGGTCAGGGTTGTCATCCAGACATGTCTCGTACTTTACCTTTTCTAGGTTTCTTTTCTCTTTTAAGCCAATAGCCCAGCATGTCGACATTTAGAACATACACATACCTCACTCCCAAAACAACGTCTCTGTGCTGTGGGACAGGCCATACTGTCTCTGAATCTGCAGCGTTATCTCTGGAGCCTCTTGAGGTCCTTTCCAACCTGAGCTGTGTGATAGTGATGAGTAAATGCAGAAAGACACTCTCTCTTTTCCCAGAGTGCAGTTTTGGATGCTGATCTACCCCCTCCCTTGAGACACAGCTTTTCAATGTGAGATTCTTACAACTGGAGGCTGTGTGCTCTGCAGTGTACTCACTGTGCTACTAAAGGGGTCATACCTCAGCTACCTCAGTATGTTTTACTGATGCTGGCTTACAAACTGGTTTCTGGTGTAGCTAGTTAACTCAGCTCCATAATGCACTCTTATAAATCTGCTGTTGATGGTATGTTGGTTGTTCCCCACCTACATGTACATGGACTGAATCCACACTGAAGCCAGAATGTGCTTGCAGAGCACATGTGGGGTTTTCTCTGTAATTGCTGTATTCTCCTGTTTCACAGACCAGGTGAAGCTGATTCACCTATAAATATCTCAAACTTGTAATTCACGGTCACACATACAGCAGAAATGTTTCTGCATATGTGAAAGGAAGGGGAGGAGTTTCAGGACACAGTTTCTGTTGTGCCAAGGCCACAGAAGTCCCCTTCCCTGGGTACTTTGCTGCCTGCTGCAAGCTGGGCTTTTGTTGCCGATGATAGCCATGAAGGGAACAGCTTTTAAGAGACACAGGACTGGTTTAAAATCTGATTGTTTCTTGGAGTTGATTCTTGCCCTTGAAGTCACTGGATGAAGTCCTATGCTCTGGATCATGGATCCAGTAGATAATAGATGCCCCAAAACATTCTTAGTGTGAGATGAAAAGAAGGAAAGCAGCTTTTCCCTGGAAAGAGTAGATCAGTGTGAGTGGAGCAAGCAGCAGGACTGCGTTGGCAGACCTACCCTTGCTCACTGGCTTCATATCTGCTCACAGCACCAAGGACTTCACCCTTGGCAGTGACAGCACTGGGGTGAAAATGGAGATGAGCAAGAGATCCACGAGACTGCATTCCACCACATTTCTGTTTGCTGCTGCTCTCCCTGCCCTGACAAGTTCAGTGTTTGTAACAACCCCTGATAATGAAACTACCCTGGCATTTAACGTGACTGTTACAGCAGAAGACACAAATACCACTCCGAAACTGTGCTGCCACAGTCTGTTCTCTTGGATCACTATTTGTAGCTGATGATTTGCAAGGCAGAAGATGCTTTGGGTATCTTCCCCACGAGGACAAAAATCAAATGCCATCCCGATTTATTCTTTGCACTATGAGCAGACATCCCACTAACCTTTCAGGGAGCTGTAATTACAGCGAGAAATAAACTATAGCAAAGGCCAATTTCCCATTTATTACCTACAGAGATGCAGTTAGCAGCAGAGCACACGTGCACAATAACCACCGCGTGCTTGTTTCATCGTTTACTGTGCAGGCAGAATTTGTGTCCCTTACTCCTTCTTGTGGACTGTTAAAAAGTAATAACCCTGCTTGAAAAAGTGTTCTAAAGTCTTGGTAAAGCTTTTCTCTTTTCCCCCACAGTGTTTTCCAGGGTGCCTGACAATACAGATTCGTACCATTTTGTGTATTTTTATTGTGATCTTGATATACTCCGTGGCTCAAGGATGTGTGGTGAGTATTTAAGTCCTGTCTTGCTTAATTTTATCATCCTGTTTAAAGAACAGCCTGGAAGGGAGCCACTGAACACATACCCCATTGCCACCTGGTGAATTCCTTCTCTTTTCATTGTTCCTTTTGCTCTAGTTTGAACTTTCACTGCCCCGAGTCAGGGTGTTGAATTAGGAGTAGCAAAGCTATTAGCAAATTACACAGGTAATAAATACCTCAGGCCACAGCTGTATCAAACCTTAGCATTGCATCGTTTGCTGATGGGAAGACTGTTCTTACACATTGAACTTGCTTGCTAGTTCAAGGGCTGTTGTTCTGTGAGCAGACAAGGCATGGTGTCAAACAGCATTGCTTATTTTTCTCTGGCAACTTACAGAACATATTTCTGTGTGATTACAGTGGGATGTTTTTAGACCAGGCACATCAGAAAAGATACAGGGATCTTAAACTACAAGCCAGTATTGCATCCAGGAGAGGTGCTAGCCCTGTGCTGCTGATGGGATCCCTTCTCACCCAGTGCCTCGGAGGTTTCTCTTGTACTGAGGGAGCTTGCTGAGTACTTCTGAAAACTGAGTTCCTTTTGCTGGGGATTAACAGCTGGTTCTACATGGTGGACTTGAATGTCAAGCTTCCACCTAAGTATTTGGCATGTAGTTGCCTTGTCAGATTCTCAGAGCTCCGTTTCAGCGTTTTGGCTGCTAGTGCTAATGAATTAAACATGTGAGAGTACCCAAAGGAAAGGATCCACACAAAAATAGCAGGCTCAACGCAGTTGGAAGTGCTGAGGAGGCAGATGTCTCCAATCCTGCCTCTCTGCAGGATGTAGGCAGCATGTCCTGACCAAGAGGGAAACAGTGATTTCAGGAACGATTCACAGTGCCAACAGAGGTGCCGAGCCCCGTATTTTGTGTTGTGTGCGTTCACTCATCCCTGGACCTGCCCTGACAAGATCTCTCAAGCTGACCCCCGTGAACTGCATTGGCAGAGGATCCTTCATCTGTGGATTCTCATGTCCCGAGAGGCCCCAGGAATCCCCAATGTTCAGACGTTTCTGGGCATTGCTGAACATCAGCCGTGTGAGCCACATGCAGCCCAAGTGGCACACGGACGTGTACGTGGTCCTGAGTGTGCCTGTAAGCACAGAATGCAGAGATGTGCAGTGCCTCCAGGCTAGCCAGCGTCTCACCAAGTGCCCTGTACCTGATTTTAGGGGTGGGATGAATATTATGATAGCTGGAACCTTTGTGGATCAGCCCCTATAGATCTGACACTTGCCAGAGGATGAAAGTGAGAAACACACCCCACGAGGGCTTAGGGCAGCGTTGAGCATCAGTGGAGGGGAAGGCAGGTTAGAGTTCAGAAGCTCTGGCCTCCAGCAAGGCAGTGGTCATTTGGCTGCATCTGACAACAGATCACAAACAGAACTTCATCCTTTACTGAAGCCAAAAGAGCCTGTAACCACTAAAATGCTTGGGAGAAATCTTTAGTCAGTAGAAATCATTGAAGTAAAGCAAAGTAAAGCCTCCAGAGCTCTCAGCTAGCAGAGGACCTAGGTGCTGAGGTTTCCCTGTTAGTGGTAGGGCAGGTGGTGTTTTCCTGGCTGGGATGCACATTGTTGAGGAAGCCCTTGTGCATGCCTGTGTTCTCAGAAGAGTTCAGTGTGAACAGCAGCATCTTTAAGGATGCTGAACAAAATCACATTAAGCGGATTTCTCCCTTCACTCTTCCTCTTCTCCCTTCATAATGTTGACCATTTTAACCCTCATTTTGTCTGTTATGTCTCATCTTTTTAAATGATCAGTGTAAAACACGTTGCTTAATTACCTCTCAGGTTGTCAGTTGCTTTACAGCACGCTGTAAAGTTTCATTGTGGGTAGTTGTGATGAAATAAAAAGGCCTAATAACACACTTCAGAAAAGAAGCTCAAGTACAGGGCTGGGCTTACGAAGTGGTGCCAGTTAAAATCAATGTTACACTGTCATCCTGCTCTCCCTGCTTATGCTAACTCTTACTCTCTCCCTTCAAGAGGAGTGAAGGTTGGAGTGCAGTTAAAACTACAGCTCTAAGGACTTCCCCTGTTTGCCAGAAATTCCTCCCTTCCTCGGGTGGCAGCACTGAGCTGTGGACATGACATTGCCTTTGGAAGAAGCGGGTTAAATTGCCTCACATCTCCCATAAGAAATACACCAAAACATGTGTTTTTGTTTCCCAGCCTGGGGAGGAAATGGAACTCCTCAGATACCTGAAATGGCAGGGGGAATTCAGCCTTGTGTTTGAGTCGTGTGTGATGGCTCTGGGGTGGAGAGATGTTTGTGTTTAGCTTCTCCATCACAGATTAAAATATGTTTTATTATCTGATTAATGGAAGTTGATGCAATTTACACAGTCAGTAAAACAAACACACTTGTTTTTGTGCTCTGTGCAAGAACCTTTCTCACTCACGTGGTCACATGAAAACGTTCACGGAAGATCCTTAACTTTGCAGCAGTTTTTGTGTTGGATTGAGAACCTCTTGCCTTTGAGCACAGAGAGGGAAAACGTTCAGCTTAACCCAGACTTTTAATTGCTTGGTCTTACTGACATCTAATGAACAGCATCTCCCACCTGAATCTGAGTAAAGTCTTCCAGGAAAACGCCGAGATTTTATGAGCGCAGTGAGCTGAGTGGGAACTCCAGCGCTGGATTTTCCCCAGTCAGAAACCAGCTACAGTCAGCCCCCGTAGCAGCTGCATTTCTGCTTGTTTAACTTTCTCCCCTTCTCCCCTGTCTTGTGTTTTCCAGGTTGGCTGTATGCCTTGGGTTTGGAATACCAATTCCAGCAGTTCCATAGTCATCATCTCTCCCGGTGGAACAAACAAAACAATGAGTGAACTTCCATGTGACACAGCCCACTATGCTTTCCTCTCCTGTGTGGTGGGGACTCTCACCTTGGCAATATTTCTACGTGTATCTTCCTTGCCAAAAATGATTCTCCTGCTTTTTGTTACGATTTTGTACATACTTATTCTGGAACTCAGTGGTTACAGAAAAGCAGTGGGGTAGGTATTTCTGTATGGGTGGTCACAGCTTTGACTACTCACCTGCCCCGTAGCATTCAGTGCTGCTTGGGGCCATACACTCAGTATTAAGCCATCCTCTCCCCAGGAACTGTAGAACCTAGGAATATCCATCACCAGGCGATGAATCAGCTTCTGGGAGCGAGCAACCGTTGCCCCATTATTCTGTAGTTTGCTGCTGCCATACCTCAGATATGAAATGGAAGAACACAGTTAAAACTTCACTCCCGTATTTCAGCAGCCCTCAACCCATTCCAATGTCTTTTGAGCCTTTGAGGATGGTTTGTTTAGTGTGTTTCTAATGAAAAGCATGCCCACACACGTTACAGTAACACACACAGCATTATCAAATGCTCGAGGCGCTGAGTGTTGGTGTGACGCAGTGCTGAGATTTTCTGTCACCCATCTCCCTGCCTGTATGAGCCTCTTCAGAGGAGGACAGTGATGAGGAGGCACTCACAAGGTCTGATATTAAATATATGCAGTGTTAGAAGACCTGGAATAACCCGTTTCCTTTCCTTTCCTTTTGAAGGGGTGGCTCCTTTTACATGCGTGGCTATGAACCAATACTAGCCATTTTGCTATTTGCTTGTGCTTTGGCTCTGCATTCCAGACAGGTGGACTTGAAGCTGCGTCTGGACTACCTCTGGGCTGTGCAGGTCAGTCACAGCTCTTTTCTTTCTGCTGTCCATGCACACAAAATGATGTCCGGCTGCTTAAACTGGCTTACATTAAGACACTTTCAGAATGTTTCACGTGTGTTGGGTTTTACAGAGACAGTACTGTCAGAGCTTGCTTTCCACGGACCTATACAATTAATTTGCTTTGGATAAGTGATGATTTTTGATGTTGCTGTTGTTTGTGATTGTTCCATAACAGTACGTCATTAGTCAAGTAATTTATGTAAGGTGCATTATGAACTGAGATCATTTCAAACACGGGAAATGGACAGTTAGTAATACAAACTTCAGATTAAGGAGTTGAATCCATGGGAGTTTTTCATTTTACGATACAAAAGAGGTGAAAATAAGCTGATGTTTTCAGGCACACTGGAAAGAAGCAAGTGAAAGGGATAGAAGGAAATATCCTTCCCCTGTAATGCAGTGACACTGTGGAACTCTTTCCAAAAGGAAGAGCAGGAATTTACTTGGATAGCAAGTGCCTGGACTTTCTTTTTGAACAAAATCCGACTTCCTAACTATCGTAATCACAGCAGAACCTGCAGAAATTCTGTTAGCCATAAGCAGGGGCATCAGAAGTGTCTACCTCCTGTCATGCCTCTCAGCAGTTCTGTTCCCACCTCCCAAAGTGTTTCACACAGGCCCCTGAGGGAAGGAGAAGGATGAAGACGATGCAAGTTTGTTCTGGTGGAATTTGGAAGTTGTCTTTATGATAAACCTCACAGTCTTACACTGTTGTAGTTCACAGAGGTCACAGCCTCTTCTCACCTGCACCCTGTGAGCGCAGGTGTTGAATGTGTAAATCACCGTGGATCTTGCCTTTACCTGTAAGATCAAGACAGAGTCGTGGATTAAACACATCCACAGCTCAGCTGTGTTACCTGGGATGGAGAAATCAGGAATGACTTACCTCTGATATCTTCTACTCTAAAATTGTTTCTGCTGGCAAGCCAAGCAGTGTTGGGATGTTTTGTTTGTCCTGATGTCCAGCCCTGTGTCCACCTCCTTGGTAATTCCCCTGGTTCTCTCATTTCCCTAGGCTCTGCTGTTTAATTGGGCTCTGCTGTTTAATTGGGTCGCTCACAACTTGTGACCACTTCATTTAATGTTCTGTCCTGTGACCTGCAGGGTTGTGCTTGTCAGCCTGAGAGAGTTGTTTTGGATAGTAGTTTCCACTTGCTGTGGTGCCAAATTGGGGGGGGTTGGGTGGAAAAAGAAGAATATGGAAGTCCCTTGACTTTGAAACTCTGAGTGGCATGTGTCTGGCTGCAGAGCACCTACTGTCGTGTGGGTTGGCACGTGGCAGAGGTGTGTGAGTGCCATATACCCCATGCACACTTCCGTGTGTAATTCCTGGCTGTGCAATAGAGCAGCAGGCAGGAAGATGCTGTTCTGCAGTCCTGTGGCCTTTCAACAGGTCAAGAGTGAGTTCCAGCATCTTAAAGGCTTTTCATCATTCCAGCTGCTATGACCTGCAGGGTGAATGTGCTGCTTAAAGATTCTCAGTTTCTACTTGGCTTGTAATCAGCAATCAATTAGCTTTAAGAATTCGAGTACAGGAAAGTAATGGGATGCTTGCCTGCTGAAAGGCCAGAGCTGGACGACAGCAGGGGAAGAAATACCAGCTTTTGCTGTCTTCTTGAGGCCAGGTTTTACAGAAATACCTACTCAGCTGCTACTGTTGTTAAAACCATTGTGGCTCACTGCAGAGGACAATAGGGGAGTTAAGACATATGGATGCCTGTCAAATCCTGGTAATGTCCAGCAGCAGCTTCAGGTACCATTGCAAAAAGTGCTTTTCATCTGAGGAGACCAAATGCCACTTTCAGACCTTTTCAGCTGCAAATCAGGCACTTTCTGTGGTACCCACTTGTCTGTGAGATTTACATGATAAAATCAGAAAGGATTAAAAAAAAAACCAGGTTGAGTAGAGGATTCAGAAATTAGGGATCAATACAAGTGCCATTCTTTGGGATCAGTCTGCTGGGGAGGTGCTTGGCCTCTGTGATTGTCTGGGCATGCGCCCTTGTTCTCCTCGATTCCACATGGAAGATTTATTCCCTGTACAGTAAATAGCAGTAGGTAACATCTTGTAGTGAATGTACTCCTGGTTTCCACTCTGTGTGTTTGTAGCAAAGGATGGTATTGAATATAAGGGCTTTTTAACAGAAGTACCGTTGTGATGGATGTTACAGATGTGCTCCAGGCACTTCCCTGTTCAAACAGATAAAACCTCACAACATTGTCTTTGTACTTATTAGGGTCTTTGGCACAGTAAGAACCTACAACTGGGAGGATTTCAGGCACAAGGGCTATTCTGGGAGCTGAGAGCCGTTTGTTTGCATACTTCAGTGAGGCTCATTGTGGGACTAACCCAGCAAAAAATGTTCTCAGGCAAATAAAACCGTTTGTGGCAAAAGCTGCAATAAGAAAGGATTTTGTAGATGCTTTTTGTAGACAGCAGTCAGTCTAACTTAACATCTAGTGCTAACCAAACGGTATTTGAATGGTGGAAGCGTCCTGCAGTTGGTACCGTTATCAGTAAGAGTGTGTAGATGCACACTCAGTGGTCTGAGCCAGGGTCTGAGGTGTGCCACACCAGGGAAAAAAAAGTGTATTTTGAGGAAAAACAGGTTGCAAACAGAAAAAAAAAACGTGATTCAGAAACAGTTAATCTGATTCTGTGCATCCGGGTTACACGAGCAGAACAGAGATCATTCGGACGGTTTGTGTACGTTGCGTGGGGAAAATACCCTTGTCTGACCGGTGATAAACTGTGAGAACATTTCTGTCTGTACTTAACGTGGTGCTGGGAGGTCAGGTTGGTTTGGGGAGGGGTTTGGGGTTTTTTTTTATGGCACATTTAACCTTTCTGATCATCACAACGTTGCCAGAAAATACCTGTTGGTTGTTTTGGTGTTTGTGGGGTTTATTTTAACAGGCAACGGGAGGAGAATCTCATTTTCTATGTGTCATTGGCGGGTAACTCTGAGCACCTCACGTGGCAATAGCTGTGAACAGCAAACATAGGAGCATTTAGAATCACTTTTGCTTGTGCAAACTATTTAACAGGATTGAGGAAAAAAGGACAAAGAATGGACAAATAAACTGCCAGGAAAAAATGTGGGAGGTGCTGACTCACAGAGGGTTTGTCAGGGGAGGAAAATCAGAGCCGTCCAGTGACATGACTGACTGTTGCATGCTTTAGGGCATACTAGGGTACCTCTGAGCTGTCTTTCCTAAGCTGTGCCACTTGTGAGTTGGTGCAGACTTGCCAGGTGTGCCTGCACCCCTCCTGACAGCTCTGCCCCTGCAGAAGCAGCAGCGTGGGGTGCCTGTGCTGCGGGCCTTTAGTGCCACCTGCAGGTGTAAGGATGATGTTTCTGTGACCAGAAGATGCTTTGCAGCTGCATCTTGAAAGAGTGCATGTTCCATCGGTGACATTGCTGCAGCGGTTTTTAACAGTCTCCTGGTAGCTCAGCTCAGGTCTGCCCAGACCTGTCCAGTGTAAGCACTTAGCAGTGTGGGATGCTGTGTGGCACTTCAGAACACACTTCAAGCTGTTCATTGCATTGGTGCCGAGGAGCCTTGTGAGGTTCACCAAGGGCAAGTGCAGAGTCCTGCACCCGGGGAGGAACCACCCCAGCACCAGCACAGGCTGGTTTAAGTTCCACTGGCACAGGAGGAGAAACTCCTTTGGTGCTGAGGTGAGGGAGCTCTGGCCCAGGCTGCACAGGGAGAGTGTGGAGATGCCTTCTCATGAGGTTTCCAACCCCACCTGGACATGTTCCTGTGCCCCCTGAGCCAGGGGAAGCTGCTTGAGCAGGGGCAGGGGCTGGATGAGCTCTGGAGGTCCCTTCCAGCCGCCACTATTCTGGGATTCTGTGAAATTTTGTCCCCAGGCCTGCAGCCTGCTTTCCAGTCCTGCAGCTCTGCAAATGCAGTGGAGCTCTGCAGAAGGACCTGGCTGCCACAAATACCAAACAGGTGTAAGCAGAATGTGAAAAGGGATGTTGCCTGTGCTTGTGTGTTTTGTTTCTTATTTATTTTCACAATGATCTGCCTCATTTTTTGAGCTAGTAGCTATTGCATACCTATCATGCTGGCAGCTCTCCTTACTTAACCAATGGGAATAAGGGTAAATGGAAGAAAGTTTGGATGCTCCCTAGCTGTCTGGATAGTATTTCCTCCAGGCATGTAAATACCTGTGGTCTGTGCTATTTTAATCTTCTCCCTCCAGCCTCAAGTACTCCTCCTCGCTTCTCAGTGTCTGTTTTGCCTGGGAAAGGGTGATGCCTACACATCCCTTTATCTCATCTGCTGAGAGAGTGGGCACCAGGAACTCATGAGTTACAGTATTGTCCCGGTCCCCTGAAGGGCACAAAGCAGCAAGCTGGAAGGAAAAAGGTCCAGAAAATATCAGCAGTGGCTTCCCTTCCCTCCCCATAGAGCCGAGTGAGGGGGTAGTTTTAGACTCCTCACTGCTGAACACAACCAAGTCCTTTTTTTTTACCTAACCTTCACTCCTTATCTTCCCTTGCAAGAGGCACAAGCAGGTCTTTCCTTCTTCCCTGGGCAGCTCCTGAGGAGCTGTGTGTACTGAGAGCTGTCTGAGGCAGTGCAGGGTGGGAGGATGGATGCTCAGCCTCTGTGCAGCAGCAGCAGAGTGAACACACTTCAGTTCTCACATCCCAGCTGGGCACTTCAGCGAAGGTGGGACGTGTGGTGTCTGATGTGAGCTTTTAATCTCATTTCTGGACACTGAACCTTCTCAGAGGCAAATGTATAACAAAGCCTTGCATTTGAGGAGGGAAGAGGCTCTCTCTACCTGTGTTGGGAATGCAGCATCCTGCCTTTCCATGCTCTTAGAGGGCTTTAACCCCCTTTCAGTCATGACTTTGGTGGTTTGGTTTGAGCCACTCTCTTCACAGCCCACACATAGCTGTAGCCCCATCATAGTGAGCACTGGCCCACCCAGACCCGCACACCCACAGCGGTGGCCCCGGCGTTTCTCTTACAGGAGTTTCACAGTTGTTTTGAAGTGAGATGGGAAGGAAAGGAAAAGCCATCACATGCCTCAAAATCCCATTAGAAGGAAACAACTGGAAAAACCAACCCTTTCTCACCTATTCCATGTCGGTATATTAGAATTGTCTGTTGTTTCTCTGCATCCAAGGCTGGGCAGACACCCAGTAACGCGACCAAGGCAGCAAGGATCTGCTTCAGAGCTGTGGGCTCTGCTCTTGCTCTGAAACCTTTGTTGATGAACCCCACACAATGGTAAGAGGCACTACATGCTACTGAAGAACCTTCTCAGTCGTGTCTTCTGAAATGCAAAGTGCAGCCCACAGCAGAGCAAGGCAGTGCAATCTGATCTCACGTTTCCAGACCAGAAACGAGCAGCAGCTGCCAGTGGTTGAGCAACATCCCTACCCATGCAATGCATCGGGCTGATTACTCCACTAACCTACCTCTGAGTCATTACTTTGACTTGTCCAGAAGCCTCTAAGCCTTGACCCAAAAGTGTGTCATTCTTTAGGCTGCTATTCTGACCCATATTGGATTGGGAGCTTAGCTGAAAACCTGCAGTGTTTCTAGGAAGGCAGTGACAAGCCCAGAGTGGGGTTTCCATTCAGAGCACAGATTCAGTTTGCTGTCACCACTGAAATTGCCCATTTTCCAGCGTGATGCAAAAATACAATTGTAAACTTGCTTTAGATTTTCAGATGGAAAAGAAAAGCTTTTTGTTTTAACTATTAAAACATCAGAGTTCCAAGTGAGACTCGATGCAAGAGGCTGTTACACGTGTTTATAGACAACAGTGAGTCAGAAACAGAGTTACAGCATCAAGGCAAGGCAAGGAGACTTTAGGAAACAGCATACGAACTTTAAGCAGCAGAAGTGTCAGGGAAACAGCTCACAAAGAGGAAACAGAGACTTGCTTAGAACACAGATTTCAGGGACGTTCCCTGCGGAGTTTAACTGCTGTTTGTTATTTACTGATGCTTCACTCCTGGAATAAACTCTGATTCTTATGGCACAGCTTAGGGCAGGAGCTGAGAATTTACATCCAGTTTCCTGAAGCAGCTGTGTTTACAAAACCAGTTCTCTTTCAGCATTCCTTCTACCTGTAAGGAAGTGTGAGCATACAGAAGCAAACTGCAAGGCAGTTTCACTCTGTGATCTGGGTGAAACAGTTGTTAGTCCTTAAGTTTTGTCACAGGAAGCAAAAATCATCTTCCTGAAGAAAGAAATCACACGAGAAGAATATTGTGGGAGCATACAGAGGCAAGAGGCGACTGGTTTTCCCCTACTTAGACAGGAATGGATAGAGGGAAAAGCATGTGGACTTTGTCCATGTCCATGCTTTGATCAGGGTAGCAAATTCTAGACACAAAAGGGACAGCAACAAAGATTAGAGCAGGTTCTTCAGTGGTTCAGGTGATTGTGCTTTCTCAACAATGCCTTGGGAATTTGTCCTTCCAGCCCTCAGCTGACAGTTAGTAGATAAACACAGCCACGTCGGGATGACGGCAGAACTCTGTGTTAGGCTTCTGCAGAGCAAAGACTGAGCTGTGATTCCTGTGAGCAAAATTACATGGTACTGATCAGAAGTTTTCCAATGGAAATCAGAGCGTGGGGGCAAAAGTCTCTCAGATGACAAGGAGCAAGTCTTAGAGAAGTCAGTTTGCAGAAGAGTCTCCTGAGGACCAGGCTGGAATTTGCAGACCTGGGAGTCCCAGGTGAGACCCCTGGAGACTCAGTAAGAGGTTGTTTCCTAATGAGTGCTTCCCACTAATCCTGTGAGCCAAGACACCTGCAGTAGGATGCCAGCATGCTGAGTCAAGGACCTCAGCTGTGTTAAGGCCCAGGTGCCCTTTCAGGATGCACAGGAATGATAGAATCCCTCTTGCTGACGTGCACAGGAATGTCTGTGCCCAACAACTGTCTGTCTTTTCGTGACAAATCACAGAGTGACCGAAACCACCTCTAGAAGTGCTTTTGTTTTATTTTAAATTGCATCTCATTATTGAAAATGTTCCACTTTCAAACCTTGTTCTCTGCTGAAGTTACTGACAGGGTCTGTTTCCATTTTAACGCTGCTGATTGACCAGGCTTCGATGGTTCCGAAGGTGGATCAGATGCTGCCATCACTGTCTTCTGCTCTCTGGGAAGCAACTGCCCTCTAAAGCCAGTGTGGCTTCAGTGGGCTTATTCTAGCTTTCCACTCTGAAAAAATGCTAGAGGTTTATTTAAGAGAACAGGGAGTTACAGAAGACACCAATAGACTTAAGCCCTGAAAGCAGGCATCAGCCCAGAGGCTTTAGCCTGAACTCCTGAGAACCCGAAGGGATTTTGCCCTGATGTGTGGTACAGGAGAACTGTTCCCAGTCTCCTTGGCAGGCATTGTGTTGCTCAGTCTAATGTCAATGGGTGGATTCATAGAAGCTATTTGATGACTTCAGCTAATTTTCTGCTTTCAAGTAAGCTTTTTCTTTTCCTCTGTCCCCATAGGCAGAAGAAGAGAGAGATGATATGGAGAGAGTCAAGCTGGACAATAAAAGAATTCTCTTCAACCTGTTGCCAGCACATGTTGCACAGCACTTTCTTATGTCTAACCCAAGAAACATGGTAAACCAAGACACGAGTGAAATACACGGTGATGTTGTGCGGGTGTAGCTTGGGTCACTTGTTTTCAAGGAAGGCTTGGGCTTATCAAAATTTCCTTCACGTTAAAAGGAATAGTTTTAGAAACACTTGTGTTCAAGACTTAGATTGCAGTTGTTTATTTGGCTGTAGCATCCTTCTCCTCTGGAGAACAGAAAGCACGATAAGGTGTCACTCCCCATCAGTGCACCCAAGTGTCTGCATGCAAGTCTCTTTTTTTCTTTTCAGTCAACTTAGAGTGTTGGGATTTATCACCATCTCACCACCTTCCCCATCTCAGTTTGGTTCTGAGCAGTGAAGAGTGTGAAGTGCCAGACACTTCTGCATGACTGCTGTAGTCCTGGAAATACCCTGCTGTTACCAAACCCTTCCGTTTAGACTTAAACCCAGAGAATTGAGCACATCTAGGGAAGACACAGCAGCTCTTAACATCAAAAGGCTTCAGGTAGCCCTTGCTGGAATCCTTCTGGAGCAGTTGCAATATCTGCAGCACTGGAAAAGCTGTAATGGCCACGGTGCTGCTCTCGAGAGTTTGGGTCGATGTATTTGAACCACAGGTGAGAGTTTTGCTTTCTGTGAGTCCTCTGAATTCTTAAGCAGAAGCCTCACAGTGCAGAACAGCATTGTATCCTGAATGATGAGTACAGGGCCCTGATACTCCCTGGGGTTTGTGCTGCAGGGTAAAATTGTTCCACCTCCTGTTTCAATCACCAAACAGAAGTGAGCAAGTGCAGTTCTACAACCATTAAGACTTTCAGCAAAATTTTTAGCCACTGCTTCCAAGTCTAAACAAGGAAGAAGGCTGAGATGTTTGGAATGGCTTTAATAGCTATGGGCTTCATTTTCTTTTGTGGTTTTGAGTGGTTTTGAGAACTCTTTCAACATCTTTTGAATAAAGCTGCCTTTCGCCCTGCCACAAGTGATGCTTCTGTCCTGGCTGTCTCTTAGCACTAGGATAGATACTATAATGAGGGTGCCTGTTTGAGATTAACCTTCTACAACAAAAACCCTCTCTGCTCCTGACCCGCAGGACCTGTATTACCAGTCCTATTCACAAGTGGGGGTGATGTTTGCTTCCATCCCGAATTTCAATGACTTCTACATCGAGCTGGATGGCAATAACATGGGAGTGGAATGTTTACGCCTGCTGAACGAAATTATTGCCGATTTTGATGAGGTAAGGTCTAAACACTTTGTCTTTCAGCCATATCAGCTCTACCAAATTACTGTCAACAGAGATAATCTGTAGCAACTCAGCATATCTTGAACTGCCCAATAAAACAGGACTATAAACTTCCTATTGTATTGTGATTGCTGTCCACTGGGCTTCTCCAGTTTGCACTTTCAGGCACGTGAGTCTGGCCTCAGACTCCTCTTGTGGAAGGAACAGTGTTTAAAATGAGAGCTAATGCTCAGTGAGCTCAAAGTGGACCTCACCTTAACCAAAAACAATAGGGTTTAATCAGCTTGCACATATTCTCTGATAACTATGGTTGCTTGTCTAAAATGTTATGTAATATTTAACAGTTTTATGTTTTAAACAAAGCTTATGGACAAAGAATATTATAAGGACATAGAAAAGATCAAGACAATTGGAAGCACATATATGGCAGCTGTGGGACTCGTACCTACTTCAGGAACTAAGGTAAGGAGAAGGTCGTGTGTGGAGGGACCGTTGCCCTTCAATTCCCAGAGGCACATCAGGAGCACAGCTAACTCTCTGTGGTTATAAATAGCTTGTATTGCTTCTTTACAGCAATTCCAACCTGAAATTCAAACATGAAGTGTAACCTGCAAAGGAAAATAGCTGTCCCAGCAGCTGCTGTGTGGCTGCTTTGGTTCTCTGCAGCTCTGTATTCTCTGCAGATTGGCATATAAAGCCCCTAGGTCAGAGCCAGGGGTGTTTAAAACCCACTTATCTTACGTGAAGTGGTAAGATGCAGGGAAAGGGAGACCCTGGGTGTGTACTGAATCAAAACAAACAGCCTCTCCCAACCCCCCCATCATGGACAGGAGCTCAGTGCTTAGGTACATTGCTGCACTTTACCCTGCTCCCTCCAAGTCAGCTCACTGTTGTCTCCACTGCTAGCATTATTTTTACCCCTTTTTGACCCCTCAAAGTCATTTCATACCCACTAGTTCTTCTGTAGCCTCATTGCTGTGCTTGGGTGTGTTTCCAGCCTGTCTGGGGACAGATGTTTCTGGATTTGCATGCGGCACACGGAAAAGCAGAAAAGCCCGTGGGCAGTGTACTGAGCATGTTGTATACAGAGCAGTGTGCACGTTAATAGCCACATCATAAACTTGATTGAAAGCTTCTAAGAAGTAATTTGATAAGGTGAGGAAGACAATGGTGATTACAGCAACCCATGCACCTGGTCTGCCCAGAACCTCCAGACACCTGTCCCCTGCTCTGATTATGGTTTAACATTGTAAAATGATACTGAATTAGAGGGCAAAAGCAAAAAGGGACAGAGGGCGGCTTGTGAGCTTTCTAGCAACGCTTACCCTCGTTAAGAAAATAAGTATAAAACAAGCCACACTGAAATCAGCTGTTGGAATCCTGTTGGAGTGTCTCACGTACCACTGATTTTTCTGGTGTGCAAGGTGTTTTCCACCAGTGGTGTCCTTTGTGTCCTTCCCAGAAATCTACATGTTACCAAAAAGGTGCTTCTAAAGCTCCTGTTCATGCTGAACTGTCTGCCTGGTGGGTCCCAAATGAAAACTCCCGATCCTTTGAATCTTTGCAGTGTGATCAGAGGCAAACAAGCAACAGCGTGCTCCTGTGTCTGCTATAAATGCTCTTTGAACTGAAAACAAGCATGTTGTTGGGTAACTTGGGCAGCATATGTTCCAAATCCTAAACGTGTTTGTCTCGTGTGTTTTCTAGTTGCTAACTGAAGGGTCAGCTGAGTTAGCCCAGTACTGGAGATACCGCTCAGAGCTTATGGTACTAATGCATTTTGCATCTCTACAGAAGGTCTTGTACAGGACTCTGCCTTCCCCTGAAACCTTGGGGCAAGTTCTGCTCATTTCTGTACAGATGGAGTTTATTTACCATTCTGTATCCCAGGAAGCCTAAGGATCTGGTATGAGACAGGCTATTTGGGTTTTTTTCTCTTTAACTTGGGGTTTCAGCTCTCTTCAGCTGTCATCTCTTCCCGTTGCTTGTGTGATGCAAAGGAGCAGAAGTTACTCACATGCTCCTGCCAGTTTCCCACGAGGTCTTTGGTGTGTGGCTGTGAGTCACAAGTCCAGTGATCCTGGGTGGCCTGTTGTGACAGACCATCACTGCCAGGCATCACACAGCCCCTGAGCTGCCCAGTGGGCTCAGATGTGGCCATGGGGAGACCTAAGAGACTCAAGTGCTGCGGGTCTCACCTCTGCCAGGGTGCCCCAGCTTCATCAGAAAATCTGGCACGCAGCCTCTGACTGCAAGCCATCCGTTTCATAACGAGGGTTTGGACCTGAGCTCTCAACTTTAGAGGTTAGCTCTTAACTGAAGGTATTTGCACACAGGAGAACCCAGTACCTCATGAAGTTAGATATTTCAATCCTATATGTTCCAGGACTGTGGTTTCTGCAGCTTGACTTCAGCAGGTGACTGTAGTAAAAGCACATTGCCTCTGGCAGTGCGGTGTTGCTGTGATGATGCTCTGGGCAGTCCTTCCAGTAACTCTTCCTTTGATGTTTAAATAAACAATTGCTTGCAGTTACCTCATCAGGGCAGCATGCAAACCAAGCTCGGTGTAGATCTTTTGCACAATGTAAGTTCACTCTGTGTGTGTGTGTGTGTGTGTGTGGAGCCCTTTGAAATTACGTCTGTGATTTCACCAGGGTCCTGACTCCACCAGGGTTCTGACTTTGTGGTGTTCTTCAGGGCAGGTTACAGAATCACCCCAGAGTGGTGGGGGCTGGAAGGGCCCTGCAGAGCTGCTGCAGCCCCAGCCCCTGTTAAAGCAGGTTCCCCTCACTCAGGGGGCACAGGAACATGTCCAGGTGGGGTTGGAAACCTCCCGAGAAGGAGCCTCCACTCCCTCCCTGGGCAGCCTGGGCCAGTGCAGGTACAGAGGAGTTTGCCAGTGATCCTTTTGAGAGGCACCAGTCACCTTCAGCACATCCAATGTTGGCCACCAGTCTTCTATCCTGCAGCCCTGAGGGGCATTGCAGGAAATCAAAGCAATTATCAGGCAGCAAAGAAATGGAAGAATAAGGAATATAAAGATTAAATAAAACTATATACTTTTCCTTTCCTCCTCTATACATTTATCATCATCTCTCTAAACTTCATTCTGGTTTTTCTTTTATCTTGTTGAGGCTGGAAATGAGTAGAACTGTCTGACATAGCAAAAAGAAGTACGCCAGAGACCCAGACAGGTAAACAAAAATATCCTTCCTGGACGCTGGGGTCAGCCCAAGCGTGACTTCCACAGCCTTTTGTTAGCACCTGGCACTAATGTTTCTGTATTTGCCAGCCATGAGGAGCAACCCTTTCAAACTGAGCCGAAGAAAGGAGATGGCAGCCTGTTGCTCAGGCTTTTCAGCCACTTACAAGTACTCCATGTGTAACATCTCACTGTCGTGACAAAAGCCCAGCGAGCTTTCATCGCCTGCCAGCTGCCACAGCCCTCTTGTGCAACACCCTGCAGAAGCTAGACTGCCACTGACCCTGCGTTTCTTTCACCATATCCTACCTTTAGCCCACTTTCACTTTGCAAATCTGTTCAAGAATCCATATTTTTTTATTCAAGGAGGAGCACAAGATAAGAGCATCCCTCCCGAGTCAGGGCAAAGGCCTGTTCTGGTTACCTGCCTTTAGCCAACCAACTGTAGATCCAGGGGGAAGAGTTACAGGACAACCATGGGAACCTCTGTTTTCCACTTCCCAATAATACACTGCTTAAGAAATGTTAGAGCTACAGAGAATACTTTTTTCCCCCTTTGTAGGAACTATTTATTCCATGAGTTAAGTAATTGTGTTTGAATCTAGACAGCTTTGGGGATCTACAGGATCCTCTGAAGATGTTTCATTAGACTGAAGGTGAAGACCCCTCATTTCCTGACGTCTGGGGTGTTTTCTACAAGTCGGTGCTTCAGCATTTCACTTGCTCCCTTCTGGTTCTTTTGCTCTGGTTCATTTCAGTCCATTTTGTAACATCTCATTTCAGCTTGCCTGTAAAGGAAGGAAAACAGGGGTGTTCTGCATCTCACAGGAGCAAACCTAACAGGAATTTTGTCAATGGGAACAGCATGCACCCCGTGGAGCTGGGAGCTAGCAGAAGCCCCAAAGGGAGATGAGGGCAGAAACTACAGTTATTAATAATCATCAGGCAAAGCACTTTTGTAAGAGAGCAGGTTCTATTCCCTGCCACGCTCACAACAAACATCTGCAGCTCTCTAGCAACAGAACCACTTTACCACGGGAACTTTGCTTTCCATTCTTCCCAGAAATCAAACAGACAGAGGGAAGGGAATAAAAAAAAAAAAACAACAAAACACCCCAGAAATTCAGTACTTGGGGAAAGAATGCATGTGCTGTAACCATCACCAAACACAAACAGCACAAGAGGGCAGATGCCTCTCCTAAGCCGTGCAGTCCGAGCTCGTCGTTGTTTGACTTGGGTGTTTCACCTGCCTGTCAGCACCACGTGAATCTAATGTGCAATACTTTTGTGTCTTCTTTTTTTTTTTTTTTTTTGCTTCCAGGCTAAGAAATCAATTTATTCCCATCTGAGTACACTGGCAGATTTTGCAATAGAGATGTTTGACGTTCTTGATGAAATCAACTATCAGTCTTACAACGACTTTGTGCTGCGCGTCGGTAAGTCACGTTTCTGCAGCCCTCACGCGAGCAGAACGCCGCTGGTTGTTGGCTTTCCCCGAGCAAAGGCTTGCTTGGAAAGCCTCCTTTGAGCAGGGGAGGCACAGCCACGTCACAGGTCAGCAGGTGGGATGGGGAGCATTAAGGAATTACCGCTGTGTCTGGCTCCAGCCTGCACGCCCCTAAAAGGAAATGGCACCAGTAACGTTCTGCAGTGTTTTGGTGTGCACAGCCTTGTGCAACTGCGTCGCTGATGAAAACTGGGTCCTACTTAACCATCGAGCTCGGTTGCATCAGCAAAAGCTTTGCTGGCATGGAAAGTGTGATTGGGAGCCTTTTGTCCACAGATACCTAATGACCTCAACCTGTCCTGTTTTCTCCAACAAATCAAACCCTTTGGTCTGCACGCCACCAGCCTTCCCGTGCAATGCTTGACGTGTGATTACGTGTCTTACCTCACAGAGTCCTTTCTCCTAGAGCAAATCCCCACCTTCCCTTTCTTCCCTGCATCCTGCTCCTCTCTAGTGATTCTTCCGCTGCTGTTCTCACCCCATGGCGTACTCTAACAGAAAGAGTTTCCTCCAGCTTCTTTCTCTGTATGTTTGCATGGCTGGATTGTGAGAATGGGCCAGACAAAGGGGAAAAGGGAGGTTGCTTAGCAGCAGGAGATGAAGACCAAAGACATCAAGAGTAGCAACAGGAGAGTTATACATCCATTTGCCCTCCTGTATCTCTTAGTAATTGTAAACCCCAAGAACTGTTGTTATAACTGGTCTTTCCAGATTCACAAAGGAACAGAATACAAATACCTGTCTCCCATTCTTCTGCAGAACTTGGGGGGTGGGAAAAAGCCCTTGCACAGAACTTGCTGCAGGATTGGGCATCTGCAGCTCTTCAGGGCACTCAGAGGAATGAACACCCTCTTTTATCTTCCTAACAGGGTGTCAAAATCAGTCAGATAAAGAATCTGGCTTCCCAGAAAAGAGGCACTTGAGCCCTTCTCTTGTCTTCTGTCAGTGTCTCCCTGGTTGGTGTTGTCTAGTACTGACAGGCAACATGACACGCTTCCCTTACCCCATTCCGCATGTCTTCCAGGCCACTATTTCTGTTCCACTTGGAAAACTTCCATTGAAAGGTTTTATTTGGGCAACCACGGTGGAACTCATAGCAAACATCTTTAATGGTTGGTCCTGAATTGTTCTACAGCTACACTCTGCACTGCCACTGCTTAAAGAGAAGCAAGCAAGTCCCCAGCTGAGACAGTTGCTGCTGTGGTCTTTCACACTGCATTTGCCATATCTCCGTGTGTGTGTCTTTGTCTCTAAACCGTTAGTTTAACGTGTGCTATGTCCTCTGAGCAGAAAAATCCGAAGGAGCTTGTGTTAGAAGTGTTTGTCAGGATCCGTGTTTCCCTTGGGTAACATGCTGTGGTGCCTGAACCCCATCCCCTTGCTTTGGCTTTAGGGATCAATGTCGGGCCAGTGGTGGCTGGAGTCATCGGGGCCAGAAGGCCGCAGTACGATATCTGGGGGAACACCGTGAACGTGGCCAGCAGGATGGACAGCACTGGAGTGCAGGGGAAAATTCAGGTGAGTGCCTTCTGGGACAGTTCTGCAGATCTCACCCACCTCCTGTTTCATTGGTAGGTACATTTTCAAGACCCCCTTCGCTTGATCTTGTGGCTCTGAGGAAAAAGGCAACATCCTGGAGCTGACTGGAGCACCAGAGGTGTAGCTGTTGGTTGCCATTACCATCGTGTCAGCTCTTGGAGCTGAGGAAATGCTCAGGTCTATCATTTGCACCAGACGCAGCGGGGTTCTGTGCTGTGTTGTGTGCAGTTGGAGGCGAGCCTGGGAACGTCGATGCTCGTGCTGGAACAGTTGTGCCTGAGTAAGGACCACAAGGAGAAAGGATCCGTGTCCATCTGCATCCTGCTGCCTTTTATACCACTTCACACATTCCTTGGGCACTTTGGGTCACAGAGGCCACGCAGAGAGAGAACGTGGTTCTTCTGTGAGAAGCTTGGATGGAAACTGCGCTGCACCTCTGGAAAGCTCAACAAACTCATGCAGTCCTTTATCCAAAATACCTGTTTATTCTCCAGGGATCAAAAGTTCTTCTGGGATAAGTGAGCGTGCCTGGAAGTGATCCAGCTCACAACAGCGGGCAGCGTGGTTAAACCTTGCTGCTGGACAGGGCTCAGTCTGGTCGTGTAATTACTTGAACAGCTCAAGGCCAGAAGTTCTGGTTCTCAGGTTCCAGCTGGGTGGGTGATTTTTAGTTCCTTCAGAAGGTTCTCAGCGAGCCCGAGAGCAGCAGTGCTAACTCCTTCTACCTACGTGTGTTTCGCGACAGGGAAGCAAAACGGGGAAGGGTGGGCAGTTCTGGGATTAGCCTCACACGGGGAGGAAAGGCTGACGGCTCTCTGGTGTCTTCTGTCTGCAGGTGACAGAAGAGGTCCAGCGGATACTGAAGAGGTGCGGTTACGAGTTCGTGTGCAGGGGTAAAGTCAGTGTGAAGGGAAAGGGCGAAATGCTGACCTATTTCCTGGAAGGAAAGGCCGATGGAAATAACTCACAAACGCGGTCTTTAAACCTAGAGCGGAAAATGTACCCGTACGGGAGAGCAAACATTCAAACGAAGCTGGGCACCAGCTGCCCGGCCGTGGCCTCGGCCGCCAGCTTCCCCGCCAAAGCCGGACCCGGCGCAGCCCAGGCGCCCGCTCCTCATGCCAACCAGACTCTGCATTACCTGCCCTCCGTGCCGCCCATGGAGGAGGCTTAGGGCCGGCAGCGGGGCCGTGCCCGGCGCGGGGGGCTCGGGGCAGCCACGGGACCATGCCCAGCATGGAGGGCTCGGGGCAGCCACAGAGTCCGTGCCTGGCGTGGGAGGCTCGAGGCAGCCACAGAGCCCATACCTGGCACGGTGGGCTCAGGGCAGCCACAAAGTCCGTGCCTGGCGTGGGGGGCTTGGGGCAGCCACAGAGTCTGTGACTGGCATGGGAGGCTTGGGGAACCCACAGAGTCCATGCTTGGTGTAGTGGGCTCAGGGCAGCCATAGAGTCTGTGCCTGGCGTGGGGGGCTCGGGGCAGCTGTGCCTGCCCGTGTAGGAACAGCCAGAACCAAGGACCACCACAACCCAACCAAAGAGAACCTGGGGCACTGCGGAACCAGCTCTTGGGATGGAACATTATAAGGGCTAACAATTCTGTTAGGAAAAGGCAAAATCTGATTTTCTGGGAATGAGGAGTATTTTCTTGGTGTTTTTAAAGGATAAATGAAAACAAAAGGATATAAACGTGCAAGCAATTACTTGTATGAGTGTGTGTGTGTGTATATATATATGTTCAATCTATATATGCACACATACAAACAGTCCTGTGTAGGCTTAATAGAGATTTATAGAGATAAACATGAAAATACATACCTATCTATACTTCCTCCTGCAATGACATGGCAAAGAGATCTCTCTCTCTCTGTCACAGCCAGCATCATTGGGGCTGGGAGGAGAAGAGCTGCATTGAACCGTGGGGCAGCTGCAGACCCCCTCCCAGGGCTACAGCAGGAGTCAGAGAAGCTGTGCTCCCAGTTGAAGCAGTGAGAGCGGTGTTTGTCGTGCCGCCAAGGACAGGCTCACGAGGGCTGGATTCAGCTGACTGCTGAACCTTGTGCATTTCTTTACAATTCTCCTTGGGTGGTGGAGTTTAGAAGTTGCTGCCTCTTCACAGGTCACCTGGCTCTGTGCTTGGCAGAGGAGCCACCCTGCAGGCACAGCAGTATGCTTATGCAATACAGAAACGTTCCTCCATGTCCATCGCTGCCTTTACCCGAGAGCAGAGGGGTGGCATCGTTCCAGGCTTTTACACACTGCACAGGTCCTGTGGCTGGCTCCCAGCATTTAGCTCACTCAGCTTCACCTTCCCCAGCGCCTCCAAGCGTCGCCCTGTGCTGCTGGTGACAAGCAAGATTTGTGCCATCTGTACCTCTGCCAGCACAGTCTTACGTCTTAATTGATTTTTGAAATGTATGCAGCAGTTTTATTATCTCCTGATTCTGCCCAGGCTCACTCTTCAAAGCTGTGCAACTGTAGGAAGCTGTAGTTCTGAGAAACAAGCACAGTCAAGCTCTGCCCAAGTGAGGAGTGCGCTGGTGAGCTCGCCAGGAGAGAGAGGCCTTGCTCTTTATCTGCATAAAAGGGAACAGATTTTGACTGCTGTGGGGTTTGTTTTACTCCCCTTTAATGCTATGGAGCAGTCACTGTCTGTGTCAGAAGTATCTGGACAGACACTGTGTGTCAAAGGATGCAAACGGTTACAGAAACAGTGCAGGAGCTTCCCTTCTCTGTGCAGCCACGCCAGGCTGCAGTGGGACTCCGCTGGTTTTCATCAGGGTTTGAAGTTAACTGTGATGTAGCCTGGCAGCTAGGTGCTTCCTTACGAAGGTAGCAAAATTAGCCTTGTGATTAAAGGGACTATAAAAAGCTGAGAGTTGCTTCCTGGCTGTCCCAGGTGCAAGCACCCTGGCTGATGTGAGGGAGATGGCTGCACTTTCTGGTCTCCCCAGCTGCCATCCAGTTCAGCAGTGTCCTGCTAGAGCAACTTCATCCTGGCTTTGAGGCATCCAAAGCCGTTTAAATAAATAGATGTAGACAAGACAGATGTAAAAGGACAACTGTTTATGCATTTAAGTGGAGCAGTCCTTGTAAAGCACACTGCACGTTTATGCTTTCTTAAAGGTTTGTAAGGACTAAGTCATCATCACCCAGGCAAGTTAAATGTTTAACCAGAATGGAAAGTGTTACGTGCCATGTCAATTCCACTGACAAAGAGCCCAAGCTATGCTGGTTTTGAGTCAGTGAATTCAGCACAGCTTCACCAGTGAGAAGACATTGTTTTTACATGTGCTGTTCTTAAAAGCATCTTCAGAGCCTAAGAGGAAGGTCTGCTAGAACACGGGCACGTGGACCAAATGCAGCCATTCACCCACCCCAAATGATGACAAGGAATTTGTTCCTTGGTTCCTGTTTCAGTAGGTCCAAGGCAGAGGCACGTTGCCGTTGTTTCTGTGATGGTGGGCAGTGAGCGCAAGTGACTTGTCTCCTGTGCTGATGTTGTTAGGACAGTTCTCAGTCCCAGACTCATTCCCAGCCCAGTCCTGGAGTCATGTCAGTGGGAGATCCCATGGCAAGGTGAATATGGATTCTTCATTTGAATACTTCAAGATTAGCAGACGCTGGTAGAATTACTCCTGAGGTTTTTTGTGAGCCTAGTCCTCCTCTCCAGCAGTCAAACTGGAAGCAGGTGGCTTATGTAAGGATGTTTCTCCGTGTTGGATGGAAAGGAGAGGATGGCTGCAGTCCTGCATCAGCTTCTCACTGGGGCCTTTTGCAGGAGGTGTGTGACTCCAGGGCAGGTTGAGTGGAGCAGGATGGCTTCTGGGTGCTGCAGGCAGTGCAGTGTGCCTGTGCTGGCCTCCACCATCACTGCTGGTGGTTTGGAGCCCGTTTCCTGATGCTTTTCACACTTTGGTTGGGGCAGTTGTCATTGCTGGGTTTGTTCTAGTTCTGGGCTGAGCAGTACAGAGTCACAGAGAAAGTTCAGACAAGGCACAAGTCATGAAATCAGCCGTGTGAAAGGGACAGGCAGTGCTCAGCAGCCATTCCAGCAGAGAAAAGCAATGCCCTTGGGAATCAGGAGATGGTGAAGCCATGCTCTTGCCTTCGTGCTTTCCCTGCCTCTTCAGACTGAGTTTTCCCTTCTGTCTCTGCGCTTTCTTCATTGTAGCTCTCCTGTGACAGCTTTAAGTGACAGATTCAATCTCTCTGCTCTTCCACATTCGTTGGTATGTTCGCTAAGACCTACACACGAAAGGAGGGGGCAGTAACACTTGTGGTAGCCCCAGAAATGCACATTTTCCTGCCAAATTACAGAAGCTGGTCGTCGAGTCTTTGTTGGCGATTGGCTCAGATGAAACGTGGCCCACTCCAGTGTCCCTGGAAATCGTCAGAGGGGTCTCCTTGGATTTCTGTGGGATCTGGGTTGCGTGTGGCCACCTTAACGTGTGTCCTGCCTGGCATTTATTGCTTCTCTGGTTGAGCTCTGTAACCTTTGCCTGAGTGACCTTGCTGTAGCCCCAGCAAGGGAGTCGATTCTGCCCCACGGTCCCCAGAAGTCCCTCACGTTTGACTGAGGGGAGTAAGTTGTTGCATCGTGGGCAGAACAGCCTCCTGCCCTTCTGTTCTCTGTTCCACGCGGCTGTGAGCTGGGAGCAGGGAGCAGATCCGAGCCCTACAACAGAGGGACGCTGTTTCGGCACGGCAGCGTCTGCCGGTAGCAAGCACAATATTTCACATCAGTTTGCACGTTTTCTCATTCAGACAATAGTAATAATCCAAATCTTTCGTTCTTTGTGTGAGGAGATAAGTACGGGAGACCTTCGGGAGCTGGTTTCAAAGCGTTCCTGGGCTACCTTTACCTTCAATCGATTTGTTTAAGATTGTTCTTCTCTGCTGAGATTCCAGCTTGGTGTCCATTTGGATTACTGGCCAGGTGTTTGCAGTCGTTTACCCTTGGGCATTGAATAGAAAGCTCTTTCCGTGGCCTGTGAGGTGCGTTGTGTCCTGCAGCCGCTTCCCGCCGCACAGGTCACGCTCCCTTGGCGTTTAGTGGAGACGCTGGAGCGAAGGCACTCACCTTCGCTCAAACACACACACACAAATCCTCCCTCGCTTTCTACTAGGGGAGTCTGGGAGCCCAAAGCTTCAGCTGCCCAGGGCTGAGCCCCGCGTCCTTGCTGCACCCACGGAGATCACTTGTCGGTTTAGCACGCTCATGAAGGTCGGGAGTGGGGCTCGCGAGGGCAGGGCCCTGCTTTGTGTCACAGCCGTCGCCCAGAGCGGCTCACGCGCCTCCATCTCCCCCACGCTTTAGCCTGTGATTTCTGTGCGGGGCTGGGGTCGGCGTCGGGAGGGAAGCGCGACACGGCCGCTGCCGCCCCCGCTGCCCCGAGGGCTCTGAGCGCGGCGGCGAGCGGCGCGGGTCACCCTCACGTACCAGAGGGCTGCTTGTCGCTTCCCTTGGCATCAGCAAGCCCAGGTTCTGTGCTCGTTCCGCCCGGGCAGGAGGACAGTTGAGCCATAACGTCCTTTCAAGGCAGAGTTTTGTACGAACGGTGAAAAACCAACTTTTTTTTTAACCTGTATGATAATGCCTTATTTATTTTTAATCTTGTACAGCGTTACAGGAGGACAGCAAACATTGGCCTTTCACCTGTTTATTCACTCTAAAGGGTGTAGTGTACGATGAGACTTTTTTGTACATAGCTGTAGCTGCGACGGGTCATTGCATGTACACTTGTATGAAAGGAGGCAAAGAGGCACACTTTTAACGGCCACGAGCGGATTTTGTAAGAGGCGTTTTACATGTGCATGGAGATTGTATAAACCCCTTTGGGAACGGACGTTCCCTTTTGCTTTTCCCCTTGCGATCTACTGCATGCCACTCCTGCCTGACTTCGGTAAAGCAAAACGAAACAGTAACGTTTTTCCCCTCGGTGTTTTTTGACATGTCACTTCTGGCACAGAGTTAAAAATCCACCAGTTGCATGTTGCGTCCAGCAAAAGCCAAACCCAAATGCAAACGGCGAACCGAGAAGAACAACAAACGGCCGCAGCCTGCCAAACCTCGGCGTGCCGAGATCCATCGTGCAGTATATATGGAACGTGTTAACCGACATCTATGCTGTCTTCATGAGGTACCTTCTGGTCATTAGAAGCAATAAACTCTTACTTACTGTAACATAAAAAAAAAAGAGAAAGCGAGCGGATATTCTAGTTGGTGACGGTGTCGCGTCTGACATCCGGGGGGAGCTCTGTGATACTGCAGTTGGATGCAGTGCTGCCGTCAAGAAGGACCCAAGTGTCGAACCCATCGTTGCTGGATGCGGGTGCAACGCTACTGGAAGTAAAGGAGGTGAATCTGGCCCATGGACGTTACCCAGAGTATCTTTCTGTCGGTGGTGATAAGTTGTTGTACGTGAGAGGTGCACAGCGCTAGGAGGTAGCTTTCCTGGATACATACATATGTATGTGTGTATATATATAGAACAACCCATTCCGTTGCCTTATTTCTGATGACCTTTCTTTTGACTCATTTCCCAAATGGCTCCTGTTGCGAAGCAGGAGGTGTCCAAACAGGACTGTGAGGGGAAGGGTTCACTGGGTTCCCTGGCAGTCGGTGACAGAGGAGTGAGGAATGCATATCCCAGTGCTCTAGCTGTCCTTTTCCCCTCTCGCTGCTGGGCAGAGCTGTAAATGCTGGAGGTATCCTGCGTGTGTCGCTTCTAAAGTCACCGTGGCTGTGCCGCTTCATCTCGGGGCTGCTTTTCTGGTGACTTAGATAATTGCTGTGCGAGGAAGGAGGAGTGTGGCAGGAGCATGGCAGAGGAGAAAGGGTGTAGACTGTGAACACTTTCCACCATGGGTTCAGTAAGGACTTTTTGTGTTTGATGGATTTGAGCCCGTTTTCTAGCAGGCCTTAGAAATCCCTTCCTTTGTTGGTTTAACCAGGTGGCTGTAGGGTTGGCTAAGCAGTTACAGCTTCTGCAAGTACTGCTGTCATCCTAAGTTAGGATCTAGGTCCGTACAACGTCTCTGAGCTGCCTGCATGCAAGAGCCACTGCCTGACGAATGGCTTCGTACAGCGGTTCAGGGTTTCCCGCAGTCAGGAACTAGGAGCTCAAATTCAGTGGGTTTTAGTCTCACTGTGGCATAATTGTTGTGACTAACGATGATCTGGACTGTGCTTCCCCACCTTGACCCTGTTCACGATTGGCTTCTTCCAGAGCTCTTTGCAGGCTTTTTTAGCTCTTTGTTCCTCTTTAATCCCACCTCTCACTGAGTTTTCAGGCCACGTCGAAACCAAGATGTAAGGACACGAAAAACAAAAGTGCAGAGAAGAGGGAGGCTGCCTGTTGCTGTTTGAAATTTCACACTGGCCTGATGTGACTTGTGATCTGCTCAGTGGAAGCACAAAAACGGAGGGGAAAAGGGTGGGGGAAAAAAGTGGGCACAAAATAACAAGAAGAAAAGCAGCCCGTGAGATAGCAGCTGCTGAAAGGGAAAAGGGAAGAGCCAGGGCTCTCCCTCTGAAGTCAGCGGTAGAGCTCTCGGTGACACGGGACGGGTCGCTGCCACCTTCAACGCCTGTTTTCTGGTCACGAGGAAGCACCTTGCAGCGGGAATTAGCACTAGTTAACGTACAGGAAAGGACTTGATTTCGCTTGTGCCTTACTGCATGCTGGAGGATCTGCTTCTTTATGTTGGGATCCCCGTTTTATGCCTTCTGTGGCATCAGATGTGTCACACCTGCATAAAACCGAAGGAGCAAACAGTGCTGCATCACTGTGAAGCTTTTCTTACTGCTTTCTTTCCAACTTTGGTTTACTCCCAGTAGAGGTGTGTGGGTGCAAGGAGTGCTCCAAGGGTCCACAGAGGGAGCCCACACACAGGTAAGTAAGAGCAGATGTCCCAGAAAGCTGACTTCTGCAGAAAAAGGTCTGTCTGGGTAGTTTGGAGCTCCCTTGAGAAAGCCTCCTGCCCTCCTTATGCAAACAGGCTTCCACAACACATTGGTCAAACCCATCCAGAACACTTCACCTGCAGCTTGTAACCGCAGTGCCACGTTTGCTGGGCAGAGCTTGTCCTGCTGCTGGCGCGCCAGCTCACAGTGCTCGTCGCGGCCAAGGCTGAGGTGTGCTTTAATTCCTGGGGCTGCGCACACCATCGTGTCTTACTTCCAAGTGCCTGACCTGCTGCTTTGACCCCAGAGCCATCGCTGGTGGCATCAGCCATGAGAAGCTGTTGAGGCGGTTGCTCGTGTCTTTGGCTGCTCAGCGCACGCGGGTGCTGGGGTTGTCTGTCCCTAAGTTCCAGATGCCATCCCAGCGGCACCTTGAGGGTTTTCAGTGAGGTGTATAGGTGGGTGAGAACAAATTCCCCCTGCCATCACAAAATGGCTTCAGAGCTCCAGCTTTAAGTTGTTAGGGTAGAAATCCTGTGTTCACGTGGAATTCCTTCCTGTTTGTAACACGGGAGGTGGCTTTGGACAATGGTACAGAACACACCAAGGATATGAAAGTCGTGCTTTCGGAGCTCCTGGTCTAAAAAGCAGAGTCCAAGAGCTGTTACCATTTCTAGTGTAATCTAACCCAATGCAGAGGGTTAGAGGGTGGTGATGCTGCTTTCAGTGACATGCTGAAAGAGGTTCAAAGCCTCATCCTGGAGGTTCTGTTTCCGTAATACACTTGTGTGCAGATGTGCACCCAGAGCGTGGATAATGGTGCAAAACCATACTAATGCCCACGTTTCACAGTTCCAGGCAGGTTTCAGCCAAATTTGGCCCATCTCTTGACATCTCTAGCCACTAACCCTCGTGCAGCAACTCAGATATGCCTGGACTTTGTCCTGCTGGTTGGTCCTGGTGCTCTCTGCTCTCAGGAGGTCAGTTTCTGCCCTTTTGGTGCACGGCCACAGGTTCTGCTTGGAAAGGAGATGCCAAGTGTTTTTCTGGTCTGCTGATTGGAAAGATTTAAAAGTGTACGTGGTTCCTTCTTTGTTTTGCATCGAAACGTTCAGCAGCCTAAGGCAGGAAGCCAGAAGCCATGTGGAGCTTGTGTTCTACGTGCAGAGCCGTTCTGCCCACACATGATGGCACGGTGTCTGTTGTGGGCTTACCCAGCATTTTCAGCCTCCTGGATGTATTTAATCGTGATAAGTGACACAGCACCAAGAGGGAAAGGAGCCAGGCGTGCCTGCCTGCATTTTCAGAAAGCACGTTTTCCACCTCCTAGGTGTTTCAGGGGGAAAAGAAAGAGCTTTGAGAGGATCTGGTTAGGAAGCAGCACGTGTGACAGCAAACCTGAAAGGGCTACGTGTACCCCGTGGCAGGAATGCAGGCACCAGCTTGACCCTGCTCGCCTCCCTGAAGGAGAGGCACAGAGGAACAAGAGTGAGGCAGCCCAGTTCTCCCTCCCCAGCCCTGCACTAAGCGCATGCAAACCCGTTTCAGTCGTGTTGCCTGCGTCTGGGTGCCACTCTTTATCAAACAGACAAGAGCAAGGAAGGGGACAGTCTTGGTGTTTTCTGAGGCTGGTTGAATTGAAGGATACAGTAAGAAGAGCAACCTTACCAGCTGCTGAACCTGCAGGTGTTACCCTGCAGTGCTTCCACACTAACTTGGAGATTTTGATTGGACTTTGGGAAACAAAACAAAATGAAGTAGAAATATCCCACTCCTCAAAGGGGAAACCCAGTGCATCTTTCCCTCTCTGTAGTTGGCGCACGAGGAGGGTTTGCAGCCCGGTGAAGTGACTGGAAGTACTCACTGCAGCTGTCAGACCTTACTCTAACGTCTGCTCCTCTCCCACTGATGGCAAGGGGAGTGTTGCCCGTGACTTCAGAGGGAGCAGGAGCAGAAACATGGGAACAACAGAAACAGTTTTGCAGGTGAATCAAAGGCATCGTCCTGACTCTTAAGGACCGAACTAGCAAGTCAGGGCCTCATTTTTTTTTTTTTCCCCAACTACTGTAGCCCACTGAACCTATAAATAACTTTTATACCTATATAGCTATACACCCTATATATATGTATGTACATACACAGTACAACACAATAACTCGACGCTGGGTAACTTCTGATGATAGATTTGCATTAATAATACGGGTCTATTTTTATGTAAATAGAATATTGTAGAGTATCTTCCAGTCTTTTTTCAGGGTTGTTACATTGAGAAGAGCAATTGAATATTTGTCCTATTTTTATGTTAAAAGGTGAATGGACCGAAATGTTAAACGTGAATGTAAATTTCTTATTGCAACTTTTATACTGAGTGTTTGCACTATTATAATTTCTGGAATCTGATTAAAAATAAAGGAAAAAAGAAAAATCCCACACAAACCAACCACGTTTGCTTGAATAAACGGCTGTTTGGGATTGGCGTTCTGCTGTCGTGCTTCGCAGCAAGCCGCGGCCGGTTGTCGTGCTGTGCCTTCCAGCTGCCTCTCACAGGGTCCAACTGCACCCTCTCAGGTTTCAGACCGAGGACACGCGCCTAGGAATGCCGAGGCTTTGCTTCCGCCGTTGCTTTGAACCGCAGAAGCTCGTGGGAGCAGTTCGGCTCCCTTGTGAGCCTCGTCGACTCTCTGCGTTGAACGGCAGCGGAAACCGGCTTGGGCCAAGTGCTCCAGCCCTTGCGCGAGCACAAGAAAGTAAACATGTGCAAGTACTGGCAAAATACTGGCCACGTGGACCGGGAGACGGGGAGGGGGAAGCTCATGCCTCCCTTTCCACGAGCTGGGAGCACTTGTCTGGCTCAGGCGGTTTGTGTAGTGCGGGACCTGCCGAAGCACGGAGCCATGTGGGTTTGACTCGGAGCTCACCTGAGCGTTGGTAACGTTACACAGGTAAACGTGTGTCTCTGAAGAGCCTCCGCAAGCTTGGGCACGGGACCAAAGCACGTGGACTGTACAACTTCCAAAGCAGAGCAGGCTCCCATCTGGCCAGCTCGGAGCGGGAGCAGAGGCGCTCAGGCCCGTCACGCCTGTCCGTGCAGATATGCCCTGAGATAACTTGGAAGTGCAGAGTCCCCAGTGATGGAAAACCGCCTGGGCTCGAATGCAAGAGGTTTTATTCCAAAGGCTCGGCTCAAGCTCCCCTGCTGTTCCCCTTGCAGGTTAGAGAGCACAGTGTGAGCTGCACGGCATGACTGTGATGACAGCGGCTGTGATGGAACTGTTCTTGGTTTGCCCTTGCACCAGTGAGAAGTGCTTGAGGCCTCATGTAGCCTCTTCTGTGTTGTTTTCCCCTTTCCCTCTGGAAGACGGCGTGCCAGATCTTCAGAAGCAGCCATCAGAACAGCTCCCCTCCAGTCAGAGTAAGCTGAAAACCTGCCCTCCATCTCCCTCTGGGTCTGTTCTGCCACAGCAACGTTTTGACTCTTTAATGCTAAACTCCCTGTGCTGTTTTTGGGGGAGCTGTTGTGTATACATATAGACAGATACAATATAAAACACATACACATGCATCTCTTAATGAGATGGTGTGCGTTCTGGGTGGATGACCCGGCTCATTAGTTGGAAACACCTTCCTGCCATGCCCCGTTGCACCGCTTCAGAGACAGAATCACATGGCACAAGCGTTTGTTTCCCTGGAAGAGGGAGGCAGTATCGGCAGTGGGTTGCTTAGATCCCCTGGTTACACTGTTGGACAGGGAGCACCGGTTCCAGTGCCAGGTGGTTTGTGCTGTAGAAATGCATTCCCTGAGTGAGAAATTCCAGAGAGACTGCATCACCCAGGACTGAGACCGGTGTTCTTGTCCAAAAACGTTACCAGAGGATATTGTCAGTTTGGAAGAGAAGAGGAGAGTGGAAAACGAGAACACAGTGTACGCCGTCCAGGCATTATTGGTGCGTTGCCACGGTGTCTATGCCAGAGCCTCCCAGTCCTGCAGCCGTTCCCCAGGGCAGTGGGTCACCTAGTGCTCTGTTCCTGCTGGAAGAACGTGGTGTTCGATGGAAAGGAACGATTACCCAGGTACCAGTCATGGGCCGTGTTCTCATCGTTTGGGCCATTCCGATGTGGGGTGGGGGGGGGGAAGGAAAAAAGCAAACATAAAAGCCTTAGCTGGAAAGTGAGCCATGAAGTGGGAATTGTCCGTGGCGATTCTGGCTCTCAGCAAACCCACTGAACTGTGGAGAGAGCGTCTGAGGATGGGGATCTCGAGATACAGGAGTCCTGATGTGATCCTGAACGCCCAGCCCTGCGCAGATTGTTCCTGCTGTCAGCTGCAGCAGCTGTCTGCGTAGGTTTCCAGGCTCGGAGAACAGAAACTGGCTTTAAAAATGACACTGCTATGAGCCTGCCAGGCTTAGGCTGTGTCTGTACTTATAACCCGGGCCCTGGTCCACGATGTAGCCGAGGAGAGCCAGCAGTGAAGAGGCAGGAGGAGCTAGTGATGGAGAAGCAGTCGCGATTGTTGTCAGTGTGTCTCTTTCCGTTGACTAGCCACAGCTTTCAGAGGCCGATGGCAGCCCTCAAACCTGTTCCTGCAGCGCCAGAGACGGGGAGCAGGGGAGCTTCCCCGTCGCAGAACGCAGTCAGTGGGACTCTTGATGACTTCATCAGCCTTCCCTCATCTCAGACCACCTGGGGATTCATCCGTGTGCTGCTCCAGGGTGACAAGAAAGAGCCATTGATACCCGTCTGGCCCGACCTCCTGCCCAGGACTGGCCACGCTGCTGCACTGCACAGACACAGCGGTTTTTGTTTATTATTAGATGTAATAAAATAAAGCAAATCCATCATTTTCTGGTCGCTGAGAGATTTGCAATTAGACATTTGTTTGGCATGGGCCAAACTGTGCTCGCGCTGCTGCCAAAGGTCAGGGAAGCATCGCCGACTGTTTTCCCCCAAACTCTATAGTTACTCTGTATGTTTATTGAACTTTGGCAATAATATGATGTGCTCCTCGGCAGCACTGCCAGCATCATTAGAAAGGAGCAGCCGTATCAGAAAGCACACAGCGAGTCGCTGAGGAAAGGTCCCCGTTGAAGATTAACTCCGATCGACTTCTGGGGTGCAGAAACACAAAAGTATTGTGTAGGACACGGTCTGGTGAGTAAACAACGTGCAGGTGGAGCACACTGTGGCCCTCTGGTGAGACTGCGGCGGGTGAGCAGCTAACCAAGAGGACGCATTGACGTAACTGCAGAGGCAGGTGGTGGCGCATGGGTTTTGTCAAGGTCCGTGACCTCTGCTGCTATTAGAGTGTACCTAGCTTCTTACTACTGAGGTAATTACACTTTTTCCATGTCAAATATTAATCTGCCAGACCTCTGGCTGAAAGAGACGATGCTTTTTCTCACTTTGGCATTCCCCACTATGGCTTCAGAGCGGCTGCTTGTGCATTACCACCTTGTTTAGCCAAGAGAGGCACCGACTTTGGATGCCTTAAGGTGTTACGATCAATCTGAAGACAGTAGCACCTTTAAACAGGTACAGCGTAATCCTCTCCTCTCACACAGACACCAAGCTCCGCACCTGAGGGCAAAGCTGGCCCTCGCCGAGGAGGGATGTGGCACTGAGCTTGTCTGTGAGGGATAAAGGTGTGTTCCTTCAGGCCTTTGTTTGCTCAGTCCCAGTGTTGCATGAATGCAGGAGGAGGAATGGCTGTTACAGCGCCGCTTTCAGGTCCCTGACACTGCGGGACACAGGTTACGGTTTTACAGCTTTGACACCTAAGCTAAAAGCATTTTAGAGTGTTTGCAGTGGTTCAGAGACAAAGCCACGTCTCATAATTCCTCAGTCCCTCGCTGAAGTTAGTCACGTGGAAGGTCATTCAATTCTTTCCCTGAGGTTTTGATGTCCTGAGCAGCCGTGACACACGGTTGGTGACAAGATTGCGGTCTTGGGTGTGCAAAGTCACATCTGTTGTCCATGTGGACACATCCAGCCACAGCAGAGCTACACCAGCCCAAACCTGCAGGCGTGCGTGACCTGAAGCACGTGTCATGACTCGGTGCATTGCTAGGACAGAGCCTTTTTTTTATTATTCTGATAGGTTATGAAACCCCCCAAAGCATCTGTCCAGGATGCGCCTATAAATCCCAGTCAGGCTGGGAATTACACCACATTTAGGGCTGTTCCCAGACGCTGGAGCCAGAGACACGGACCTTGCCTCTGGCCAGGAAAAAGGTCATTGCCACGATGAAAAATGGGATGTTCTGACAGCTGCAAAGGTGCTGCATTTTTGTCCAGTGATGGTAACACCATAATTCAGCAGAATCGCTACAGACTACAGGGAGATCCTTCCAAAGGCAAACAAATGAGAGTTGCTGGAAAGCAGGCTCATAAAAAAACGTACTATTTTTGGAACAAATTTAGGAAAGGAGGTGAAGTTATCTCCTAAAATGAGACCAACAAAAGGGTCTTTCAAGCCACAGACACAAAGCAAGAGGAGGTTTGGTGAAGTGTATACAGAGGTGCATCGTCACACCTCCAGAGTCCTGTGCCGTCTTGCATCACACAGCTAGAGAGAAGGAGGTGTGTAAGCACAGATCCAACAGCTGGATCCAAGCCCGTGGAGCTGCTGCTCTGGAATATCAGGTAGGCAATGCTGAGGAGGAAGGTGGTCACACCAGAAAAGGTCACTTTAGTGAAGGAGTGGCTCATGGTGAGGAGATGTGAGTGCACGACACAGCGTGTGCCACACTTTGAAAGATACAAGAAGCCTTTGAGGTGCCACTTGCCCCAGAGCTTGGGCAGTCTCATGACCGGGCTCCACGTGCACCAAGGTGAAGGTAATACCTGGTCTGCTGAGCTCCAGCTGCTCACACTAGTTTGGGATAGTTTTGTGTCTACTTCATAGAACCCCAAACACGCACAGCACAAACCGTGGCTAACAGTGGGAGCAGCCTGCTCGGCTCTTAATGTAGGTGTCCATGGAGTCAATCTGTTTTGGAAAAGACCTTTAAGCTCATCAAGCCCAACCATTAAACCTTCTCAGTGCCCAGCCCACGTTCCCCAGCACCTCAGCTAGGAGTACAACAATGTCAGTTGAGCTCAGGGCCACCCCCCTTGCTGCTCGGGGCTATATAAGGAACCAGCCCTGCAGGGCACAGCACTGCTGACCCCGTGGGTTTGCTCACCAAGCCACAAGCCCACTGGTCTGGGAGCTAATTGCTGGCGTTCAGAGGGAGGTGAGGGTTGCTCCAGCCTCCTCTGTGTTTAGAAAGGACTGGGAATTATTTATTACTTTTCTCTCTCTCTCTTTTTTTTTTTTTTTGCCCAGACAGAAATATCTCTCAATAATTTTTGTTTAGTTCTCAAAATATTCCTGTAGGAACCTCCCTTGGGAGTTTGGGAAATAAATAGCTGATCCTGGACAGACTATTTATTTCCAGGATGTTTACTCGTGCGATCCATGTGATTGTGAAGTGCCTCCATTTCTCAAGCTCCCTTTCAGTTCCTTGGGGGCACATAATTTAAACCCAGCAGCTTTCCCCGTATACTGACAGACTGTTATTCCTAAATGTTGAGCCGGTAGCTCCAGTTCTCTATTCATAGTGCAATTATTAATGCAGCAAGAGAGGCTGGTTTGTGATTGGGGTTGAAATGCCCAGACTCCCTGGAACCACAAGCTCACATTCCAGCGAGATCTGCCTTTCGCCCCCTGGGTCTGCGCTCCACAACCTCAGGTCACCTGCATAAGGCCCTGAAATTAGAGCTGTCTCCGACTGTGAAGGTCCGTGGGTCGTGCTCCATCAAAAGGGGCTACCCCAAAATTTGGGCCCACGCTGCCTCGTGTCTGTGCTTGCTCAGCAGTTTTGTGAGACGGGCCGTTGGCTGCCTCGAGCTGACTTGCAGCCCAGCTGCTTTTCTGCAGCAGCAAACATTGCAGTCCTCCACCTGGAACGTCCCCTTTCAGAGCAGTGACACTCTCATCTCAGAGGGGACATTTTGAAACCGCGTGCTTGGAGGCAGAAGGCTGCTCATCCCACAGCTGTTAGCTGTAAGCACCGCGGGAGTCAGGCTGGGGTGAAGTAACCTGCAGCTTGCTCTTTCCTGAAAGAAGAGCCTTTTTCATATCAGATTTCACTTTTGTTTTGTTACCTTTTTGGGGGGGCAAGAGAGGCAAGGAGACAGTAAAACCAGGATGGGAACAGATGTACCCCATCAACAAATATTCATCCACCAGACATCCATCTTGGGGCAGGTCCTCAAGGAGCCTTAATCAGCCAGGTGAAGCCAGTTAACCAGTGGATGTGCTTTTGTGAGTGCAACAGGCAGCAAGCAGCAGAGGTTAAGCAGCAAGAAGCACAGCACATAGATAAGTTGGCTGGCTCGTTTTCCTATGGTTAATTCATCTTAGATTTCCATTTAGTGGAAAGTTGGTTCTCTCTTCTTTTTTTCCCCTTCAGTTAGCAGCACAGCTGAAACTCATAAAAAGATGCTAAAGGAGTGATGTAGGGAGTGTCTGCAGCACAGGCTGGTGGGAAGCGAGCAGTGCTATAAGAAGTGAAGCAGCAGCTGAACCCAAATCACCTGAGAGGCAGAGGAAGAAGTCAGAGAGAACCTCGGGGGTCTGGTAAGTCTGTTTTTTTTCTAGTCAGAGTTGCTGTAAGATATGTTTTCTGTGGTAGACTCTGGTATTCTTAAGGGGTTTCTCTTTTTTTTCTGTTGGCTTTTTTAGACTGCAAGGGTATATTAAGACAGCTACTCAGAAGCATGCTTTAGGTTGTGTAGATGTGCCTTTAAAGCACAGGAAAGAGTGAAAGAGAGAAAAAAAAGTGGGTGTTTCTCCTTGGAAACCTTGCTTGAAAATGTTCTTTAAGAACTAACTTCAAATAAGTGCCTTTTTAATTGACCATGTGAACCAGGAGTAAGGGGAAGGCATCAAAATGTGTAGCTGGGGATGGAGAAGGTTGCAAACTCCTTGTTTTCTCTCTAAACTTAATCATGAGAGTTTATTGCCACTAGGGTTCCATGATAAAGACTAAAGGAAGTCAACCTGGCTGAACAGCAAAGGAAAAAGGCAGTGCTGAGTGCTGCGTATGTGTCATGCATGCTAAGGAGAAATGGGTACCCAAATAAAGGTGGTAATGGGGTTATTCACACACACACACACACACATACCCCTTTTCTAAGGAGAAAAAAACACAAACCTGACCCCTGTTGTATTGAGGAGTTGGGGCCCCTTAATGAGCTTCATGCAGTCAACCTGTGTGAAATACCTGAGCTACCTCCTGAAAGCAAAGGCTTCAGCAGTTACTGGAAGTATTTACCTGCTCATCTAACTAAGGTAACTATATGTTAAACTCTATCTAAGATAAATATCTTTGTTTTCTCTGTGTGTAAGAAGTCAGGTTCCTCTTTCTGGGACGTTGGCACACAGGGAGGGGAGATGCTGTCACCAACAGCTTTGCCATTGCTGTAAATTCAGTGGAAGCCACACTTGCACAGAGCATGGTTTGGGATCAGAGGTTTTAAGACTGGCAGGAGTGAGCCAGATGTCAAGTAAGCAGAAGGGAATGAGAGGTTTGGAGGTCCCTCTGAAGAAAACAAGAGGGAAAAAAAACCCGTGGCAATTGGACTAATTGATGCTTGCTTGTGTCCAGCTCTTTGCACATCTCCCTAGAGCACTTGAGCTTCTGCTACACTGTGGGGATCTCTTTGACATCTAACAGTTTTCAGCTACCTAACTTACAGCTGCAACCCTGAGAGTGTATTGTTTGTGTACTCTGAAGGAGAAAAAAAGCCTGTCTTGGTGATGTTGTAGTTCATGAGGTATCTTAAAAAGATACCTAGCATGTGTGGAGCTGCACATGCAGAGGGCTGGGATAAGAGTGACTGGCCTGTGCAGGACAGGCTGCCTTCTACTGTCCTGTTTTCAATGTGACTTTTCCAAACCCTTGAGGAACAGCTATCTGTGCAAAGGATGAAGTCCAGGTAAAGACAGAACGCAGACGTGAGAACAGGAGCAGCTTGGGTTTGTTTTGGCAGCAGCAGCAGAATGGCTTACCTGGTATTCCTTACTATGTGACCAGTGACACCATTTTTTCATCCTGCTTTCTTAAGGCAATAAACCCGACTGCAAGATGTCAGAGGAAGATTATTATTCTCTGAATGTTAAGAGATCACTGAGGAAGAAGATAGTGAAACACAGCACTCCAGTGGACCCGCTGCTGTCAAGAACAATGCCACCTCTTCCAGATCTGACAAACCAGTCTGTCAAGGACAAAGGTGACAGCAGGAGAGTTTATGGGTCTCCAGTGCCAAAGCTGGATCCAAGCAGACTGTTAGCTCAAGTGTCATCTGTGAGTGTGGAAGCTCACTTCCCTCCTGTGACCCCCACGAGGCTTTCCAGGGCACTCGAATCAAGCAAGGAGACGAGCCAAGGCTCTCGGGTTGTGCTCTCTAGGAAGAGGCTTTCCACGGTGTTGGCCTCTGAATGTAACGAAGAGCCAAGTGACGAGGCTGTCCCAAACGTGGAAGCTGAAGTCCCCACCGCACCAGTGGAGAGGGCTGCAGTAACTGCCCAGAGTGGGCCTTCAGGGCTTGTTACCGGCCTCCCTGGGATCAGAGACGATCAAATAACTAAAAAAAGAAAGAAAGTAGATAGAAACCTTCTGGTAAGGGCTTTCTCTCAGTTATGAAACGGCTAAGCTGCACCAACTTCCTACCAGTGCTGAATGTACCGGTGTTTCCACTGATGTGGGGATACTTTGGGAAGGGAACTTCTCCTCTACAGCTTTACCAGTATGTTTGTGAATTGGGTCATAGCTCTGATGGGTATCGTTGCTAATCACAGACGGGGTGAGATAGACAGTCTGGTCTTCAAGACAGTACCTTGCTTTATCTTGTGAGCTGGCATGACTGGTTGTGCACATCAATGCAAACATATGGTCGTGAGAAAATAGATCTCTCCTTAGGAGGAACCCAAGAGTGGGAAGAAACTGGTGATTTAAATTACCAGGTTTCTAAACAAGTGAACTAAAACTGGAGACACAAATAGCATGCTGCTTCCCCTTGTTTAATTCCAGTTGTAGTGGTTTAGAAGAAGAAGAATGCCAGTCACTGCAAATAGAATCTGGCATGTGCAGCCCTTAGATTGGTGTGGGGATTCCTGGGGAAACCTGGATTCATAGACTTATTAGGTTAATAGCTCCATTTTCTGTTCTCTGGAGCAGGAGCATTCAACTTGATAAATCTCTTATTGTGGGCAGAGGCCAAGTGAAAGTCTCTAGAAATGCTAGGAGGGCAGTAGAAGCTGATTTTGGAGGCTGTCATGTCAGTGTGAAGCCATCAAATCCTGTTCTGCCTTCGTGTTATTTTACTTTCCCCCCCGTACTGTTCCTGGGTGCGTTGGAAATGCAGCAAGACTCGTCTGCTCTGAGAGTAAAGAGTTACGAGTAATGGGGAACTTCAGCCAACATCCAGTCGGGTTCATAGTGCCCTTGTGTATGCTGTTTCTTTGTTTGTTAAAGCAGGTGACATCTGAATGGATTCAATTGACCAAACAGCGTTTTCTTGTCCTTCCCAGTTACAGAAACGAGGGGAATGGCTGATCCAGCGGTTTGTAGCCCTTGGGGAAGCAGCTGACCATGAACTGACAATTGAAGAAGCTTGATTGACGGAACTAGGTATGGAATTAGTGCTATTGCGTCCTCCCTGTCAGAAGATCTGGTTCCAATAAATCGCCCATTTGACTATAGTGCCTGTTAGATTTCCTCTTTCCTTCCAAAACATCCCTATTCCGTTGCTTGTTTCTCTGTCTTGTGATTCTTTTTGCCACTCTAGATTTAAGAGGAGTTGGGTATGAGTGAAGAAGTGCCTCTCCATGAGAGCCAGTGTCAATTTGGAGTGGCTGAAGGCCTGGAACAAAGAAGGGAGGGAGAACTTTGTGTGGAAAAAAAAAAAAAAATCCCTCCTCTCGCTACAGCTCTTCCTGACCGTGCTCTGTGGGTACAGCATCCGAATCTTACGGGGCTGACGAAGTTCCTTAAGTGACAAAGTCCTAGTGGCCACATGGAATGTGATCCTGGTTAGGCAAAGGAGAATCTCCTCCTCTAAAGAGTAATCAGAACTGATGCAATCGGGAGTGTTTTTGCTGCTAGCTGGGGAGATGAGGAAATAGTGAGAGGCACCAAGGAGGGAGGCCACTCTCCCAAGATTACTAATTAATGATGGCTTGTTTTGAAGTTTTGGCTCAAAATGAGTTTGCCCCAGCTCAGGGTTGAAAATGCACCTCGCTGTTGCACTGGGAGACCTGTAATGCTCAGCTGTGTGCCTTGAGGGCCCAAAGGTTCTCTGTTTTCCCCTGGAGCTGCTGCGTGGGGAGCAGGAAGGGCAGGAGAAAGGCATCTTCCCCGGCAGCTGTGTCTGCAGGATGGCCATTTAGCTCACAGCAGCTCTTTCTGAAGCACAACTCAAGCAGTGACACAAAGCACAATGCTTGTGTTGGTTCCTACTGACAGCTGCTGCTTAATTTTCAGTCGGAGCTGAACACTGGTGAGTGGTCTGTGGGGTGTCTGCATCAGGGACCCAGAACAGATCTACCCCGGGCACACACCTGTGTGGCTCCAGCACGTGCCCTTTCCTGGCTATACTGGTTTTAGCAGCCTGTGCCAGGCACTGCCTAATCTCCCCCAAGGGAAGAGCTCCTGTTCAAAGGAAGCTGCAAGTTGAGGATGGAGGCAAGGGAAGCGTTTTGCATTTCCTTCTCCCATGCTGCAGCATGTAGTGTCTCCTGTCCGAAATGGCAGGGAGGCAGGAGCATGGCCTAAGCCAATGTTAGGAGAGAGGCTGACCAAAAAATGCAAGAGCCGGGCCTGTGGCTTTATGACCTCTCTCAGGATTTAAAGGAATTAGGATGTTTTTGCTAATGATTCCTGAAGTGAAACTCTTCAGAGTTTCTCAGGAGAACAGCGTTGTCCTCGGGCCTGTGGTAGCCAGGCAGGGGGGTGACGTTGCCCCTTGGGTCACCAGCCAGGGCACGCTCGCTTGGTTTGATGTTTAGTCAATGTTCTGGTATTTGTTTATGTGCGTTACTCAGGCTGCTTGTCTGGCCTCCTCAGGTTCCTCTGGCAACCAGGGAGCTTCTGGCTGATGCAGCTCCCAAGCTGCTTTTGAGATAAAATAGGCACGGTTGCAGATGTGCTGCTATTCCCCTTAGGCTTGCAGGCATTTCATCAGCATCTATGATTTGTGCCAGGGGGGATGAACTAAGATCAGGCAAGCACAAGGTTAGCATAAAACCCTCCTCTACCCCTGGGACAAGCACGGATCAGTCTGGCCACATGACCCAATACTTAATCCAAATGACCCAGTTCTATCTCTTGTTTATTTGTACCTTCCCAGATAGCCAGTTCCACTTGTTCCTTCGTCAGGCTTCTTATTTATGGTGGCCTCGGAAAGTCTCGATACTGCTTCTGATTTTTGTCTCTCTCAAGCACCTCTTGAAATCACTCTTGGCTCCTGCCTGAGCCCATCCAGTTCCTTAGTCTTCTAATGTCTTCTCTAACCTGGCCTCTGGAGGCTTCCTCTGTTACGAGACACAGAAGTCCTCTGTCTTCCATGCCTGCTCTTAGCTGCTGGGTTCCTTGCCCATCTGATACCCGTTGTCAGTCTTCTGCCAAAACTCATACCGGGCTGTCATTCCCCCTGAATGCCTGTGTCTGCTTAGGCTGACCTCCTCCATGATGCTAGACCAAGTCAAAAGGTCAATAAAGGCCATTTGGACCAGGTTCCAGTCCTTAGCAGGCCAGGGATGTAGTTGCTGGGAAAGTCCTTCTCGGGCTGTGCTTGAGGCAAGAGGAATCTGGGCAATATGGCTCTCTCACATCTGGGCAGCCTTTGGGGTTGTGCCAAGTGCAGCGCAAAGCTTGCAAAGGTTCAGAGCACAAAATGCTGGGAAAGTTTTCCAGGGAACGAGGCTGCTGCCCAGCCAAATTCATGGAACTAGTTGGTGCCAATAAAACCCTGCAGACTTTCCTCTGGAGGGAAACAGATTGCCCAGAGTGGCACCACAGAATGGACTGGATCACTGCAGCTCCTGAGGCTGTATGGGGCAGACAGGAGCAAAAAAGCAACCCTGAAGTGAAGGGCTGTCAGGATTTGGGAAACCACTTTTAAACATCCCCTGTGGGATGTTCAGAAAAAGAAGCACAGAAGACTCTATAGCATTTATTTCTCAGTAACTAGGGTCACTGTGAATTTGCAAGACTCACAATATTGCTCCAAGAGCCTCTTGTGAGGAAACAGAAACAGAATTAACTGTTGCTTCAGGGGGTGTCTGAAATGTGTGTCTGCATCAATGGTGTTATCAATTATAGGCTGGAGTATTAAGGGAATTCCACTGAGCCCATATAGCATTAAACTACCCTTTGTTCCCTTGTGCCTGATGTTCCCAGAGAAAGGCTTGTATCTGAGTTTGGAAAGCCAGGATGTTGGGGAATACAAAACTCCGTTTCAAACTGGTGTGCAAAGCTATGCTGCTCTTGCTGCACCTCACACAGAAGTGTATCCACTGCGGGGGGGGAAAGAACCCCAAACAACCCACCTGGCATTCCTTTAGTTTACAGGGTGTGCACTTTCATTAGCTTATCCAGAAGACTGCCAGGTCTGCTGGAGTTCAGGTTTAATGGCACAGCTAGTTTTGTGGCATCCTCACAGCTGCTCTGAGAGAGGCACCAGCAGGCTGCAGTCTCAGTGCTGTTTAACGTTCATCCTCTAGTGGCAACAATGGCAAATTACCGTTTTGTTCGAGGCTCTCTTCATATGCAAAGCTCCCTTGTGCATATTTAGCTTGCAATATCACCGCAGTGTTTAACAAAAACACCGCAACCCGACAAGTGCAAAGGAGCTGTGGAGCCCACCAGCTCCAAACCGCACTCCTCACTAAGTATTAGTGACCCTAAGTACAGAAGGCAAGTGCTGAGGCTGGGAAAGATGAGGGACCACATCCCTGGAGCCATGGGAGGAGACAAGCCCCAAGGCATGGTGTTTTGTGACATAAAAAGCCATTTTTTTCCCCAGCATGAGTGAATGTGAACCAGAGGTGCACCAGGTTCTTGAGCCTTGCTCTCCTCCTGGCTTTACCACCCAGCGCAGGAGGTGCTTGTAAGCTCAGAACAGCCTTTCCCCTGAGGGTGCTCTTTTAGGGCAGTGTTTTTCCTTTAGGAGCTGAGCTATGACCTTGACCTAGGGAACTGTTTTCAGTACGTTTGTCTCTGAGCGGATGTTACACAATCTACCTGCTGATGGTGACTAAACACCACGTTGGTTGGAGAAGAACAAAAACACTACCAAGAACACAGGGAAGAGACAGAAATGTCTTCACCCTGGATTTATGAGCTCGGCCTTGTTCCTACTGAAGCAACGGTAACAGTCCTGTTGACAGAGCTGGGAGTGCTCTGCCCAGCTGCAGTGATTCTGTAGGAGGCCAGATCCAAGAGGGAAGAATGCTTAGCACGCGTATTTAGCGTGTTTCAGGTTTAAGTAACAGAGACCCAGTAACTAAGCTTCCTCTTTGATGACCGTAGCTGGACAATGTTCGAAGAGCTAGGAAAAGTGGAAGAGTCTTAAATAAAACCAGGTTTTATTTTTCTCTCAATCACAACATAGCAGGGATGTGACTGTGGCCGAGGTCCTGGGTAATGAATCACACAGCAGTGTCACTGACCTGTATGCGGCTGTCTGGGTGGGTTTCTTTCTATGGGATGTACAGGCTCAAAAGCCTCCCCTAGTTGCATCTATCAGTGCAGTCCCACGGGCCTCTTAAGCCAGCTCACTCCTCACCACTTCTGACTGGAATGGGAAGTAAAAAGAACAGGCGTCCTGAAGGTTGGACTGGGCTTAGCAGCGCCTGGGAAAGCCAGGCCTGCTGGAGCTATGGGGTAAGGTTTTCAGATGTGCCTACGTACATCCAGAGCTTACCCCTCTACAATGACCTTTCACTGGACAGTCAGTGCCGATGGGCATGCAAACCCTGCAGGGCCTGGGTGCCAGCCCCCTGGGGCTGCCCACGCAGTCCCACAGCACTGCAGTGCCACCCTGATGCCCTGGGCACAGGAGGTGCCTTGCAGACACCAGTCAGGCTCTGCCAGCCGTGGGTTTCAGCAGCCCCACAGGACAGAAAACTCCAGGAAGGGAGAGACCATGTTTCAAAATCCCCCTCTCATCTGAGACAGGACCTTGAAGCCAAGTGTCACAAGGCAGCAATCACCATCTGCAGGCTTACTGTGGAGTCAGGGCTTTTAAGTGTTGCCTGTCAAAGTTGTTCTGCTTTGCCTTTCATTAGAAAAGACTGAATGTGCATCTCAGGTCAATGACTCAGTGACTTGCATCTGCAGTTTCTTGGGGAGTTTTGTCCTTTAGGGTTTTTTTTGTTGTTGTTGCTTTAATTCATTTCTATTGAAGACATATAAAGAAGAAGGGGATAAAATATCCCTTGTTACTCCCAGGGAGAGAAAAAACAAATCATATATTTTCTGCTTCTTACTGTTGTTGCCATTTTGATGCCTTTTGTTGTCCTCCAGTTGGTTCTTTTGGCCTTGCCTAGCTCTACATGTCCTCTTCTAACTGCCTTCTGCTTCCAGCTCTTCATGTCACCGCAGGTTTGTCTGCCGTAGTGACTCTTTTACTGGCAGACACAGTAAGTCTCGCAAAGCTTACATCACCTCTTAAACAGGAGACGCCAGCAACGAAAGGGGGAAAGAGACACCTCGTACCTCTGGGGCAGGAAACGGAACACACCAGCTTTCTAACGTGGAAAGGTGATGTCAATTCAGGTACAGGACAGGACGACAGTATGGGCAGCACTGCTGGTGAAGTGCCCAGGTAAAATGTGTTTCAAAGCTTGCTTCCCAGCCAAGAGAGCACCAAGCAATGCATTGCATCATCCAGCATGCAACGAAATGAAACCGGTGCTGTGTGAGACTGCTCATGCAGAGGAGATGGCTGCTGTAGCCCTCGTTGCTCCTCTCCAACAGGAGAAACAAAACCAGCCTCACAAAAGCCCCAGAGCTGCACAAACGGCAGCTCAAGAGCGGCGGCAGGCTCGGCTTTGCCTCTGTGGCAGGGAAGGCACTGCAATTAGACGGAAGGCTCACGATTGCAATGGAGAACTGTCAGTTGCAACACACATGCTCGTGTGGGTACGTGTTGCAGTCGTAACTGAGCTCGAGGGGAGAAAGGAGGGGTGGAGGGGGATGGTGGAGAACGCAGAGCAGTCTGGCATCCCCCGTGCCCCTGGACAGCCCCCAAAACGTCCCTTGAAACCAGAGGGCTGGAAATTATACTACAAAGAGCGTGACGCCAGCACACACATAGATCGATAGCGTATGCTGACCTTGACTAGCATGTCCTGCACCAGCTGGGCTTTCTTTGGCCACAACGGGGTGACGAGAAAAACTGGTCACAGGAAAAAAACAACACCCAGAGCAAAGCCCTGCTCATCACAGTGAGAAGGCTGTGCTGCCTGCCTTTGGAGAGGAGGTGCACGAGGCAAGCGAAAGCACCGCAGCAGACTCACGCTGCCTGGCAGGAAGGCCAGTGTTGGCCATCCCGGTTTCTCAGCATGCAAAATCAGTGGAGTTAAAGGAAAGTAGGGCTTGGACTGATGTTTTAAAAGGTGTCTTTTTTGTTTGTTTCTTTCAGTAAGTCCCCAGGACGTGTTTTCACCACATAATAATCTTTGAGACGTGATCAAATCAGAGGAGAGGGAAAAGTGAGATACATGAAAGTGCAGGAAAGTACCTTAAGAAGTCGGTGCTGCTGGGGGAAAGTGTCTATGTTGCCTTTGCCATGGCCAAGCAGTCACTGATTGTAATAACACCAGCAACATTAAAGCCTGGCTTTTATAGTTAGGCACACGAGCATTTCTGCAGCAGCTCCATTAGTCAGATTTCAGGAGGGAAAAGCTTCTGAGGCACCTGATTTTTCTCCTCTGTGTCCGTTCGAGTGTTTTACAACTGGCCCATCCTCACCAAGCCGTGGGGCGCTGGGGGGGGGGGTTCTTCTTTTCCACGTGGCTTTGGTACTGGAGGCAAAATCAGGGTGATTTATTGCACATGGTCAAGCGGCTGTTTGTAAAGAGAGGCACCCTGCTTTCATCTGCAACAAAGTGCGTCCTCGACAGTCTAATCTTGGCTTTCTGCTTTGGTTCATTATACATTAATTATATTGATTTTTCCTTTTCTGTTTTAATCCAGTACCTCTGTGTGATCTCTGTGTTTGATGGCAGTGATTATTTATACAGTAGGTCAGGCAAATATTCATGTGACATCCAATCTTATCTCCAGTGTGATTTTTTGATACAATAATGGGTTGGATTAACCCCTTCTCATCTTCATTTGCACAGCGTGCTCTCCTTCCAGGAGCCTCAAAGCTGCTGACAAAATTGAGCTAGCAGCTTCAGTTTCCTAGTGCTCTCTAAAATGCTTGGTGAGCTGGTGCCACACAGGGTGACCTGCCTGAACCAGGGCGTTGGGGCTCACGCTTACTTTGTCTTCATGCTGTTCTCCTGCCTCTTCACACAGAAATCAAGCCTTTGCCCGGCTCACACTAAAAGGTTCAGGGGTCCCAAGCAGAGGCCAGCACCTCTGAGCATTTCTTCCCCTGGACAGCGTGAAATTGCCTATACCTCATTGCAGATCCCCCCTGCAAAGGCTGCAGTGAGCATCAAAAGCTTTCCCACGTGAGAACTATCACAGGTTCAGCAGCGGTGATGTTTGAATGGCTCAGGCAACCCTGAATCCCAGCAGCAGCTTCTGTGCTTTCAGCTCTCTGCACAAGCCTGGCACTCTCCAGAGCTGACCGAAGCCCCAGAGTCCTGTCTTGTATCCCCTGGGGAAACAGTAAAGGCTCTGAAACCTGGATAAACAAAGCACTCCTGGCATCACTAAGAGCAATGTTATAATAGTGGTGACTAGCAATGACACTGCTGAGACCAGGAGCGACCCGGGACAAAAGGCAGGGATGGCTTTCCTGATGAAAGCCAATGGGCAAGCTGCTTCAGCTTTTGTGAGAAACGGTGCAGCAGTGAATAACCTAAAAGTGGAAAACAACTGTAAATGGTCCAGGGAACCATGCCTTCCTGCTTTGCTGTCAGCTCACTGAGAATCTCAGGCTGGCTGCTGTGTTCTGCTCTGCCTGTGGCCTGGCGCCTGTTTCTGTAGCAGGCACAGCTCAGGCATATTTGTGTGTGTCCCCCCCCCTCCAATTTTGGCTTCTCTCTTGACAGGATGGATAACCAAAGCAAACAGACCTCTTGGCTTTCTGTGCTCTGGGTCCTAGGACTTATTCCTATTTTTGTTTGTGTTTTTTAAAGGATAAAAAGGTGAAAGAGCAGTGTTTTAGGTTCTAGTAGTAAGCCACATCTCCTCGTGGAGGACCAATGCCTCCAGGGAAGCCTCAGAAGAAAAGAGCAGGAATTTGAAACGCCACTCCATGTTTGGGTTAGCACTAAGCTCCTTTAAAAATCTGGCCTCTACCTGTGAAAAAGAATATCCATGATTGCATTTGATGAGGTATCAACCCGTATAAATGAGATATTGTTGGCTGTTGTCCCATAGACACTTTCCCCTAAGAAAGACGTGGCTGTGGCTATGATGCCCCTGATCCAGGGCTGGATCTCACTGTTTCTCCGTGTGGAAAGGCTTATTCCTGGAAAGCCATGTATTAGTCTGGGGTGGAAAGGGGAGGTTCGTGTGCATCCTGGCATTTAATCCATGTGACAGATCTGGGCATTAAAGTAAGAAGGAGCCCTTGGTTATTGTCTCAAACTGTCACACAATCACAGAACGGTTTGGGCTGGAAAGGACCTCATCCCATTCCAACCTCCTGCCACGGGCAGGGACACCTGCCACCACAGCAGGTTGCTCCAAGCCTCTTCCAACATCCAACCTGGCCTCCGACACCTCTTTCACGTGAGATGCCTTAAAGCAATAAAGCCCTTTTCTATTTGAATTGCTTTTAGAGTAAATCTCTGGGGAATTCTTCTTCTCCTTTATCACCAAAAGATAGCATCTGCTTAGGAAAGTCAGTCTCGGGTGGCAAAGGCTGGGCCATCAGTGCAGGGTACCTTACTTAGTTGGTCCTGCTCTGTTCAGTTTCTAGGCCCAGAGAGACACAGTGGCTGAAGACTACAAAAGAGGTTTAAACAGCTGATGCTAGTTTAGTTGCCTGGAGCCAGTGCTAAAAGGACCAACTGCATTTTTCAAAGTCCCTGCTAAGCTCGAACTTACTCTGGCAGGCACTGGAGAGCCTTTGCTGGTCCCAGGGAATAGCCCTACCTGCGCTGGCTCCAGCAGAAGGGGTGAAGCAGCTTTTCTACATTACCTCTCCAGGCAGGATGTCAGGCTTTGCAACACGCTTCCAGCTTTGCTGTACTTCAGTAACCCAAAGTGTTTCTGGGTTATTTCCCCCGGCTAGGCAAACTCACACCTGTGCCATCCCTGCATAGAGCCGCTGGCCCATGGGAGGATGACTAAAGGACTTTGACCTGTCTTGCCAGAAGAGCTCAGTAGTTCTTGGAAAACAATTATGTGGCTGGTCTATGCACGCACAACACTGTGAACGAGGTGTTTCACACAGTGCTCAAACACTTCGGGTGCCACCAAGGAAATCCATTACTTCTCTCTTTCTTTTTTTCTTGAGCCTGGTGACACAGGGTTCGATGCAGGGAGCCCACAGCCTTCCCTAGCTGGACTTGTCGTGACACACACTCTCACTTTTCTCTTTCTGCAGTTTCTTGGAGGTGTTTTTTTTTTTTTTTCCCCTCTAAAGCATTTTCCACAGTCAAACAAAAACAACTTAAAAGGAAATCAGGTTACTGCAGCACAAACTTGGAACAACTCGCTTTGTGGATCTAATCCTACAAGGTAGATTCATTATCTGAATCTAATTCCAGTTCTTACCCAAGCAGAATTTAACTACCCCCCCACCCCCAAGAAAAAAAAACCCATCTGGCATTGATGCCATTGCCACAAAGTGACACCAAGCAATCAATAAACACTGGAGTCAAACCGTTCATCGATAACCTAAGCACTGTCACTTACTCAGACAAACAAATCCTGACGACCTGGAGCAAAGCGCTTTTGATGCTGGGTAAATGTCAGAGAAGGAACTAGGGGGAGGATTTGTATCTCTGTGGTAGCTTTTCCTCTTCCTATGCTTGATGCCATATACATATGCACATATCACTAGCTTTGGACATAAATAAACCCCCAAACTTTATCCAACAGGCGAAAAGGAGACCATTGGCTGAGAATTCTTGTGAAACCAAGGGGAAAAGTTGCTGGAAAGTAAGCTGTGCCTAAGGCGTCACCTGGTGCCTTTTGACAAGTGGTTCCAACTGGGGAACAACAGTGGAACACCTGAAAGATCACCACCAGAAGCCTTCAGTGAACGCAGCTTCGCATCGTGGATGTTTGTGACCTCCTGACTCTTATCTCTTGGTGTTCTTTAAAGCCACAGCAAGGTCAGAGGAGGAGATGGGCAGGTGAATTGTGGTATTACATCGAACCGGGCTTACACCACACCGATGCCCCGTGGCCTGTACCAAAGTGTAAGTTGGTTGATGCTGCCTTAAGCTGTCATAACCCTTTCTCAGGTATGTTCATTCATTTGCACAAATGAAATACGAAGGGACCGGTTTTTATGTGCAGAAGCACATCTGTGATCTCTAAAGGTCCCTCCCAACCCCTGCCATTCTGTGATTCACCAAGTCTGCCCTGGCAGGGGTTTAGGTTCCCTCAGTTTGGTTGTATAAAAGGCAGCAAGGGCAAAGAGGCTTGGCCATCATTCGGAGTTGGCCTGCAGTTGTACAGGAAACAAACCAACAGCACCCTCAAAATGTTTTAGGATCCTTAGATCCTAAAAAGAGGGGTGGGGGGATTGTTTGTTTCTCTTTTGCCTGTCTTATTGGGTAAATTGAAGAGAAAAAAATAAGCTGGCTTCTAAAAGGCTGCCAGTGGCTAGGAGTTGGCTGGGCAGCTCAGACACTGCCAGCTGCCTGGCAGCAAGAGACCTGGAAGCGTGACAGTGATGTGGAAGAATGAGAGTCTTCAGAAACCAATGGAAGCGTGGTGGAGTAGGCCCAGTTTGTCAGTCTGTCTTTGTTTGCTCAAAAACCACGGTGATGAGTTAAAAGATCTGTCTTTCCATGTCTTTCCCCCGTTTCTTTCTTTGCAGTTGGTGTCCTTTTCTTTGTTAAACAGGAAAGGGACAGACAGCCCCACGGCAGGCAGGCAGGCAGGAGGGTGGCAGTGACTGCAGAGCACAGCCATCCCAGGGACAAGCAGCTTATGCTAAGCAGTCAGTATTAGAATGATCCTCAATTCTGTTCATCCAAAGCTATCTTGACCCGGCAGAGACATACATAGATAAGTGAATGAATACGTGCATACACATATACAAATGCATATGAGCTCTGCCGGGCCCTTTGTTGTTTTACAACTGTGTCTACTTTTCATTTGTAAGGTGGATTGGGGTGGGTTTTGTTTCATGTTTCTTACTGAAAGGGACTTTGTTTTGCACTTTTTTTTTTTCTTTGTGAGAGAGGAAAGAAGACAGATTTCAATGTTTTCCACTTTTCAAGACCCGAGTTATGACTGTAGGGGGCTAGAGCTTCATTATAAATCAAACCTTGGGCGTCAACACCAGCAGAGGAAGAGTGAATGACAGAATGCTGAATCATGTTTTATGGTTCTACTTTGCTTTATTTCACACAAATTACCCAGCCCCCCTTTTTTTTTTTTTTTAACCAAAGACAAGAACAAAATGGGAGCAAAACCCCAACCAAACCAAACCAAACCCGTGCTATGCTGGGCAACAGTGGAATTTGCTATTTCAAGCTCAGTACGTACTGCAAATACCGGGCCGAAATAATCTGTTCGGCACAGCAAAGTCCGAGGACTTTTTATTGTAGTGACAACCCCGTTGCTTCAGAGGAGAAAAGGATTAAATCTGAGGATTCTCTTTCTCCCCAGGTGACACGCGGGGTGATGGAGAGGCTAACAGGACAGCCGGGAAAGCGGGTATCTCCTTTCTTTCCGCCGTGTTTTTCCCCAAGTGTTGGGCTTGATAAGCTGAAAGGCCTTTTCCAACCGAGGCTGTAGCTCTAAGTGGATGTTTTCAGGAGGGATCCTCCTCTCCTCAGCTCTCAGCAGCAGGAGATTCCCTCCTTCACAGCCTCCCGCAGAGGTTAACGCAAGGGCTCCTACGTGCATGTGTGCAGCGGTTATGGGATCCTGATGGCTTTATTACCCTTGGGGCCTCCTCTTCGGTATGTCAGTGTCCTCCTAACCTGCAGACACATGACGGGGATTAAACAAGGGGTTTGTTGCGTTTGTTGCCGTGGAAATACCAAGTGGGGTTGCTTCGGTTTCGATGGGATTTNTGATGATGCTGATGATGCTGCTGCCGGCGCTGCTGAGCGCTCGCCCTGCCGCCGGGCCGGCGCTGCCGCCGCTGCGCTGCGCTCCCTGCAGCCCGCAGGCGCTCGCCCTCTGCCCTCCTCTCGCCCCCGGCTGCCCGGAGGCTGCTCGGCAGCCCGGCTGCGGCTGCTGCCCCGCGTGCGCCCTGGCGCCGGGACAGCCCTGCGGGGTGTACACGGCTCGCTGCCGGCAGGGGCTCCGCTGCCACGTGCCCGCGGGACAGACACGGCCCCTCTCCGCACTCATCCGCGGGCAAGGGACGTGTCTGCCCGCCAGCGAAGCCACCGCACAGCCCTCAGGTAGGTGCCTCGGGGATGGGGGGGATGCGAGGGGAGGCTGAGGGGTGCCTCAGGGCTGAGGGAAGGCTGAGGGATGCCTCAGAGCTGAGGGAAGGCTGAGGGATGCCTCAGGGCTGGGGGAAGGCTGAGGGATGCCTCAGGG